>OV050031.1:77675862-78214618 GCA_920105625.2 Clusia tigrina | reverse complement strand
GCGTCTCAGTCGCTGCCGCTGTCGATTGGGGGGTCTGCTGCCTTCTGTATGCCCATATCTACCCCTATCTGCCTCAGTCGGCAACTCAGTCGGCGTCGCAGCCTCTATCAGCGTTTCTGTAGGCGCCTCAGTTGTTGCCGCTGTCGATTGGTGGGTCTGCTGCCTTCTCTATGCCTATATCTAACCCTACCTGCCTCAGTCGGCGTCACAGTCGGCATCGCAGCCTCTGTCAGCGTCTCAGTAGGCGTCTCAGTCGCTGCCGCTGTCGATTGGGGGGCTGCAGCCTTCTCTATGCCAATATCTACCCCTATCTGCTACAGTCGGCGTCGCAGCCTCTTTCAGAGCCTCTGTATACGTCTCAGTCGCTGCCGCTGTCGATTGGGGGATCTGCTGCCTCTCTATGCCTATATCTACCCCTATCTGCCTCAGTCGGCATCTCAGTCGGCGTCGCAGCCTCTGTCAGCGTCTCTGAATGCGTCTCAGTCGCTGCCGCTGTCGATTGGGGGGTCTGATGCTGTCTCTTTGCCTATATCTACCCTATCTGCCTCAGTCGGCATCGCAGCCTCTGTCAGCGTCTAGGTAGGCGTCTCATTTGCTGCCGCTGTCGATTGGGGGGGTCTGCTGCCTTCTCTATGCCAATATCTGCCCCTATCTGCCTCAATCGGCGTCGCAGCCTCTGTCAGCGTCTCTGTAGGCGTCTCAGTCGCTGCCGCTGTCGATTGGGGGGGCCTGCAGCCTTCTCTATGCCAATATCTACCCCTATCTGCCACAGTCGGCGTCGCAGCCTCTTTCAGAGCCTCTGTAGGCGTCTCAGTCGCTGCCGCTGTCGATTGGGGGATCTGCTGCCTCTCTATGCCTAATCTACCCCTATCTGCCTCAGTCGGCATCTCAGTCGGCGTCGCAGCCTCTGTCAGCGTCTCTGTAGGCGTCTCAGTTGCTGCCGCTGTCGATTGGGGGGTCTGCTGCCTTCTCTATGCCAATATCTACACCTCTCTGCCTCAGTCAGGGTCTCCGTCGGCGTCGCTGCTTCTGTCAGCGTCAATGTAGGCGTCTCGTTCGCTGCCGCTGTCGATTAGGGGGGTCTGCTGCCTTCTCTATCCCTATTTCAACCCCTATCTGCCTCAGTCGGGGTCTTAGTCGGCGTCGCAACCTCTGTCAGCGTCTC
Organism: Clusia tigrina; assembly: GCA_920105625.2. Classification (NCBI taxonomy): domain Eukaryota; kingdom Metazoa; phylum Arthropoda; class Insecta; order Diptera; family Clusiidae; genus Clusia; species Clusia tigrina. The sequence continues at coordinate 78,213,453 of OV050031.1, read as the reverse complement.
TGTATTCGTCTCAGTCGCTGCCGCTGTCGATTGGGAGGTCTTGCTGCCTTATCTATGCCTATATCTACCCCTATCTGCCTCAGTCGGCGCCACAGTCGGCTTCGCAGCCTCTATCAGCGTCTCTGTAGGTGTCTCAGTCGTTGCCGCTGTCGATTGGGGGGTCTGCTGCCTTCTCTATGCCAATATCTACCCTTATCTGCCTCAGTTGGCGTCTCAGTCGGTGTCACAGCCTCTGTCAGCGTCTCTGAATGCGTCTCAGTCGTTGCCGCTGTCGATTGGGGTGTCTGATGCCTTCTCTATGCCTATATCTACCCCTATCTGCGTCAGTCGGCGTCGCAGTCGGCATCGCAGCCTCTGTCAGCGTCTAGGTAGGCGTCTCAGTCGCTGCCGCTGTGATTGGGGGGGTCTACTGCATTCTCTATGCCAATATCTAACCCTTTCTCCCTCAGTCGGCGTCGCAGCCGCTGTCAGCGTCTCTGAATGCGTCTCAGTCGCTGCCGCTGTCGATTGGGGGGTCTGATGCCTTCTCTTTGCCTATATCTACCCCTATCTGCCTCAGTCGGCGTCGCAGTCGGCATCGCAGCCTCTGTCAGCGTCTAGGTAGGCGTCTCAGTCGCTGCCGCTGTTGATTGGGGGGGTCTACTGCATTCTCTATGCCAATATCTAACCCTTTCTCCCTCAGTCGGCGTCGCAGCCGCTGTCAGCGTCTCTGTAGGCGCCTCAGTTGTTGCCGCTGTCGATTGGTGGGTCTGCTGCCTTCTCTATGCCTATATCTAACCCTACCTGCCTCAGTCGGCGTCACAGTCGGCTTCGCAGCCTCTGTCAGCGTCTCTGTAGGCATCTCAGTCGCTGCCGCTGTCGATTGGAGGGGTCTGCAGCCTTCTCTATGTGAATATCTACCCCTATCTGCCACAGTCGGCATCTCAGTCGTCGTCGCAGCCTCTATCAGCGTCTCTGTATGCATCTCAGTTGATGCCGCTGTCGACTGGGTTGTCTGCTGCCTTATCTACGCCTATGTCTAACCCTCTCTGCCTCAGTCGGCGTCCCAATCGGCGTCGCAGCATCAGTCAGCGTCGCTGCCTCTGTCAGCTTCGCAGCCTCTGTCAGCGTCTCTGTAGGCATCTCAGTCGCTGCCGTTGTCGATTGGGGGGTCTTCTGCCTTCTCTATACCTATATCTACCCCTATCTGCCTCAGTCGGCGTCGCAGCCTCTCTCAGCGTCTCTGTAGGCGTCTCAGTTGTTGCCGCTGTCGATTGGAGGGTCTGCTGCCTTCTCTATGCCTATCTCTACCCCTATCTGCCTCAGTCGGCGTCTCAGTCGGCGTCGCATCTTCTTGTCAGCGTCTCTGCAGGCATCTCAGTCGCTGCCAATGTCGATTGGGGGGTCTGCTGCCTTCTCTATACCTATATCTACCCCTATCTGCTTCAGTCGGCGTCGCAGCCTCTTTCAGCGTCTCTGTAGGCGTCTCAGTCGCTGCCGCATTCGATTGGGAGATCTGCTGCCTCTCTATGCCTATATCTACCCCTATCTGCCTCAGTCGGCATCTCAGTCGGCGTCGCAGCCTCTGTCAGCGTCTCTGTAGGCGTCTCAGTTGCTGCCGCTGTCGATTGGGGGGGTCTGCTGCCTTCTCTATGCAATATCTACCCCTCTCTGTCTCAGTCGGGGTCTCAGTCGGCGTCGCTGCCTCTGTCAGCGTCTCTGTATGCGTCTCAGTCGCTGCCGCTGTCGGTTGGGAGGTCTGCTGCCTTCTCTATGCCTATATTTACCTCTTTCTGCCTCAGTCGGCATCTCAGTCGGCGTCGCAGCCTCTATCAGCGTCTCTGTAGGCGTCTCAGTTGTTGCCTCTGTCGATTGGGTTGTCTGCTGTCTTCTCTATGCCTATCTCTTCCCCTATCTGCCTCAGTCGGCGCCACAGTCGGCGCCACAGTCGGCTTCGCAGCCTCTGTCAGCGTCTCTGTAGGTGTCTCAGTCGTTGCCGCTGTCAATTGGGGGGATCTGCTGCCTTCTCTATGCCAATATCTACCCTTATCTGCCTCAGTCGGCGTCTCAGTCGGCGTCGCAGCCTCTGTCAGCGTCTCTGAATGCGTCTCAGTCGCTGCCGCTGTCGATTGGGGGGTCTGATGCCGTCTCTTTGCCTATATCTACCCCTACCTGCCTCAGTCGGCATCTCAGTCGGCATCGCAGCCTCTGTAAGCGTCTATGTAGGCGTCTCATTTGCTGCCGCTGTCGATTGGGGGGGTCTGCTGCCTTCTCTATGCCAATATCTGCCCTTATCTGCCTCAGTCAGCGTCTCAGCCAGCGTCGCACCCTCTGTCAGCGTCTCTGTAGGCGACTCAGTAGCTGCCGCTGTCGATTGGGGCGTCTGCTGCCTTCTCTATGCCTAGATCTGCCCCTCTCTGCCTCAGTCGGCATCTCAGTCAGCGTCGCAGCCTCTGTCAGCGTCTCTGTAGGCGTCTCATTTGTCGCCGCTGTCGATTGGGGGGGGTCTGCTGCATTCTCTATGCCAATATCTACCTATTTCTGCCTCAATCGGCGTCGCAGCCTCTGTCAGCGTCTCTGTAGGTGTCTCAGTCGTTGCCGCTGTCAATTGGGGGGATCTGCTGCCTTCTCTATGCCAATATCTACCCTTATCTGCCTCAGTCGGCGTCTCAGTCGGCGTCGCAGCCTCTGTCAGCGTCTCTGAATGCGTCTCAGTCGCTGCCGCTGTCGATTGGGGGGTCTGATGCCGTCTCTTTGCCTATATCTACCCCTACCTGCCTCAGTCGGCATCTCAGTCGGCATCGCAGCCTCTGTAAGCGTCTATGTAGGCGTCTCATTTGCTGCCGCTGTCGATTGGGGGGGCCTGCAGCCTTCTCTATGCCAATATCTACCCCTATCTGCTACAGTCGGCGTCGCAGCCTCTTTCAGAGCCTCTGTATACGTCTCAGTCGCTGCCGCTGTCGATTGGGGGATCTGCTGCCTCTCTATGCCTATATCTACCCCTATCTGCCTCAGTCGGCATCTCAGTCGGCGTCGCAGCCTCTGTCAGCGTCTCTGAATGCGTCTCAGTCGCTGCCGCTGTCGATTGGGGGGTCTGATGCTGTCTCTTTGCCTATATCTACCCCTATCTGCCTCAGTCGGCATCGCAGCCTTTGTCAGCGTCTAGGTAGGCGTCTCATTTGCTGCCGCTGTCGATTGGGGGGGTCTGCTGCCTTCTCTATGCCAATATCTGCCCCTATCTGCCTCAATCGGCGTCGCAGCCTCTGTCAGTGTCTCTGTAGGCGTCTCAGTCGCTGCCGCTGTCGATTGGGGGGGCCTGCAGCCTTTTCTATGCCAATATCTACCCCTATCTGCCACAGTCGGCGTCGCAGCCTCTTTCAGAGCCTCTGTAGGCGTCTCAGTCGCTGCCGCTGTCGATTGGGGGATCTGCTGCCGCTCTATGCCTATATCTACCCCTATCTGCCTCAGTCGGCATCTCAGTCGGCGTCGCAGCCTCTGTCAGCGTCTCTGTCGGCGTCTCAGTTGCTGCCGCTGTCGATTGGGGGGTCTGCTGCCTTCGCTATGCCAATATATACCCCTCTCTGCCTCAGTCAGGGTCTCCGTCGGCGTCGCTGCTTCTGTCAGCGTCTCTGTAGGCGTCTCGTTCGCTGCCGCTGTCGATTAGGGGGGTCTGCTGCCTTCTCTATTCCTATTTCAACCCCTATCTGCCTCAGTCGGGGTCTTAGTCGGCGTCGCAACCTCTGTCAGCGTCTCTGTATGCGTCTCAGTCGCTGCCGCTGTCGATTGGGAGGTCTGCTGCCTTCTCTATGCCTATATTTACCTCTTTCTGCCTCAGTCGGCGCCACAGTCGGCTTCGCAGCCTCTATCAGCGTCTCTGTAGGTGTCTCAGTCGTTGCCGCTGTCGATTGGGGGGGTCTGCTGCCTTCTCTATGCCAATATCTACCCTTTTCTGCCTCAGTCGGTGTCTCAGTCGGCGTCACAGCCTCTGTCAGCGTCTCTGAATGCGTCTCAGTCGCTGCCGCTGTCGATTGGGGGGTCTGATGCCTTCTCTTTGCCTATATCTACCCCTATCTGCCTCAGTCGGCGTCGCAGTCGGCATCGCAGCCTCTGTCAGCGTCTAGGTAGGCATCTCAGTCGCTGCCGCTGTTGATTGGGGGGGTCTACTGCATTCTCTATGCCAATATCTAACCCTTTCTCCCTCAGTCGGCGTCGCAGCCGCTGTCAGCGTCTCTGTAGACGTCTCAGTCGCTACCGCTGTCGATTGGGGGTCTGCTGCCTTCTCTATGCCTATGTCTACCCCTCTCTGCCTCAGTCGGCAACTCAGTCGGCGTCGCAGCCTCTATCAGCGTCTCTGTAGGCGCCTCAGTTGTTGCCGCTGTCGATTGGTGGGTCTGCTGCCTTCTCTATGCCTATATCTAACCCTACCTGCCTCAGTCGGCGTCACAGTCGGCTTCGCAGCCTCTGTCAGCGTCTCTGTAGGCATCTCAGTCGCTGCCGCTGTCGATTGGAGGGGTCTGCAGCCTTCTCTATGTGAATATCTACCCCTATCTGCCACAGTCGGCATCTCAGTCGTCGTCGCAGCCTCTATCAGCGTCTCTGTATGCATCTCAGTTGATGCCGCTGTCGACTGGGTTGTCTGCTGCCTTATCTACGCCTATGTCTAACCCTCTCTGCCTCAGTCGGCGTCCCAATCGGCGTCGCAGCATCAGTCAGCGTCGCTGCCCCTGTCAGCTTCGCAGCCTCTGTCAGCGTCTCTGTAGGCGTCTCAGTCGCTGCCGCTGTCGATTGGAGGGTATGCTGCCTTCTCTATGCCTATCTCTACCCCTATCTGCCTCAGTCGGTGGCTCAGTCGGCGTCGCAGCCTCTTGTCAGCGTCTCTGTAGGTATCTCAGTCGCTGCCGTTGTCGATTGGGCGGTCTGCTGCCTTCTCTATATATATATATATATCTACCCCTATCTGCCTCAGTCGGCGTCGCAGCCTCTCTCAGCGTCTCTGTAGGCGTCTCAGCTGCTGCCGCTGTCAATTGGGTTGTCTGCAGCCTTTTCTATGCTTATGTCTAACCCTCTCTGCCTCAGTCGGCGTCTCAGTCGGCATCGCAGCCTCTGTCAGCGTCTCAGTAGGCGTCTCAGTCGCTGCCGCTGTCGATTGGGGGGCCTGCAGCCTTCTCTATGCCAATATCTACCCCTATCTGCTACAGTCGGCGTCGCAGCCTCTTTCAGAGCCTCTGTATACGTCTCAGTCGCTGCCGCTGTCGATTGGGGGATCTGCTGCCTCTCTATGCCTATATCTACCCCTATCTGCCTCAGTCGGCATCTCAGTCGGCGTCGCAGCCTCTGTCAGCGTCTCTGAATGCGTCTCAGTCGCTGCCGCTGTCGATTGGGGGGTCTGATGCTGTCTCTTTGCCTATATCTACCCCTATCTGCCTCAGTCGGCATCGCAGCCTCTGTCAGCGTCTAGGTAGGCGTCTCATTTGCTGCCGCTGTCGATTGGGGGGGTCTGCTGCCTTCTCTATGCCAATATCTGCCCCTATCTGCCTCAATCGGCGTCGCAGCCTCTGTCAGCGTCTCTGTAGGCGTCTCAGTCGCTGCCGCTGTCGATTGGGGGGGCCTGCAGCCTTTTCTATGCCAATATCTACCCCTATCTGCCACAGTCGGCGTCGCAGCCTCTTTCAGAGCCTCTGTAGGCGTCTCAGTCGCTGCCGCTGTCGATTGGGGGATCTGCTGCCGCTCTATGCCTATATCTACCCCTATCTGCCTCAGTCGGCATCTCAGTCGGCGTCGCAGCCTCTGTCAGCGTCTCTGTCGGCGTCTCAGTTGCTGCCGCTGTCGATTGGGGGGTCTGCTGCCTTCTCTATGCCAATATATACCCCTCTCTGCCTCAGTCAGGGTCTCCGTCGGCGTCGCTGCTTCTGTCAGCGTCTCTGTAGGCGTCTCGTTCGCTGCCGCTGTCGATTAGGGGGGTCTGCTGCCTTCTCTATTCCTATTTCAACCCCTATCTGCCTCAGTCGGGGTCTTAGTCGGCGTCGCAACCTCTGTCAGCGTCTCTGTATGCGTCTCAGTCGCTGCCGCTGTCGATTGGGAGGTCTGCTGCCTTCTCTATGCCTATATTTACCTCTTTCTGCCTCAGTCGGCGCCACAGTCGGCTTCGCAGCCTCTATCAGCGTCTCTGTAGGTGTCTCAGTCGTTGCCGCTGTCGATTGGGGGGGTCTGCTGCCTTCTCTATGCCAATATCTACCCTTATCTGCCTCAGTCGGTGTCTCAGTCGGCGTCACAGCCTCTGTCAGCGTCTCTGAATGCGTCTCAGTCGCTGCCGCTGTCGATTGGGGGGTCTGATGCCTTCTCTTTGCCTATATCTACCCCTATCTGCCTCAGTCGGCGTCGCAGTCGGCATCGCAGCCTCTGTCAGCGTCTAGGTAGGCGTCTCAGTCGCTGCCGCTGTTGATTGGGGGGGTCTACTGCATTCTCTATGCCAATATCTAACCCTTTCTCCCTCAGTCGGCGTCGCAGCCGCTGTCAGCGTCTCTGTAGACGTCTCAGTCGCTACCGCTGTCGATTGGGGGGTCTGCTGCCTTCTCTATGCCTATGTCTACCCCTCTCTGCCTCAGTCGGCAACTCAGTCGGCGTCGCAGCCTCTATCAGCATCTCTGTAGGCGCCTCAGTTGTTGCCGCTGTCGATTGGTGGGTCTGCTGCCTTCTCTATGCCTATATCTAACCCTACCTGCCTCAGTCGGCGTCACAGTCGGCTTCGCAGCCTCTGTCAGCGTCTCTGTAGGCATCTCAGTCGCTGCCGCTGTCGATTGGAGGGGTCTGCAGCCTTCTCTATGTGAATATCTACCCCTATCTGCCACAGTCGGCATCTCAGTCGTCGTCGCAGAATCTATCAGCGTCTCTGTATGCATCTCAGTTGATGCCGCTGTCGACTGGGTTGTCTGCTGCCTTATCTACGCCTATGTCTAACCCTCTCTGCCTCAGTCGGCGTCCCAATCGGCGTCGCAGCATCAGTCAGCGTCGCTGCCCCTGTCAGCTTCGCAGCCTCTGTCAGCGTCTCTGTAGGCGTCTCAGTCGCTGCCGCTGTCGATTGGAGGGTATGCTGCCTTCTCTATGCCTATCTCTACCCCTATCTGCCTCAGTCGGTGGCTCAGTCGGCGTCGCAGCCTCTTGTCAGCGTCTCTGTAGGCATCTCAGTCGCTGCCGTTGTCGATTGGGCGGTCTGCTGCCTTCTCTATATATATATATATATCTACCCCTATCTGCCTCAGTCGGCGTCGCAGCCTCTCTCAGCGTCTCTGTAGGCGTCTCAGTTGCTGCCGCTGTCAATTGGGTTGTCTGCAGCCTTTTCTATGCTTATGTCTAACCCTCTCTGCCTCAGTCGGCGTCTCAGTCGGCGTCGCAGCCTCTGTCAGCGTCTCTGTAGGCGTCGCAGCTGTTGCCGCTGTCGATGGGGGGGGTCTGCTGCCTTCTCTATGCCAATATCTACCCCTCTCTGCCTCAGTCGGGGTCTTAGTCGGCGTCGCAGCCTCTGTCAGCGTCTCTGTATGCATCTCAGTCGCTGCCGCTGTCGATTGGGATGTCTGCTGCCTTCTCTATGCCTATATTTACCTCTTTCTGCCTCAGTCGGCATCTCAGTCGGCGTCGCAGCCTCTATCAGCGTCTCTGTAGGCGTCGCAGCTGTTGCCTCTGTCGATTGGGTTGTCTGCTGTCTTCTCTATGCCTATCTCTTTTCCTATCTGCCTCAGTCGGCGACACAGTCGGCTTCGCAGCCTCTGTCAGCGTCTATGTAGGCGTCTCATTTGCTGCCGCTGTCGATTGGGGGGTCTGCTGCCTTCTCTATGCCAATATCTGCCCTTATCTGCCTCAGTCAGCGTCTAAGCCAGCGTCGCACCCTCTGTCAGCGTCTCTGTAGGCGACTCAGTAGCTGCCGCTGTCGATTGGGGGGTCTGCTGCCTTCTCTATGCCTATATCTACCCCTCTCTGCCCCAGTCGGCATCTCAGTCGGCGTCGCAGCCTCTGTCAGCGTCTCTGTAGGCGTCTCATTTGTTGCCGCTGTCGATTGGGGGGTCTGCTACAATCTCTATGCCTATATCTACCCCTATCTGCCTCAATCGGCGTCGCAGCCTCTGTCAGCGTTTCTGTAGGCGTCTCAGTCGCTGCCGCTGTCGATTGGGGGGTCTGCTGCCTTCTGTATGCCCATATCTACCCCTATCTGCCTCAGTCGGCAACTCAGTCGGCGTCGCAGCCTCTATCAGCGTCTCTGTAGGCGCCTCAGTGTTGCCGCTGTCAATTGGTGGGTCTGCTGCCTTCTCTATGCCTATATCTAACCCTACCTGCCTCAGTCGGCGTCACAGTCGGCATCGCAGCCTCTGTCAGCGTCTCTGTATGCGTCTCAGTCGCTGCCGCTGTCGATTGGGAGGTCTGCTGCCTTCTCTATGCCTATATTTACCTCTTTCTGCCTCAGTCGGCATCTCAGTCGGCGTCGCAGCCTCTATCAGCGTCTCTGTAGGCGACTCAGTAGCTGCCGCTGTCGATTGGGTTGTCTGCTGCGTTCTCTATGCCTATCTCTTCCCCTATCTGCCTCAGTTGGCGCCACAGTCGGCTTCGTAGCCTCTATCAGCGTCTCTGTAGGTGTCTCAGTCGCTGCCGCTGTCGATTGGGGGGGTCTGCTGCCTTCTCTATGCCAATATATACCCTGTCTCAGTCGGTCTCAGTCGGTGTCTCAGTTGGCGTCTCAGTCGGTGTCTCAGTTGGCGTCACAGCCTCTGTCAGCGTCTCTGAATGCGTCTCAGTCGCCGCCGCTGTCGATTGGGGGGTCTGATGCCTTCTCTTTGCCTATATCTACCCCTATCTGCCTCAGTCGGCGTCGCAGTCGGCATCGCAGCCTCTGTCAGCGTCTATGTAGGCGTCTCAGTCGCTGCCGCTGTTGATTGGTGGGGTCTACTGCCTTCTCTATGCCAATATCTGCCCCTATCTGCCTCAGTCAGCGTCTCAGCCAGCGTCGCACCCTCTGTCAGCGTCTCTGTAGGCGACTCAGTAGCTGCCGCTGTCGATTGGGGGGTCTGCTGCCTTCTCTATGCCTATATCTACCCCTACCTGCCTCAGTCGGCATCTCAGTCGGCATCGCAGCCTCTGTCAGCGTCTCAGTAGGCGTCTCAGTCGCTGCCGCTGTCGATTGGGGGGCTGCAGCCTTCTCTATGCCAATATCTACCCCTATCTGCTACAGTCGGCGTCGCAGCCTCTTTCAGAGCCTCTGTATACGTCTCAGTCGCTGCCGCTGTCGATTGGGGGATCTGCTGCCTTCTGTATGCCCATATCTACCCCTATCTGCCTCAGTCGGCAACTCAGTCGGCGTCGCAGCCTCTATCAGCGTTTCTGTAGGCGCCTCAGTTGTTGCCGCTGTCGATTGGTGGGTCTGCTGCCTTCTCTATGCCTATATCTAACCCTACCTGCCTCAGTCGGCGTCACAGTCGGCATCGCAGCCTCTGTCAGCGTCTCAGTAGGCGTCTCAGTCGCTGCCGCTGTCGATTGGGGGGCTGCAGCCTTCTCTATGCCAATATCTACCCCTATCTGCTACAGTCGGCGTCGCAGCCTCTTTCAGAGCCTCTGTATACGTCTCAGTCGCTGCCGCTGTCGATTGGGGGATCTGCTGCCTCTCTATGCCTATATCTACCCCTATCTGCCTCAGTCGGCATCTCAGTCGGCGTCGCAGCCTCTGTCAGCGTCTCTGAATGCGTCTCAGTCGCTGCCGCTGTCGATTGGGGGGTCTGATGCTGTCTCTTTGCCTATATCTACCCCTATCTGCCTCAGTCGGCATCGCAGCCTCTGTCAGCGTCTAGGTAGGCGTCTCATTTGCTGCCGCTGTCGATTGGGGGGGTCTGCTGCCTTCTCTATGCCAATATCTGCCCCTATCTGCCTCAATCGGCGTCGCAGCCTCTGTCAGCGTCTCTGTAGGCGTCTCAGTCGCTGCCGCTGTCGATTGGGGGGGCCTGCAGCCTTCTCTATGCCAATATCTACCCCTATCTGCCACAGTCGGCGTCGCAGCCTCTTTCAGAGCCTCTGTAGGCGTCTCAGTCGCTGCCGCTGTCGATTGGGGGATCTGCTGCCTCTCTATGCCTATATCTACCCCTATCTGCCTCAGTCGGCATCTCAGTCGGCGTCGCAGCCTCTGTCAGCGTCTCTGTAGGCGTCTCAGTTGCTGCCGCTGTCGATTGGGCGGTCTGCTGCCTTCTCTATGCCAATATCTACCCCTCTCTGCCTCAGTCAGGGTCTCCGTCGGCGTCGCTGCTTCTGTCAGCGTCAATGTAGGCGTCTCGTTCGCTGCCGCTGTCGATTAGGGGGGTCTGCTGCCTTCTCTATCCCTATTTCAACCCCTATCTGCCTCAGTCGGGGTCTTAGTCGGCGTCGCAACCTCTGTCAGCGTCTCTGTATTCGTCTCAGTCGCTGCCGCTGTCGATTGGGAGGTCTGCTGCCTTCTCTATGCCTATATTTACCTCTTTCTGCCTCAGTCGGCGCCACAGTCGGCTTCGCAGCCTCTATCAGCGTCTCTGTAGGTGTCTCAGTCGTTGCCGCTGTCGATTGGGGGGTCTGCTGCCTTCTCTATGCCAATATCTACCCTTATCTGCCTCAGTCGGTGTCTCAGTCGGTGTCACAGCCTCTGTCAGCGTCTCTGAATGCGTCTCAGTCGCTGCCGCTGTCGATTGGGGGGTCTGATGCCTTCTCTTTGCCTATATCTACCCCTATCTGCGTCAGTCGGCGTCGCAGTCGGCATCGCAGCCTCTGTCAGCGTCTAGGTAGGCGTCTCAGTCGCTGCCGCTGTTGATTGGGGGGGTCTACTGCATTCTCTATGCCAATATCTAACCCTTTCTCCCTCAGTCGGCGTCGCAGCCGCTGTCAGCGTCTCTGAATGCGTCTCAGTCGCTGCCGCTGTCGATTGGGGGGTCTGATGCCTTCTCTTTGCCTATATCTACCCCTATCTGCCTCAGTCGGCGTCGCAGTCGGCATCGCAGCCTCTGTCAGCGTCTAGGTAGGCGTCTCAGTCGCTGCCGCTGTTGATTGGGGGGGTCTACTGCATTCTCTATGCCAATATCTAACCCTTTCTCCCTCAGTCGGCGTCGCAGCCGCTGTCAGCGTCTCTGTAGGCGCCTCAGTTGTTGCCGCTGTCGATTGGTGGGTCTGCTGCCTTCTCTATGCCTATATCTAACCCTACCTGCCTCAGTCGGCGTCACAGTCGGCTTCGCAGCCTCTGTCAGCGTCTCTGTAGGCATCTCAGTCGCTGCCGCTGTCGATTGGAGGGGTCTGCAGCCTTCTCTATGTGAATATCTACCCCTATCTGCCACAGTCGGCATCTCAGTCGTCGTCGCAGCCTCTATCAGCGTCTCTGTATGCATCTCAGTTGATGCCGCTGTCGACTGGGTTGTCTGCTGCCTTATCTACGCCTATGTCTAACCCTCTCTGCCTCAGTCGGCGTCCCAATCGGCGTCGCAGCATCAGTCAGCGTCGCTGCCTCTGTCAGCTTCGCAGCCTCTGTCAGCGTCTCTGTAGGCGTCTCAGTCGCTGCCGCTGTCGATTGGAGGGTCTGCTGCCTTCTCTATGCCTATCTCTACCCCTATCTGCCTCAGTCGGTGGCTCAGTCGGCGTCGCAGCCTCTTGTCAGCGTCTCTGTAGGCATCTCAGTCGCTGCCGTTGTCGATTGGGGGGTCTTCTGCCTTCTCTATACCTATATCTACCCCTATCTGCCTCAGTCGGCGTCGCAGCCTCTCTCAGCGTCTCTGTAGGCGTCTCAGTTGTTGCCGCTGTCGATTGGAGGGTCTGCTGCCTTCTCTATGCCTATCTCTACCCCTATCTGCCTCAGTCGGCGTCTCAGTCGGCGTCGCATCTTCTTGTCAGCGTCTCTGCAGGCATCTCAGTCGCTGCCAATGTCGATTGGGGGGTCTGCTGCCTTCTCTATACCTATATCTACCCCTATCTGCTTCAGTCGGCGTCGCAGCCTCTTTCAGCGTCTCTGTAGGCGTCTCAGTCGCTGCCGCATTCGATTGGGAGATCTGCTGCCTCTCTATGCCTATATCTACCCCTATCTGCCTCAGTCGGCATCTCAGTCGGCGTCGCAGCCTCTGTCAGCGTCTCTGTAGGCGTCTCAGTTGCTGCCGCTGTCGATTGGGGGGGTCTGCTGCCTTCTCTATGCAATATCTACCCCTCTCTGTCTCAGTCGGGGTCTCAGTCGGCGTCGCTGCCTCTGTCAGCGTCTCTGTATGCGTCTCAGTCGCTGCCGCTGTCGATTGGGAGGTCTGCTGCCTTCTCTATGCCTATATTTACCTCTTTCTGCCTCAGTCGGCATCTCAGTCGGCGTCGCAGCCTCTATCAGCGTCTCTGTAGGCGTCTCAGTTGTTGCCTCTGTCGATTGGGTTGTCTGCTGTCTTCTCTATGCCTATCTCTTCCCCTATCTGCCTCAGTCGGCGCCACAGTCGGCGCCACAGTCGGCTTCGCAGCCTCTGTCAGCGTCTCTGTAGGTGTCTCAGTCGTTGCCGCTGTCAATTGGGGGGATCTGCTGCCTTCTCTATGCCAATATCTACCCTTATCTGCCTCAGTCGGCGTCTCAGTCGGCGTCGCAGCCTCTGTCAGCGTCTCTGAATGCGTCTCAGTCGCTGCCGCTGTCGATTGGGGGGTCTGATGCCGTCTCTTTGCCTATATCTACCCCTACCTGCCTCAGTCGGCATCTCAGTCGGCATCGCAGCCTCTGTAAGCGTCTATGTAGGCGTCTCATTTGCTGCCGCTGTCGATTGGGGGGGTCTGCTGCCTTCTCTATGCCAATATCTGCCCTTATCTGCCTCAGTCAGCGTCTCAGCCAGCGTCGCACCCTCTGTCAGCGTCTCTGTAGGCGACTCAGTATCTGCCGCTGTCGATTGGGGCGTCTGCTGCCTTCTCTATGCCTATATCTGCCCCTCTCTGCCTCAGTAGGCATCTCAGTCAGCGTCGCAGCCTCTGTCAGCGTCTCTGTAGGCGTCTCATTTGTCGCCGCTGTCGATTGGGGGGGTCTGCTGCATTCTCTATGCCAATATCTACCTATTTCTGCCTCAATCGGCGTCGCAGCCTCTGTCAGCGTCTCTGTAGGTGTCTCAGTCGTTGCCGCTGTCAATTGGGGGGATCTGCTGCCTTCTCTATGCCAATATCTACCCTTATCTGCCTCAGTCGGCGTCTCAGTCGGCGTCGCAGCCTCTGTCAGCGTCTCTGAATGCGTCTCAGTCGCTGCCGCTGTCGATTGGGGGGTCTGATGCCGTCTCTTTGCCTATATCTACCCCTACCTGCCTCAGTCGGCATCTCAGTCGGCATCGCAGCCTCTGTAAGCGTCTATGTAGGCGTCTCATTTGCTGCCGCTGTCGATTGGGGGGGCCTGCAGCCTTCTCTATGCCAATATCTACCCCTATCTGCTACAGTCGGCGTCGCAGCCTCTTTCAGAGCCTCTGTATACGTCTCAGTCGCTGCCGCTGTCGATTGGGGGATCTGCTGCCTCTCTATGCCTATATCTACCCCTATCTGCCTCAGTCGGCATCTCAGTCGGCGTCGCAGCCTCTGTCAGCGTCTCTGAATGCGTCTCAGTCGCTGCCGCTGTCGATTGGGGGGTCTGATGCTGTCTCTTTGCCTATATCTACCCCTATCTGCCTCAGTCGGCATCGCAGCCTCTGTCAGCGTCTAGGTAGGCGTCTCATTTGCTGCCGCTGTCGATTGGGGGGGTCTGCTGCCTTCTCTATGCCAATATCTGCCCCTATCTGCCTCAATCGGCGTCGCAGCCTCTGTCAGTGTCTCTGTAGGCGTCTCAGTCGCTGCCGCTGTCGATTGGGGGGGCCTGCAGCCTTTTCTATGCCAATATCTACCCCTATCTGCCACAGTCGGCGTCGCAGCCTCTTTCAGAGCCTCTGTAGGCGTCTCAGTCGCTGCCGCTGTCGATTGGGGGATCTGCTGCCGCTCTATGCCTATATCTACCCCTATCTGCCTCAGTCGGCATCTCTGTCGGCGTCGCAGCCTCTGTCAGCGTCTCTGTCGGCGTCTCAGTTGCTGCCGCTGTCGATTGGGGGGTCTGCTGCCTTCTCTATGCCAATATATACCCCTCTCTGCCTCAGTCAGGGTCTCCGTCGGCGTCGCTGCTTCTGTCAGCGTCTCTGTAGGCGTCTCGTTCGCTGCCGCTGTCGATTAGGGGGGTCTGCTGCCTTCTCTATTCCTATTTCAACCCCTATCTGCCTCAGTCGGGGTCTTAGTCGGCGTCGCAACCTCTGTCAGCGTCTCTGTATGCGTCTCAGTCGCTGCCGCTGTCGATTGGGAGGTCTGCTGCCTTCTCTATGCCTATATTTACCTCTTTCTGCCTCAGTCGGCGCCACAGTCGGCTTCGCAGCCTCTATCAGCGTCTCTGTAGGTGTCTCAGTCGTTGCCGCTGTCGATTGGGGGGGTCTGCTGCCTTCTCTATGCCAATATCTACCCTTTTCTGCCTCAGTCGGTGTCTCAGTCGGCGTCACAGCCTCTGTCAGCGTCTCTGAATGCGTCTCAGTCGCTGCCGCTGTCGATTGGGGGGTCTGATGCCTTCTCTTTGCCTATATCTACCCCTATCTGCCTCAGTCGGCGTCGCAGTCGGCATCGCAGCCTCTGTCAGCGTCTAGGTAGGCATCTCAGTCGCTGCCGCTGTTGATTGGGGGGGTCTACTGCATTCTCTATGCCAATATCTAACCCTTTCTCCCTCAGTCGGCGTCGCAGCCGCTGTCAGCGTCTCTGTAGACGTCTCAGTCGCTACCGCTGTCGATTGGGGGGTCTGCTGCCTTCTCTATGCCTATGTCTACCCCTCTCTGCCTCAGTCGGCAACTCAGTCGGCGTCGCAGCCTCTATCAGCGTCTCTGTAGGCGCCTCAGTTGTTGCCGCTGTCGATTGGTGGGTCTGCTGCCTTCTCTATGCCTATATCTAACCCTACCTGCCTCAGTCGGCGTCACAGTCGGCTTCGCAGCCTCTGTCAGCGTCTCTGTAGGCATCTCAGTCGCTGCCGCTGTCGATTGGAGGGGTCTGCAGCCTTCTCTATGTGAATATCTACCCCTATCTGCCACAGTCGGCATCTCAGTCGTCGTCGCAGCCTCTATCAGCGTCTCTGTATGCATCTCAGTTGATGCCGCTGTCGACTGGGTTGTCTGCTGCCTTATCTACGCCTATGTCTAACCCTCTCTGCCTCAGTCGGCGTCCCAATCGGCGTCGCAGCATCAATCAGCGTCGCTGCCCCTGTCAGCTTCGCAGCCTCTGTCAGCGTCTCTGTAGGCGTCTCAGTCGCTGCCGCTGTCGATTGGAGGGTATGCTGCCTTCTCTATGCCTATCTCTACCCCTATCTGCCTCAGTCGGTGGCTCAGTCGGCGTCGCAGCCTCTTGTCAGCGTCTCTGTAGGCATCTCAGTCGCTGCCGTTGTCGATTGGGCGGTCTGCTGCCTTCTCTATATATATATATATATATCTACCCCTATCTGCCTCAGTCGGCGTCGCAGCCTCTCTCAGCGTCTCTGTAGGCGTCTCAGTTGCTGCCGCTGTCAATTGGGTTGTCTGCAGCCTTTTCTATGCTTATGTCTAACCCTCTCTGCCTCAGTCGGCGTCTCAGTCGGCGTCGCAGCCTCTGTCAGCGTCTCTGTAGGCGTCGCAGCTGTTGCCGCTGTCGATGGGGGGGTCTGCTGCCTTCTCTATGCCAATATCTACCCCTCTCTGCCTCAGTCGGGGTCTTAGTCGGCGTCGCAGCCTCTGTCAGCGTCTCTGTATGCGTCTCAGTCGCTGCCGCTGTCGATTGGGATGTCTGCTGCCTTCTCTATGCCTATATTTACCTCTTTCTGCCTCAGTCGGCATCTCAGTCGGCGTCGCAGCCTCTATCAGCGTCTCTGTAGGCGTCGCAGCTGTTGCCTCTGTCGATTGGGTTGTCTGCTGTCTTCTCTATGCCTATCTCTTTTCCTATCTGCCTCAGTCGGCGACACAGTCGGCTTCGCAGCCTCTGTCAGCGTCTATGTAGGCGTCTCATTTGCTGCCGCTGTCGATTGGGGGGTCTGCTGCCTTCTCTATGCCAATATCTGCCCTTATCTGCCTCAGTCAGCGTCTAAGCCAGCGTCGCACCCTCTGTCAGCGTCTCTGTAGGCGACTCAGTAGCTGCCGCTGTCGATTGGGGGGTCTGCTGCCTTCTCTATGCCTATATCTACCCCTCTCTGCCCCAGTCGGCATCTCAGTCGGCGTCGCAGCCTCTGTCAGCGTCTCTGTAGGCGTCTCATTTGTTGCCGCTGTCGATTGGGGGGTCTGCTACAATCTCTATGCCTATATCTACCCCTATCTGCCTCAATCGGCGTCGCAGCCTCTGTCAGCGTTTCTGTAGGCGTCTCAGTCGCTGCCGCTGTCGATTGGGGGGTCTGCTGCCTTCTGTATGCCCATATCTACCCCTATCTGCCTCAGTCGGCAACTCAGTCGGCGTCGCAGCCTCTATCAGCGTCTCTGTAGGCGCCTCAGTGTTGCCGCTGTCAATTGGTGGGTCTGCTGCCTTCTCTATGCCTATATCTAACCCTACCTGCCTCAGTCGGCGTCACAGTCGGCATCGCAGCCTCTGTCAGCGTCTCTGTATGCGTCTCAGTCGCTGCCGCTGTCGATTGGGAGGTCTGCTGCCTTCTCTATGCCTATATTTACCTCTTTCTGCCTCAGTCGGCATCTCAGTCGGCGTCGCAGCCTCTATCAGCGTCTCTGTAGGCGACTCAGTAGCTGCCGCTGTCGATTGGGGGGGTCTGCTGCCTTCTCTATGCCAATATATACCCTGTCTCAGTCGGTCTCAGTCGGTGTCTCAGTTGGCGTCTCAGTCGGTGTCTCAGTTGGCGTCACAGCCTCTGTCAGCGTCTCTGAATGCGTCTCAGTCGCCGCCGCTGTCGATTGGGGGGTCTGATGCCTTCTCTTTGCCTATATCTACCCCTATCTGCCTCAGTCGGCGTCGCAGTCGGCATCGCAGCCTCTGTCAGCGTCTATGTAGGCGTCTCAGTCGCTGCCGCTGTTGATTGGTGGGGTCTACTGCCTTCTCTATGCCAATATCTGCCCCTATCTGCCTCAGTCAGCGTCTCAGCCAGCGTCGCACCCTCTGTCAGCGTCTCTGTAGGCGACTCAGTAGCTGCCGCTGTCGATTGGGGGGTCTGCTGCCTTCTCTATGCCTATATCTACCCCTACCTGCCTCAGTCGGCATCTCAGTCGGCGTCGCAGCCTCTGTCAGTGTCTCTGTAGGCGTCTCATTTGTAACCGCTGTCGACTGGGGGGTCTGCTGCCTTTTCTATTCCTATGTCTACCCCTCTCTGCCACAGTCGGCGTCTCAGTCGGCGTCGCAGCCTCTGTCAGCGTCTCTGTAGGCGTCTCAGTCGCTGCCGCCGACGATTGGGGGGGTCTTCTGCATTCTCTATGCCAATATCTACCCCTATCTCCCTCAGTCGGCGTCGAAGCCGCTGTCAGCGTCTCTGTAGGCGTCGCAGTTGCTACCGCTGTCGATTGGGGGGTCTGCTGCCTTCCCTATGCATATGTCTACCCCTCTCTGCCTCAGTCGGCAACTCAGTCGGCAACTCAGTCGGCGTCGCAGCCTCTATCAGCGTCTCTGTAGGCGCCTCAGTTGTTGCCGCTGTCGATTGGTGGGTCTGCTGCCTTCTCTATGCCTATATCTAACCCTTCCTGCCTCAGTCGGCGTCACAGTCGGCTTCGCAGCCTCTGTCAGCGTCTCTGTAGGCATCTCAGTCGCTGCCTTTGTCGATTGGGGGGTCTGCTGCCTTCTCTATACCTATATCTACCCCTATCTGCCTCAGTCGGCGTCGCAGCCTCTTTCAGCGTCTCTGTAGGCGTCTCAGTCGCTGCCGCATTCGATTGGGGGATCTGCTGCCTCTCTATGCCTATATCTACCCCTATCTGCCTCAGTCGGCATCTCAGTCGGTGTCGCAGCCTCTGTCAGCGTCTCTGTAGGCGTCTCAGTTGCTGCCGCATTCGATTGGGGGATCTGCTGCCTCTCTATGCCTATATCTACCCCTATCTGCCTCAGTCGGCATCTCAGTCGGTGTCGCAGCCTCTGTCAGCGTCTCGGTAGGCGTCTCAGTCGCTGCCGCTGTCGATTGGGGGGTCTGCTGCCTTCTCTATGCCAATATATACCCCTCTCTGCCTCAGTCGGGGTCTTAGTCGGCGTCGCAGCCTCTGTCAGCGTCTCTGTATGCGTCTCAGTCGCTGCCGCTGTCGATTGGGAGGTCTGCTGCCTTCTCTATGCCTATATTTACCTCTTTCTGCCTCAGTCGGCATCTCAGTCGACGTCGCAGCCTCTATCAGCGTCTCTGTAGGCGTCTCAGCTGTTGCCTCTGTCGATTGGGTTGTCTGCTGTCTTCTCTATGCCTATCTCTTCCCCTATCTGCCTCAGTCGGCGCCACAGTCGGCTTCGCAGCCTCTGTCAGCGTCTCTGTAGGCGTCTCATTTGTTTCCGCTGTCGATTGGGGGGTCTGCTGCATTCTCTATGCCAATATCTACCCCTATCTGCCTCAATCGGCGTCGCAGCCTCTGTCAGCGTCTCTGTAGGCGTCTCAGTCGCTGCCGCTGTCAATTGGTGGGTCTGCTGCCTTCTCTATGCCTATATCTAACCCTACCTGCCTCAGTCGGCGTCACAGTCGGCATCGCAGCCTCTGTCAGCGTCTCTGTAGGCGTCTCAGTCGCTGCCGCTGTCGATTGGGGGGGCCTGCAGCCTTCTCTATGCCAATATCTACCCCTATCTGCCACAGTCGGCGTCGCAGCCTCTTTCAGAGCCCCTGTAGGCGTCTCAGTCGCTGCCGCTGTCGATTGGGGTATCTGCTGCCTCTCTATGCATATATATCTGCCCCTATCTGCCTCAGTCGGCATCTCAGTCGGCGTCACAGCCTCTGTCAGCGTCTCTGTAGGCGTCTCAGTCGCTGCCGCTGTCGATTGGGGGGGCCTGCAGCCTTCTCTATGCCAATATATACCCTTATCTGTCTCAGTCGGTGTCTCAGTTGGCGTCACAGCCTCTCTCAGCGTCTCTGAATGCGTCTTAGTCGCTGCCGCTGTCGATTGGGGGGTCTGATGCCTTCTCTTTGCTAATATCTACCCCTATCTGCCCCAGTCGGCGTCGCAGTCGGCATCGCAGCCTCTGTCAGCGTCTATGTAGGCGTCTCAGTCGCTGCCGCTGTTGATTGGGGGGGTCTACTGCCTTCTCTATGGCAATATCTGCCCCTATCTGCCTCAGTCAGCGTCTCAGCCAGCGTCGCACCCTCTGTCAGCGTATCTGTAGGCGACTCAGTAGCTGCCGCTGTCGATTGGGGGGTCTGCTGCCTTCTCTATGCCTATATCTACCCCTACCTACCTCAGTCGGCATCTCAGTCGGCGTCGCAGCCTCTATCAGCGTCTCTGTATGCATCTCAGTTGATGCCGCTGTCGATTGGGTTGTCTGCTGCCTTATCTATGCCTATGTCTAACACTCTCTGCCTCAGTCGGCGCCTCAGTCGGCGTCGCAGCCTCTTGTCAGCGTCTCTGTAGGCATCTTAGTCGCTGCCGTTGTCGATTGGGGGGTCTGCTGCCTTCTCTATGCCTATATCTACCCCTATATGCCTCAGTCGGCGTCTCAGTGGGCGTCGCAGGCTCTGTCAGCGTCTCTGTAGGCGTCTCAGTCGTTGTCGCTGTCGATTGGGGGTCTGCTTCCGTTTCTTTGCCTAAATCTACCCCTATCTGCCTCAGTCAGCGTCGCAGCCTCTCTCAGCGTCTCTGTAGTCGTCTCGGTCGCTGCCGCTGTCGGCTGGGGGGTCTGCTGCTTTCTCTATGCCAATATCTACCCCTCTCTGCCTCAGTCGGGGTCTCAGTCGGCGTCGCAGCCTCTGTCAGCGTCTCTGTAGGCGTCTCAGTCGCTGCCGCTGTCGATTGGGGGGGTCTGCTGCCTTCTGTATGCCCATATCTACCCCTATCTGCCTCAGTCGGCAACTCAGTCGGCGTCGCAGCCTCTATCAGCGTCTCTGTAGGCGCCTCAGTGTTGCCGCTGTCAATTGGTGGGTCTGCTGCCTTCTCTATGCCTATATCTAACCCTACCTGCCTCAGTCGGCGTCACAGTCGGCATCGCAGCCTCTGTCAGCGTCTCTGTAGGCGTCTCAGTCGCTGCCGCTGTCGAATGGGGGGGCCTGCAGCTTTCTCTATGCCAATATCTACCCCTATCTGCCACAGTCGGCGTCGCAGCCTCTTTCAGAGCCCCTGTAGGTGTATCAGTCGCTGCCGCTGTCGATTGGGGGATCTGCTGCCTCTCTATGCCTATATCTACCACTATCTGCCTCAGTCGGCATCTCAGTCGGCGTCGCAGCCTCTGTCAGCGTCTCTGTAGGCGTCTCAGTTGCTGCCGCTGTCGATTGGGGGGTCTGCTGCCTTCTCTATGCCAATATCTACCCCTCTCTGCCTCAGTCAGGGTCTCAGTCGGCGTCGCTGCTTCTGTCAGCGTCTCTGTAGGCGTCTCGTTCGCTGCCGCTGTCGATTAGGGGGGTCTGCTGCCTTCTCTATTCCTATTTCAACCCCTATCTGCCTCAATCGGCGTCTCAGTCGGCGTCGCAGCCTCTGTCAGCGTCTCTGTAGGCGTCTCATTTGTTGCCGCTGTCGATTGGGGGGTCTGCTGCATTCTCTATGCCAATATCTACCCCTATCTGCCTCAATCGGCGTCGCAGCCTCTGTCAGCGTTTTTGTAGGCGTCTCAGTCGCTGCCGCTGTCGATTGGGGGGTCTGCTGCCTTCTGTATGCCCATATCTACCCGTATCTACCTCAGTCGGCAACTCAGTCGGCGTCGCAGCCTCTATCAGCGTCTCTGTATGCGCCTCAGTGTTGCCGCTGTCAATTGGTGGGTCTGCTGCCTTCTCTATGCCTATATCTAACCCTACCTGCCTCAGTCGGCGTCACAGTCGGCGTCGCAGCCTCTGTCAGCGTCTCTGTAGGCGTCTCAGTCGCTGCCGCTGTCGATTGGGGGGGCCTGCAGCCTTCTCTATGCCAATATCTTCCCCTATCTGCCACAGTCGGCGTCGCAGCCTCTTTCAGAGCCCCTGTAGGCGTCTCAGTCGCTACCGCTGTCGATTGGGGGATCTGCTGCCTCTCTATGCCTATATCTACCCCTATCTGCCTCAGTCGGCATCTCAGTCGGCGTCGCAGCCTCTGTCAGCGTCTCTGTAGGCGTCTCAGTTGCTGCCGCTGTCGATTGGGGGTCTGTTGCCTTCTCTATGCCAATATCTACCCCTCTCTGCCTCAGTCAGGGTCTCAGTCGGCGTCGCTGCTTCTGTCAGCGTCTCTGTATGCGTCTCAGTCGCTGCCGCTGTCGATTGGGAGGTCTGCTGCCTTCTCTATTCCTATTTCAACCCCTATCTGCCTCAGTCGGCGTCTCAGTCGGCGTCGCAGCCTCTGCTAGTGTCTCTGTAGGCGTCTCAGTCGCTGTCGCTGTTGATTGGGGGGTCTGCTGCCTTCTCTATGCCAATATCTACCCCTCTCTGCCTCAGTCGGGGTCTTAGTCGGCGTCGCAGCCTCTGTCAGCGTCTCTGTATGCGTCTCAGTCGCTGCCGCTGTCGATTGGGAGGTCTGCTGCCTTCTCTATGCCTATATTTACCTCTTTCTGCCTCAGTCGGCATCTCAGTCGGCGTCGCAGCCTCTATCAGCGTCTCTGTAGGCGTCTCAGTTGTTGCCTCAGTCGATTGGGTTGTCTGCTGCCTTCTCTATGCCTATCTCTTCCCCTATCTGCCTCAGTTGGCGCCACAGTCGGCTTCGCAGCCTCTATCAGCGTCTCTGTAAGTGTCTCAGTCGCTGCCGCTGTCGATTGGGGGGGTCTGCTGCCTTCTCTATGCCAATATATACCCTTATCTGTCTCAGTCGGTATCTCAGTTGGCGTCACAGCCTCTGTCAGCGTCTCTGAATGCGTCTCAGTCGCTGCCGCTGTCGATTGGGGGGTCTGATGCCTTCTCTTTGCCTATATCTACCCCTATCTGCCTCAGTCGGCGTCGAAGTCGGCATCGCAGCCTCTGTCAGCGTCTATGTAGGCGTCTCAGTCGCTGCCGCTGTTGATTGGTGGGGTCTACTGCCTTCTCTATGCCAATATCTGCCGCTATCTGCCTCAGTCAGCGTCTCAGCCAGCGGCGCAGCCTCTATCAGCGTCTCTGTAGGCGCCTCAGTTGTTGCCGCTGTCGATTGGTGGGCCTGCTGCCTTCTCTATGCCTATATCTAACCCTACCTGCCTCAGTCGGCGTCACAGTTGGCTTCGCAGCCTCTGTCAGCGTCCCTGTAGGCATCTCAGTCGCTGCCTTTGTCGATTGGGGGGTCTGCTGCCTTCTCTATACCTATATCTACCCCTACCTGCCTCAGTCTGCATCTCAGTCGGCGTCGCAGCCTCTGTCAGCGTCTCTGTAGGCGTCTCAGTTGCTGCCGCTGTCGATTGGGGGGGGGGTCTGCTGCCTTCTCTATGCAATATCTACCCCTCTCTGCCTCAGTCGGGGTCTCAGTCGACGTCGCTGCCTCTGTCAGCGTCTCTGTAGGCGTCTCAGTTGCTGCCGCTGTCGATTGGGGGGGGTCTGCTGCTTTCTCTATGCCAATATCTACCCCTCTCTGCCTCAGTCGGGGTCTCAGTCGGCGTCGCAGCCTCTGTCAGCGTCTCTGTAGGCGTCTCAGTCGCTGCCGCTGTCGATTGGGGGGGTCTGCTGCCTTCTGTATGGCCATATCTACCCCTATCTGCCTCAGTCGGCAACTCAGTCGGCGTCGCAGCCTCTATCAGCGTCTCTGTAGGCGCCTCAGTGTTGCCGCTGTCAATTGGTGGGTCTGCTGCCTTCTCTATGCCTATATCTAACCCTACCTGCCTCAGTCGGCGTCACAGTCGGCATCGCAGCCTCTGTCAGCGTCTCTGTAGGCGTCTCAGTCGCTGCCGCTGTCGAATGGGGGGGGCCTGCAGCTTTCTCTATACCAATATCTACCCCTATCTGCCACAGTCGGCGTCGCAGCCTCTTTCAGAGCCCCTGTAGGTGTATCAGTCGCTGCCGCTGTCGATTGGGGGATCTGCTGCCTCTCTATGCCTATATCTACCACTATCTGCCTCAGTCGGCATCTCAGTCGGCGTCGCAGCCTCTGTCAGCGTCTCTGTAGGCGTCTCAGTTGCTGCCGCTGTCGATTGGGGGGTCTGCTGCCTTCTCTATGCCAATATCTACCCCTCTCTGCCTCAGTCAGGGTCTCAGTCGGCGTCGCTGCTTCTGTCAGCGTCTCTGTAGGCGTCTCGTTCGCTGCCGCTGTCGATTAGGGGGGTCTGCTGCCTTCTCTATTCCTATTTCAACCCCTATCTGCCTCAGTCGGCGTCTCAGTCGGCGTCGCAGCCTCTGTCAGCGTCTCTGTAGGCGTCTCATTTGTTGCCGCTGTCGATTGGGGGGTCTGCTGCATTCTCTATGCCAATATCTACCAATATCTGCCTCAATCGGCGTCGCAGCCTCTGTCAGCGTTTTTGTAGGCGTCTCAGTCGCTGCCGCTGTCGATTGGGGGGTCTGCTGCCTTCTGTATGCCCATATCTACCCGTATCTACCTCAGTCGGCGTCGAAGTCGGCATCGCAGCCTCTGTCAGCGTCTATGTAGGCGTCTCAGTCGCTGCCGCTGTTGATTGGTGGGGTCTACTGCCTTCTCTATGCCAATATCTGCCGCTATCTGCCTCAGTCAGCGTCTCAGCCAGCGGCGCAGCCTCTATCAGCGTCTCTGTAGGCGCCTCAGTTGTTGCCGCTGTCGATTGGTGGGTCTGCTGCCTTCTCTATGCCTATATCTAACCCTACCTGCCTCAGTCGGCGTCACAGCCTCTTTCAGAGCCCCTGTACGCGTCTCAGTCGCTGCCACTGTCGATTGGGGGATCTGCTGCCTCTCTATGCCTATATCTACCCCTATCTGCCTTAGTCGGCATCTCAGTCGGCGTCGCAGCCTCTGTCAGCGTCTCTGTAGGCGTCTTAGTTGCTGCCGCTGTCGATTGGGGGGTCTGCTGCCTTCTCTATGCCAATATCTACCCCTCTCTGCCTCAGTCAGGGTCTCAGTCGGCGTCGCTGCTTCTGTCAGCGTCTCTGTAGCCGTCTCGTTCGCTGCCGCTGTCGATTAGGGGGGTCTGCTGCCTTCTCTATTCCTATTTCAACCCCTATCTGCCTCAGTCGGCGTCTCAGTCGGCGTCGCAGCCTCTATTAGCGTCTCTGTAGGCGTCTCAGTCGCTGCCGCTGTCGATTGGGGGGGGTCTGCTGCCTTCTCTACGCCAATATCTACACCTATCTGCCTCAGTCAGCGTCTCAGTCAGCGTCGCACCCTCTGTCAGCGTCTCTGTAGGCGACTCAGTAGCTGCCGCTGTCGATTGGGGGGTCTGCTGCCTTCTCTATTCCTATATCTACCCCTATCTGCATCAGTCGGCGTCGCAGCCTCTTTCAGCGTCTCTGTAGGCGTCTCAGTCGCTGCCGCTGTCGATTGGGGGATCTGCTGCCTCTCTATGCCTATATCTACCCCTACCTGATTCAGTCGGCATCTCAGTCGGCGTCGCAGCCTCTGTCAGCGTCTCTGTAGGCGTCTCATTTGTTGCCGCTGTCGATTGGGGGGTCTGCTGCCTTCTCTATGCCTATGTCTACCCCTCTCTGCCTCAGTCGGCGTCTCAGTCGGCGTCGCAGCCTCTGTCAGCGTCTCTGTAGGCGTCTCAGTCTCTGCCGCCGTCGATTGGGGGGGTCTGCTGCATTCTCTATGCCAATATCTACCCCTATCTGCCTCAGTCGGCGTCGCAGTCCCTGTCAGCGTCTCTGTAGGCGTCTCATTTGTTGCCGCTGTCGATTGGGGGGTCTGCTGCATTCTCTATGCATATATCTAACCCTGCCTGCCTCAGTCGGCGTCACAGTCGGCTTCGCAGCCTCTGTCAGCGTATCTGTAGGCGTCTCATTTGTTGCCGCTGTCGATTGGGTTGTCTGCTGCCTTATCTACGCCTATGTCTAACCCTCTCTGCCTCAGTCGGCGTCCCAATCTGCGTCGCAGCCTCTGTCAGCGTCGCAGCCTCTTGTCAGCGTCTCTGTAGGCATCTCAGTCGCTGCCGCTGTCGATTGGGGGTCTGCTGCCTTCTCTATACCTATATCTACCCCTAGATGCCTCAGTCGGCGTCGGAGCCTCTCTAAGCGTATCTGTAGGCGTCTCAGTTGTTGCCGCTGTCGATTGGAGGGTCTGCTGCCTTCTCTATGCCTATGTCTAACCCTCTCTGCCTCTGTCAGCGTAGCAGCCTCTGGCAGCGTAGCAGCCTCTGTCAGCGTCGCAGCCTCTGTCAGCGTCGCAGCCTCTGTCAGCGTCGCAGCCTCTGTCAGCGTCGCAGCCTCTGTCAGCGTCTCTGTAGGCGTCTCAGTCGATGCCGCTGTCGGCTGGGGGATCTGCTACCTTCTCTATGCCTATATATACCCCTATCTGCCACAGTCGGCATCTCAGTCGGCGTCGCAGCCTCTCTAAGCGTCTCTGTAGGCGTCTCAGTTGTTGCCGTTGTCGATTGGGGGTCTGCTGAATTCTCTATACCTATATCTACCCCTATATGCCGCAGTCGGCGTCGCAGCCTCTCTCAGCGTGTCTGTAGGCGTCTCAGTTGCTGCCGCTGTCGATTGGGTCGAATGCTGCCTTTTCTATGCCTATGTCTAACCCTCTCTGCCTTAGTCGGCGTCTTAGTCGGCGTCGCAGCCTCTGTCAGCGTCGCAGCCTCTGTCAGCGTCGCAGCCTCTGTCAGCGTCTCTGTAGGCGTCTCAGTCGATGCCGCTGTCGGCTGGGGGATCTGCTACCTTCTCTATGCCTATATATACCCCTATCTGCCTCAGTCGGCATCTCAGTCGGCGTCGCAGCCTCTCTAAGCGTCTCTGCAGGAGTCTCAGTCGCTGCCGTTGTCGATTGGGGAATCTGCTACATTCTCTATGCCTATATCTACCCCTATCTGCCTCAGTCGGCGTCTCAGTCGGCGTCGCAGCCTCTTGTCAGCGTCTCTGGAGGCATCTCAGTCGCTGCCGTTGTCGATTGGGGGGTCTGCTGCCTTCTCTATACCTATATCTACCCCTATCTGCCTCAATCAGCGTCGCAGCCTCTGTCAGCGTCTCTGTAGGCTTCTCAGTCGCTGCCGCTGTCGATTAGAGGGTCTGCTGCCTTCTCTATGCCTATATCTGCCCCTATCTGCCTCAATCGGCGTCTCAGTCGGCGTCGCAGCCTCTTGTCAGCGTCTCTGTAGGCATCTGAGTCGCTGCCGTTGTCGATTGGGGGGTCTGCTCCCTTCTCTATGCCTACCCCTATCTGCCTCAGTCGGCGTCGCAACCTCTATCAACGTCTCTGTAGGCGTCTCAGTTGTTGCCGCTGTCGATTGGAGGGTCTGCTGCCTTCTCTGTGCCTATATCTACCCGTATCTGCCTCAGTCGGCATCTCAGTCGGCGTCGCAGTATCTGTCAGCATCGCAGCCTCTGTCGGCGTCTCTCTAGGCGTCTCAGTCGCTGCCGCTTTCGATTAGGGGTCTGCTGCCTTCTCTATGCCTATATTTACCTCTATCTGCCTCAGTCGGCATCTCAGTCGGCTTCGCAGCCTCTATCAGCGTCTCTGTTGGGTCTCAGTTGTTGCCGCTGTCGATTGGGTTGTCTGCTGCCTTCTCTATGCCTATGTCTAACCATCTCTGCCTCAGTCGGCGTCTCAGTCGGCGCCGCAGCCTCTGTCAGCGTCGCAGCCTCTGTGTGCGTCTCTGTAGGCATCTCAGTCGCTGCCGCTGTCGATTGTGGGGTCTGCTGCCTTCTCTATGCCTATATCTATCCCTATCTGTCTCGGTCGGCGTCTCAGTCGGCGTCGCAGCCTCTGTGAGCATCTCTGTAGGCGTCTCAGTCGCTGCCGCTGTGGATTGGGGGGGGGGTCTGCTGCCTTCTCTATGCCTATATCTACCCCTACCTGCCTCAGTCGGCATCCCAGTCGGCGTCGCAGCCTTTGTCAGCGTCTCTGTAGGCGTCTCATTTGTTGCCGCTGTCGATTGGGGGGTCTGCTGCCTTCTCTATGCCTATGTGTACCCCTCTCTGCCTCAGTCGGCATCTCAGTCGGCGTCACAGCCTCTGTCAGCGTCTCTGTAGGCGTGTAAGTTGCTGCCGCCGTCGATTTGGGTGTCTGCTGCATTCTCTATGCCAATATCTACCCATATCTGCCTTAGTCGGCGTCACAGTTGGCGTCGCAGCCTCGATTGGGGGGTCTGCTGCCTCCTCTATGTCAATATCTACACCTATCTGCCTCAGACGGCGTCGCAGCCTCTGTCAGCATCTATGTAGGCATCTCAGTCGCTGCCGCTGTCGATTGGGGGTCTGCTGCCTTCTCTATGCCAATATCTACCCCTCTCTGCCTCAGTCGGGGTCTTAGTCGGCATCGCAGCCTCTGTCAGCGTATCTGTATTCGTCTCAGTTGATGCCGCTGTCGATTGGGTTGTCTGCTACTTTCTCTATGCCTATCTCTTCCCCTATCTGCCTCAGTCGGCGCCACAGTCGGCTTCGCAGCCTCTGTCAGCGTCTCTGTAAGTGTCTCAGTCGTTGCCGATGTCGATTGGGGGGTCTGCTGATTTCTCTATGCCAATATCTACCCTTATCTGCCTCAGTCGGCGTCGCAACCTCTGTCAGCGTCTCTGTAGGCATCTCAGTTGATGCCGCTGTCGATTGGGTTGTCTGCTGCCTTATCTATGCCTATGTCTAACCCTCTCTGCCTCAGTCGGCGTCCCAATCGGCGTCGCAGCCTCTGTAAGCGGCGCAGCCTCTGTCAGCGTCGCAGCCTCTGTCAGCATCTCTGTATGCGTCTCAGTCGCTGCCGCTGTCGATTGGAGGGTCTGCTGCCTTCTCTATGCCTATCTCTACCCCTATCTGCCTCAGTCGGTGTCTCAGTCGGCGTCGCAGCCTCTTGTCAGCGTCTCTGTAGGCATCTCAGTCGCTGCCGTTGTCGATTGGAGGGTCTGCTGCCTTCTCTATACCTATATCTACCCCTATCTGCCTCAGTCGGCGTCGCTGCCTCTCTCAGCGTCTCTGTAGGCGTCTCAACTGCTGCCGCTGTCAATTGGGTTGTCTGCAGCCTTTTCTATGCTTATGTCTAACCCTCTCTGCCTCAGTCGGCGTCTCAGTCGGCGTCGCAGCCTCAATCAGCGTCTCTGTATGCATCTCAGTTGATGCCGCTGTCGATTGGGTTGTCTGCTGCCTTATCTACGCCTATGTCTAACCCTCCCTGCCTCAGTCGGCGTCCCAATCGGCGTCGCAGCCTCTGTAAGCAGCGCAGCCTCTGTCAGCGTCGCAGCCTCTGTCAGCGTCTCTGTAGGCATCTCAGTCGCTGCCGCTGTCGATTGGGGGTCTGCTGCCTTCTCTATGCCAATATCTACCCCTCTCTGCCTCAGTCGGCGTCTCAGTCGGCGCCACAGCCTCTGTCAGCGTCTCTGTAGGCGTCTCAGTCACTGCCGCTGTCGATTGGGGGGTCTGCTGCCTTCTTGTATGCCCATATCTACCCTCATCTGCCTCAGTCAGGGTCTCAGTCGGCATCGCAGCCTCTGTCAGCGTCTCTGAATGCGTCTCAATCGTTGCCGCTGTCGATGGGGGGGTCTGCTGCCTTCTCTATGCCAATATCTACCTCTCTCTGCCTCAGTCAGGGTCTCAGTCGGCATCGCAGCCTCTGTCAGCATCCCAGTAGGCGTCTCAGTCGCTGCCGATTGGGGGGTCTGCTGCCTTTTCTATGCCAATATCTACCCCTATCTGCCTCAGTCGGGGTCTTAGTCGGCGTCGCAGCCTCTGTCAGCGTCTCTGTATTCGTCTCAGTTGATGCCGCTGTCGATTGGGTTGTCTGCTACTTTTTCTATGCCTATCTCTTCCCCTATCTGCCTCAGTCGGCGCCACAGTCGGCTTCGCAGCCTCTGTCAGCGTCTCTGTAAGTGTCTCAGTCGTTGCCGATGTCGATTGGGGGGTCTGCTGATTTCTCTATGCCAATATCTACCCTTATCTGCCTCAGTCGGCGTCGCAACCTCTGTCAGCGTCTCTGTAGGCATCTCAGTTGATGCCGCTGTCGATTGGGTTGTCTGCTGCCTTAACTATGCCTATGTCTAACCCTCTCTGCCTCAGTCGGCGTCCCAATCGGCGTCGCAGCCTCTGTAAGCGGCGCAGCCTCTGTCAGCGTCGCAGCCTCTGTCAGCGTCGCAGCCTCTGTCAGCGTCGCAGCCTCTGTCAGCGTCGCAGCCTCTGTCAGCATCTCTGTATGCGTCTCAGTCGCTGCCGCTGTCGATTGGAGGGTCTGCTGCCTTCTCTATGCCTATCTCTACCCCTATCTGCCTCAGTCGGTGTCTCAGTCGGCGTCGCAGCCTCTTGTCAGCGTCTCTGTAGGCATCTCAGTCGCTGCCGTTGTCGATTGGAGGGTCTGCTGCCTTCTCTATACCTATATCTACCCCTATCTGCCTCAGTCGGCGTCGCTGCCTCTCTCAGCGTCTCTGTAGGCGTCTCAACTGCTGCCGCTGTCAATTGGGTTGTCTGCAGCCTTTTCTATGCTTATGTCTAACCCTCTCTGCCTCAGTCGGCGTCTCAGTCGGCGTCGCAGCCTCAATCAGCGTCTCTGTATGCATCTCAGTTGATGCCGCTGTCGATTGGGTTGTCTGCTGCCTTATCTACGCCTATGTCTAACCCTCCCTGCCTCAGTCGGCGTCCCAATCGGCGTCGCAGCCTCTGTAAGCAGCGCAGCCTCTGTCAGCGTCTCTGTAGGCATCTCAGTCGCTGCCGCTGTCGATTGGGGGTCTGCTGCCTTCTCTATGCCAATATCTACCCCTCTCTGCCTCAGTCGGCGTCTCAGTCGGCGCCACAGCCTCTGTCAGCGTCTCTGTAGGCGTCTCAGTCACTGCCGCTGTCGATTGGGGGGTCTGCTGCCTTCTTGTATGCCCATATCTACCCCTATCTGCCTCAGTCGGCGTCCCAGTCGGCGTCGCAGCCTCTGTCAGCGTCTCTGTAGGCGTCTCAGTTGTTGCCGCTGTCGATTGGGTTGTCTGCTGCCTTCTCTATGCCTATCTCTTCCCCTATCTGCCACAGTCGGCGCCACAGTCGGCTTCGCAGCCTCTGTCAGCGTCTCTGTAGGTGTCTCAGTCGTTGCCGCTGTCGATTGGGGGGGTCTGCTGCCTTCTCTATGCCAATATCTACCCTCATCTGCCTCAGTCAGGGTCTCAGTCGGCATCGCAGCCTCTGTCAGCATCCCAGTAGGCGTCTCAGTCGCTGCCGATTGGGGGGTCTGCTGCCTTTTCTATGCCAATATCTACCCCTATCTGCCTCAGTCAGCGTCTCAGTCAGCGTCGCACCCTCTGTCAGCGTCTCTGTAGGCGACTCAGTAGCTGCCGCTGTCGATTGGGGGGTCTGCTGCCTTCTCTATGCCTCAGTCAGGGTCTCAGTCGGCATCGCAGCCTCTGTCAGCATCCCAGTAGGCGTCTCAGTCGCTGCCGATTGGGGGGTCTGCTGCCTTTTCTATGCCAATATCTACCCCTATCTGCCTCAGTCAGCGTCTCAGTCAGCGTCGCACCCTCTGTCAGCGTCTCTGTAGGCGTCTCAGTCGCTGCCGCCGTCGATTGGGGGTCTGCTGCATTCTCTATCTCAATATCTACCCCTATATGCCTCTGTCAGCGTCGCAGCCTCTGTCAGCGCCTCTGTAGGCGTCTCAGTCGCTGCCGCTGTCGATTGGGGGGTCTGCTGCATTCTCTATGCCAATATCTACCCCTATATGCCTCAGTCGGCGTCTCAGTCGGCGTCGCAGCCTCTTGTCAGCGTCTCTATAGGCATCTCAGTCGCTGCCGTTGTCGATTGGGGGGTCTGCTGCCTTCTCTATGAGTATATCTACCCCTATCTGCCTCACTCGGCGTCTCAGTCGGCGTCACAGCCTCTTGTCAGCGTCTCTGTAGGCATCTCAGTCGCTGCCGTTGTCGATTGGGGGTCTGCTGCCTTCTGTATGCCTATATCTACCCCTATCTGCCTCAGTCGGCATCTCAGTCGGCGTCGCACCTCTATCAGCGTCTCTGTAGGCGTCTCAGTTGTTGCCGCTGTCGATTGGGTTGTCTCCTACCTTCTCTATGCCTATCTCTTCCCCTATCTGCCTCAGTCGGCGTCTCAGTCGGCGTCACAGCCTCTGTCAGCGTCTCTGTAGGCGTCTCAGTCGCTGTCGCTGTCGATTGGGGGGTCTGCTGCCTTCTCTATGCCAATATCTACCCCTCTCTGCCTCAGTCGGGGTCTTAGTCGGCGTCGCAGCCTCTTGTCAGCGTCTCTGTAGGCATCTCAGTCGCTGCCGTTGTCGATTGGGGGGTCTGCTGCCTTCTCTATGCCTATATCTACCCCTATCTGCCTCATTCGGCGTCGCTGCCTCTGTCAGCGTCTCTGTAGGCGTCTCATTCGCTGCCGCTGTCGATTGGGGGGGTCTGTTGCCTTGTCTATTCCTATATCTACCCCTATCTGCCTCAGTCTGCGTCTCAGTCGGCGTCGCAGCCTCTGTCAGCGTCTCTGTAGGCGTCTCAGTCGCTGCCGCTGTCGATTGGGGGGACTGCTGCCTTCTCTATGCCAATATCTACCCCTCTCTGCCTCAGTCGGGGTCTTAGTCGGCGTCGCAGCCTCTGTCGGCGTCTCTGTATGCGTCTCAGTCGCTGCCGCTGTCGATTGGGAGGTCTGCTGCCTTCTCTATGCCTATATTTACCTCTATCTGCCTCAGTCGGCATCTCAGTCGGCGTCGCAGCCACTATCAGCGTCTCTGTAGGTGTCTCAGACGTTGCCGCTGTCGATTGGGGGGGGTCTGCTGCATTCTTTATGCCAATATCTACCCCTATCTGCCTCAGTCGGCGTCGCAGCCTCTGTCAGCGTCTCTGTAGGCGTCTCAGTCGCTGCCGCTGTCGATTGGGGGGTCTGCAGCCTTCTCTATGCCAATATCTACCCCTATCTGCCACAGTCGGCATCTCAGTCGGCGTCGCAGCCTCTGTCAGCGTCTCTGTAGGCGTCTCAGTCGCTGCCGCTGTCGATTGGGTTGTCTGCTGCCTTGTCTATGCCAATGTCTAACCCTCTCTGCCTCAGTCGGCGTCGCAGCCTCTGTCCACGTCGCAGCCTCTGTCAGCGTGTCTGTAGGGCTCTCAGTCGCTGCCGCTGTCGATTAGAGGGTCTGCTGCCTTCTCTATGCCTATATCTACCCCTATCTGCCTCAATCGGCGTCTCAGTCGGCGTCGCAGCCTCTTGTCAGCGTCTCTGTAGGCATCCGAGTCGCTGCCGTTTTCGATTGGGGGGTCGGCTCCCTTCTCTATGCCTACCCCTATCTGCCTCAGTCGGCTTCTCAGCCTCTGTCAGAGTCTCTGTAGCCGTCTCTGTAGCCGTCTCAGTCGTTGCCGCTGTCGATTGGGGGGGTCTGCTGCATTCTTTATGCCAATATCTACCCCTATCTGCCTCAGTCGGCGTCGCAGCCTCTGTCAGCGTCTCTGTAGGCGTCTCAGTCGCTGCCGCTGTCGATTGGGGGGTCTGCAGCATTCTCTATGCCAATATCTACCCCTATCTGCCACAGTCGGCATCTCAGTCGGCGTCGCAGCCTCTGGCAGCGTCTCTGTAGGCGTCTCAGTCACTGCCGCCGTCGATTGGGGGGTCTGCTGCATTCTCTATGCCAATTACTACACCTATCTGCCTCAGTCGGTGTCGCAGCCTCTGTCAGCGTCTCTGTAGGCGTCTCAGTCGCTGCCGCTGTCGATTGGGTTGTCTGCTGCCTTGTCTATGCCAATGTCTAACCCTCTCTGCCTCAGTCGGCGTCGCAGCCTCTGTCAACGTCGCAGCCTCTGTCAGCGTCTCTGTAGGGCTCTCAGTCGCTGCCGCTGTCGATTAGAGGGTCTGCTGCCTCCTCTATGCCTATATCTACCCCTATCTGCCTCAATCGGCGTCTCAGTCGGCGTCGCAGCCTCTTGTCAGCGTCTCTGTAGGCGTCTCAGTAGCTGCCGCTGTCGATTGGGTGGTCTGCTGCCTTCTCTATGCCAATATCTACCCCTATCTGCCTTAGTCGGCGTCGCAGCCTCTGTTAGCGTCTATGTAGGCGTCTCAGTCGCTGCCGCTGTCGATTGGGGGGTCTGCTGCCTCCTCTATGCCAATATCTACCCCTATTTGCCTCAGTCAGCGTCTCAGTCAGCGTCGCACCCCCTGTAAGCGTCTCTGTAGGCGACTCAGTAGCTGCCGCTGTCGATTGGTGGGTCTGCTGCCTCCTCTATGCAATATATACCCCTACCTGCCTCAGTCGGCGTCACAATTGGCGTCGCAGCCTCGATTGGGGGTCTGCTGCCTTCTCTATGTCAATATCTACACCTATCTGCCTCAGTCGGCGTAGCTGCTTCTCTCAGCGTTTTTGAACAAGTCTCAGTCGCTGCCGCTGTCGATTGGGGGGTCTGCTGCCTTTTATATTCCTATATCTACCCCTATCTGCCTCAGTCGGCGTCGCAGCCTCTGTCAGCGTCTATGTAAGCGTCTCAGTCGCTGCCGCTGTCGATTGGGGGGTCTGCTGCCTCCTCTATGCAATATCTACCCCTTTCTGCCTCAGTCAGCGTCTCAGTCAGCGTCGCACCCTCTGTCAGCGTCTCTGTAGACGACTCAGTAGCTGCCGCTGTCGATTGGGGGGTCTGCTGCCTTCTCTATGCCAATATCTACCCATATCTGCCTCAGTTGGCGTCACAGTGGGCGTCGCAGCCTCTGTCAGCGTCTCTGTAGGCGTCTCAGTCGCTGCCGCTGTCGATTGGGGGGTCTGGAGCATTCTCTATGCCAATATCTACCCCTATCTGGCACAGTCGGCATCTCAGTCGGCGTCGCAGCCTCTGGCAGCGTCTCTGTAGGCGTCTCAGTCACTGCCGCCGTCGATTGGGGGGTCTGCTGCATTCTCTATGCCAATTACTACACCTATCTGCCTCAGTCGGTGTCGCAGCCTCTGTCAGCGTCTCTGTAGGCGTCTCAGTCGCTGCCGCTGTCGATTGGGTTGTCTGCTGCCTTGTCTATGCCAATGTCTAACCCTCTCTGCCTCAGTCGGCGTCGCAGCCTCTGTCAACGTCGCAGCCTCTGTCAGCGTCTCTGTAGGGCTCTCAGTCGCTGCCGCTGTCGATTGGAGGGTCTGCTGCCTCCTCTATGCCTATATCTACCCCTATCTGCCTCAATCGGCGTCTCAGTCGGCGTCGCAGCCTCTTGTCAGCGTCTCTGTAGGCGTCTCAGTAGCTGCCGCTGTCGATTGGGTGGTCTGCTGCCTTCTCTATGCCAATATCTACCCCTATCTGCCTTAGTCGGCGTCGCAGCCTCTGTTAGCGTCTATGTAGGCGTCTCAGTCGCTGCCGCTGTCGATTGGGGGGTCTGCTGCCTCCTCTATGCCAATATCTACCCCTATTTGCCTCAGTCAGCGTCTCAGTCAGCGTCGCACCCCCTGTCAGCGTCTCTGTAGGCGACTCAGTAGCTGCCGCTGTCGATTGGTGGGTCTGCTGCCTCCTCTATGCAATATATACCCCTACCTGCCTCAGTCGGCGTCACAATTGGCGTCGCAGCCTCGATTGGGGGTCTGCTGCCTTCTCTATGTCAATATCTACACCTATCTGCCTCAGTCGGCGTAGCTGCTTCTCTCAGCGTTTTTGAACAAGTCTCAGTCGCTGCCGCTGTCGATTGGGGGGTCTGCTGCCTTTTATATTCCTATATCTACCCCTATCTGCCTCAGTCGGCGTCGCAGCCTCTGTCAGCGTCTATGTAAGCGTCTCAGTCGCTGCCGCTGTCGATTGGGGGGTCTGCTGCCTCCTCTATGCAATATCTACCCCTTTCTGCCTCAGTCAGCGTCTCAGTCAGCGTCGCACCCTCTGTCAGCGTCTCTGTAGACGACTCAGTAGCTGCCGCTGTCGATTGGTGGGTCTGCTGCCTCCTCTATGCAATATATACCCCTACCTGCCTCAGTCGGCGTCACAATTGGCGTCGCAGCCTCGATTGGGGGTCTGCTGCCTTCTCTATGTCAATATCTACACCTATCTGCCTCAGTTGGCGTCGCTGCCTCTCTCAGCGTTTTTGAACAAGTCTCAGTCGCTGCCGCTGTCGAATGGGGGGTCTGCTGCCTTCTCTATTCCTATATCTACCCCTATTCGCCTCAGTCGGCGTCTCAGTCGGCGTCGCAGCCTCTGTCAGCGTCTCTGTAAGTGTCTCATTCGTTGCCGCTGTCGATTGGGGGGTCTGCTGATTTCTCTATGCCAGTATCTACCCTTATCTGCCTCAGTCGGCGTCGCAACCTCTGTCAGCGACTCTGTAAGCATCTCATTTGTTGCCGCTGTCGATTGGGGGTCTGCTGCCTTCTCTATGCCTATGTCTACCCCTCTCTGCCTCAGTCGGCGTCTCAGTCGGCGCCACAGCCTCTGTCAGCGTCTCTGTAGGCGTCTCAGTCGCTGCCGCTGTCGATTGGGGGGTCTGCTGCCTTCTTGTGTGCCCATATCTACCCCTATCTGCCACAGTCGGCATCTCAGTCGGCGTCGCAGCCTCTATCAGCGTCTCTGTAGGCGTCTCAGTTGATGCCGCTGTCGATTGGGGTGTCTGCTGCCTTATCTATGCCTATGTCTAACCCTCTCTGCCTCAGTCTGCGTCTCATTCGGCGTCGCAGCCTCTGTCAGCGTCTCTGTAGGCGTCTCAGTTGTTGCCGCTGTCGATTGGGTTGTCTGCTGCCTTCTCTATGCCTATCTCTTCCCCTATCTGCCACAGTCGGCGCCACAGTCGGCTTCGCAGCCTCTGTCAGCGTCTCTGTAAGTGTCTCAGTCGTTGCCGCTGTCGATTCGGGGGTCTGCTGCCTTCTCTATGCCAATATCTACCCTCATATGGGTCAGTCGGCGTCTCAGTCGGCGTCGCAGCCTCTGTCAGCGTCAATGAATGCGTCTCAATCGTTGCCGCTGTCGATTGCGGGGTCTGCTGCCTTCTCTATGCCAATATCTACCCTTATCTGGCTCAGTCGACGTCTCAGTCGGCGTCGCACCCCCTGTCAGCGTCTCTGTAGGCGTCTCAGTCGCTGCCGCTGTCGGCTGGGGGGGTCTGCTGCCTTCTCTATGCCAATATCTACCTCTCTCAGCCTCAGTCGGGGTCTCAGTCGGCATCTCAGCCTCTGTCAGCATCCCTGTAGGCGTCTCAGTCGCTGCCGATTGGGGGGTCTGCTGCCTTCTATATGCCAATATCTACCCCTATCTGCCTCAGTCGGCATCTCAGTCGGCGTCACAGCCTCTGTCAGCGTCTCTGTAGGCGTCTCATTTGTTGCCACTGTCGATTGGGGGGTCTGCTGCCTTCTCTAAGCCTATGTCTAACCCTCTCTGCCTCAGTCGGCGTCGCAGCCTCTGTCAGCGTCTCTGTAGGCGTCTCAGTTGTTGCCGCTGTCGATTGGGTTGTCTGCTGCCTTCTCTATGCCTATATCTACCCCTATCTGCCTCAATCGGCGTCTCAGTCGGCGTCGCAGCCTCTTGTCAGCGGCTCTGTAGGCATCCGAGTCGCTGCCGTTTTCGATTGGGGGGTCGGCTCCCTTCTCTATGCCTACCCCTATCTGCCTCAGTCGGCTTCTCAGCCTCTGTCAGAGTCTCTGTAGCCGTCTCTGTAGCCGTCTCAGTCGTTGCCGCTGTCGATTGGGGGGGTCTGCTGCATTCTTTATGCCAATATCTACCCCTATCTGCCTCAGTCGGCGTCGCAGCCTCTGTCAGCGTCTCTGTAGGCGTCTCAGTCGCTGCCGCTGTCGATTGGGGGGTATGCAGCATTCTCTATGCCAATATCTACCCCTATCTGCCACAGTCGGCATCTCAGTCGGCGTCGCAGCCTCTGGCAGCGTCTCTGTAGGCGTCTCAGTCACTGCCGCCGTCGATTGGGGGGTCTGCTGCATTCTCTATGCCAATTACTACACCTATCTGCCTCAGTCGGTGTCGCAGCCTCTGTCAGCGTCTCTGTAGGCGTCTCAGTCGCTGCCGCTGTCGATTGGGTTGTCTGCTGCCTTGTCTATGCCAATGTCTAACCCTCTCTGCCTCAGTCGGCGTCGCAGCCTCTGTCAACGTCGCAGCCTCTGTCAGCGTCTCTGTAGGGCTCTCAGTCGCTGCCGCTGTCGATTAGAGGGTCTGCTGCCTCCTCTATGCCTATATCTACCCCTATCTGCCTCAATCGGCGTCTCAGTCGGCGTCGCAGCCTCTTGTGAGCGTCTCTGTAGGCGTCTCAGTAACTGCCGCTGTCGATTGGGTGGTCTGCTGCCTTCTCTATGCCAATATCTACCCCTATCTGCCTTAGTCGGCGTCGCAGCCTCTGTTAGCGTCTATGTAGGCGTCTCAGTCGCTGCCGCTGTCGATTGGGGGGTCTGCTGCCTCCTCTATGCCAATATCTACCCCTATTTGCCTCAGTCAGCGTCTCAGTCAGCGTCGCACCCCCTGTAAGCGTCTCTGTAGGCGACTCAGTAGCTGCCGCTGTCGATTGGTGGGTCTGCTGCCTCCTCTATGCAATATATACCCCTACCTGCCTCAGTCGGCGTCACAATTGGCGTCGCAGCCTCGATTGGGGGTCTGCTGCCTTCTCTATGTCAATATCTACACCTATCTGCCTCAGTCGGCGTAGCTGCTTCTCTCAGCGTTTTTGAACAAGTCTCAGTCGCTGCCGCTGTCGATTGGGGGGTCTGCTGCCTTTTATATTCCTATATCTACCCCTATCTGCCTCAGTCGGCGTCGCAGCCTCTGTCAGCGTCTATGTAAGCGTCTCAGTCGCTGCCGCTGTCGATTGGGGGGTCTGCTGCCTCCTCTATGCAATATCTACCCCTTTCTGCCTCAGTCAGCGTCTCAGTCAGCGTCGCACCCTCTGTCAGCGTCTCTGTAGACGACTCAGTAGCTGCCGCTGTCGATTGGGGGGTCTGCTGCCTTCTCTATGCCAATATCTACCCATATCTGCCTCAGTTGGCGTCACAGTGGGCGTCGCAGCCTCTGTCAGCGTCTCTGTAGGCGTCTCAGTCGCTGCCGCTGTCGATTGGGGGGTCTGCAGCATTCTCTATGCCAATATCTACCCCTATCTGGCACAGTCGGCATCTCAGTCGGCGTCGCAGCCTCTGGCAGCGTCTCTGTAGGCGTCTCAGTCACTGCCGCCGTCGATTGGGGGGTCTGCTGCATTCTCTATGCCAATTACTACACCTATCTGCCTCAGTCGGTGTCGCAGCCTCTGTCAGCGTCTCTGTAGGCGTCTCAGTCGCTGCCGCTGTCGATTGGGTTGTCTGCTGCCTTGTCTATGCCAATGTCTAACCCTCTCTGCCTCAGTCGGCGTCGCAGCCTCTGTCAACGTCGCAGCCTCTGTCAGCGTCTCTGTAGGGCTCTCAGTCGCTGCCGCTGTCGATTAGAGGGTCTGCTGCCTCCTCTATGCCTATATCTACCCCTATCTGCCTCAATCGGCGTCTCAGTCGGCGTCGCAGCCTCTTGTCAGCGTCTCTGTAGGCGTCTCAGTAGTGCCGCTGTCGATTGGGTGGTCTGCTGCCTTCTCTATGCCAATATCTACCCCTATCTGCCTTAGTCGGCGTCGCAGCCTCTGTTAGCGTCTATGTAGGCGTCTCAGTCGCTGCCGCTGTCGATTGGGGGGTCTGCTGCCTCCTCTATGCCAATATCTACCCCTATTTGCCTCAGTCAGCGTCTCAGTCAGCGTCGCACCCCCTGTCAGCGTCTCTGTAGGCGACTCAGTAGCTGCCGCTGTCGATTGGTGGGTCTGCTGCCTCCTCTATGCAATATATACCCCTACCTGCCT
Source organism: Clusia tigrina (assembly GCA_920105625.2). Lineage (NCBI taxonomy): Eukaryota > Metazoa > Arthropoda > Insecta > Diptera > Clusiidae > Clusia > Clusia tigrina. Next base: position 78,174,698 of record OV050031.1, on the reverse strand, counting down.
CAGTCGGCGTCACAATTGGCGTCGCAGCCTCGATTGGGGGTCTGCTGCCTTCTCTATGTCAATATCTACACCTATCTGCCTCAGTCGGCGTAGCTGCTTCTCTCAGCGTTTTTGAACAAGTCTCAGTCGCTGCCGCTGTCGATTGGGGGGTCTGCTGCCTTTTATATTCCTATATCTACCCCTATCTGCCTCAGTCGGCGTCGCAGCCTCTGTCAGCGTCTATGTAAGCGTCTCAGTCGCTGCCGCTGTCGATTGGGGGGTCTGCTGCCTCCTCTATGCAATATCTACCCCTTTCTGCCTCAGTCAGCGTCTCAGTCAGCGTCGCACCCTCTGTCAGCGTCTCTGTAGACGACTCAGTAGCTGCCGCTGTCGATTGGTGGGTCTGCTGCCTCCTCTATGCAATATATACCCCTACCTGCCTCAGTCGGCGTCACAATTGGCGTCGCAGCCTCGATTGGGGGTCTGCTGCCTTCTCTATGTCAATATCTACACCTATCTGCCTCAGTTGGCGTCGCTGCCTCTCTCAGCGTTTTTGAACAAGTCTCAGTCGCTGCCGCTGTCGAATGGGGGGTCTGCTGCCTTCTCTATTCCTATATCTACCCCTATTCGCCTCAGTCGGCGTCTCAGTCGGCGTCGCAGCCTCTGTCAGCGTCTCTGTAAGTGTCTCATTCGTTGCCGCTGTCGATTGGGGGGTCTGCTGATTTCTCTATGCCAGTATCTACCCTTATCTGCCTCAGTCGGCGTCGCAACCTCTGTCAGCGACTCTGTAAGCATCTCATTTGTTGCCGCTGTCGATTGGGGGTCTGCTGCCTTCTCTATGCCTATGTCTACCCCTCTCTGCCTCAGTCGGCGTCTCAGTCGGCGCCACAGCCTCTGTCAGCGTCTCTGTAGGCGTCTCAGTCGCTGCCGCTGTCGATTGGGGGGTCTGCTGCCTTCTTGTGTGCCCATATCTACCCCTATCTGCCACAGTCGGCATCTCAGTCGGCGTCGCAGCCTCTATCAGCGTCTCTGTAGGCGTCTCAGTTGATGCCGCTGTCGATTGGGGTGTCTGCTGCCTTATCTATGCCTATGTCTAACCCTCTCTGCCTCAGTCTGCGTCTCATTCGGCGTCGCAGCCTCTGTCAGCGTCTCTGTAGGCGTCTCAGTTGTTGCCGCTGTCGATTGGGTTGTCTGCTGCATTCTCTATGCCTATCTCTTCCCCTATCTGCCACAGTCGGCGCCACAGTCGGCTTCGCAGCCTCTGTCAGCGTCTCTGTAGGTGTCTCAGTCGTTGCCGCTGTCGATTCGGGGGTCTGCTGCCTTCTCTATGCCAATATCTACCCTCATATGGGTCAGTCGGCGTCTCAGTCGGCGTCGCAGCCTCTGTCAGCGTCAATGAATGCGTCTCAATCGTTGCCGCTGTCGATTGCGGGGTCTGCTGCCTTCTCTATGCCAATATCTACCCTTATCTGGCTCAGTCGACGTCTCAGTCGGCGTCGCACCCCCTGTCAGCGTCTCTGTAGGCGTCTCAGTCGCTGCCGCTGTCGGCTGGGGGGGTCTGCTGCCTTCTCTATGCCAATATCTACCTCTCTCAGCCTCAGTCGGGGTCTCAGTCGGCATCTCAGCCTCTGTCAGCATCCCTGTAGGCGTCTCAGTCGCTGCCGATTGGGGGGTCTGCTGCCTTCTATATGCCAATATCTACCCCTATCTGCCTCAGTCGGCATCTCAGTCGGCGTCACAGCCTCTGTCAGCGTCTCTGTAGGCGTCTCATTTGTTGCCACTGTCGATTGGGGGGTCTGCTGCCTTCTCTAAGCCTATGTCTAACCCTCTCTGCCTCAGTCGGCGTCGCAGCCTCTGTCAGCGTCTCTGTAGGCGTCTCAGTTGTTGCCGCTGTCGATTGGGTTGTCTGCTGCCTTCTCTATGCCTATGTCTAACCCTCTCTGCCTCAGTCGGCTTCTCAGTCGGCGTCGCAGCCTCTGTCAGCGTCTCTGTAGGCGTCTCAGTCGCTGCCGCCGTCGATTGGTGGTCTGCTGCATTCTCTATCTCAATATCTACCCCTATATGCCTCTGTCAGCGTCGCAGCTTCTGTCAGCGCCTCTGTAGGCGTCTCAGTCGCTGCCGACGTCGATTGGGGGTCTGCTGCATTCTCTATGCCAATATCTACCCCTATCTGCCTCAGTCGGCGTCGCAGCCTCTGTCAGCGTCTTTGTAGGCATCTCAGTCGCTGCCGCTGTCGATTGGGGGGTCTGCTGCCTTCTCTATGCCAATATCTACCTCTCTCAGCCTCAGTCGGGGTCTCAGTCGGCATCTCAGCCTCTGTCAGCATCCCTGTAGGCGTCTCAGTCGCTGCCGATTGGGGGGTCTGCTGCCTTCTATATGCCAATATCTACCCCTATCTGCCACAGTCGGCATCTCAGTCGGCGTCGCAGCCTCTGTCAGCGTCTCTGTAGGCGTCTCAGTCGCTGCCGCCGTCGATTGGGGGGTTTGCTGCATTCTCTATGCCAATATCTACCCCTATCTGCCTCAGTCGGTGTCGCAGCCTCTGTCAGCGTCTCTGTAGGCGTCTCAGTCGCTGCCGCTGTCGATTGGGGGGTCTGCTGCCTCTCGTATGCCTATATCTACCCCTATCTGCCTCAGTCGGCAACTCAGTCGGCGTCGCAGCCTCTATCAGCGTCTCTGTAGGCGTCTTAATTGTTGCCGCTGTCGATTGGTGGGTCTGCTGCCTTCTCTATGCCTATATCTACCCCTACGTGCCTCAGTCGGCGTCTCAGTCGGCGTCGCAGCCTCTGTCAACGTCGCAGCCTCTGTCAGCGTCTCTGTAGGAGTCTCAGTCGCTGCCGCTGTCGATTAGAGGGTCTGCTGCCTTCTCTATGCCTATATCTACCCCTATCTGCCTCAATCGGCGTCTCAGTCGGCGTCGCAGCCTCTTGTCAGCATCTCTGTAGGCACCTGAGTCACTGTCGTTGTCGATTGGGGAGTCTGCTCCCTTCTCTATGCCTACCCCTATCTGCCTCAGTCGGCGTCTCAGTCGGCTTCTCAGCCTCTGTCAGAGTCTCTGTAGCCATCTCTGTAGCCGTCTCAGTCGCTGCCGCTGTCGATTTTGGGGTCTGCTGCCTTCTGTAAGGCTATATCTACCCCTATCTGCCTCAGTCGGCGTCGCAACCTCTATCAGCGTCTCTGTAGGCGTCTCAGTTGTTGCCGCAGTCGATTGGAGGGTCTGCTGCCTTCTCTATGCCTATATCTACCCCTATCTGCCTCAGTCGGCATCTCAGTCGGCGTCGCAGCCTCTGTCATCATCGCAGCCTCTGTCGGCGTCTCTCTAGGCGTCTCAGTAGCTGCCGCTGTCGATTGGGATTCTGCTGCCTTCTCTATGCCTATATTTACCTCTATCTGCCTCAGTCGGCATCTCAGTCGGCTTCGCAGCTTCTATCATTGTCTCTGTTGGGTCTCAGTTGTTGCCGCTGTCGATTGGGGGGTCTGCTGCCTTCTCTATGCCTATATCTACCCCTACCTGCCTCAGTCGGCATCCCTGTCGGCGTCGCAGCCTCTGTCAGCGTCTCTGTAGGCGTCTCATTTGTTGCCGCTGCCGATTGGGGGGTGTGCTGCCTTCTCTATGCCTATGTCTACCCCTCTCTGCCTTGGTCGGCATCTCAGTCGGCGTCACAGCCTCTGTCAGCATCTCGGTAGGCGTGTCAGTCGCTGCCGCCGTCGATTGGGGGGTCTGCTGCATTCTCTATACCAATATCTACCCCTATCTGCCTCACTCGGCGTTGCAGACTCTGTCAGCGTCTCTGTAGGCGTCTCAGTAGCTGCCGCTGTCGATTTGGGTGGGGGGGGGGGTCTGCTGCCTTCTCTATGCCAATATCTACCCCTATCTGCCTCAGTCGGCATCTCAGTCGGCGTCGCAGCCTCTATCAGCGTCTCTGTATGCGTCTCGGTTGTTGCTGCTGTCGACTGGAGGGTCTGCTGCCTTCTCTATGCCTATATCTACCCCTATATGCCTCAGTCGGCGTCTCAGTCGGCGTCGCAGCCTCTTGTCAGCGTCTCTGTAGGCATCTCAGTCGCTGCCGTTGTCGATTGGGGGGTCTGCTGCCTTCTCTATGAGTATATCTTCCCCTATCTGCCTCAGTCGGCGTCTCAGTCGGCGTCGCAGCCTCTGTCAGCGTCTCTGTAGGCATCTCAGTCGCTGCCGCTGTCGATTGGGAGGTCTGCTGCCTTCTCTATGCCAATATCTACCCCTCTCTGCCTCAGTCGGGGTCTTAGTCGGCGTCGTAGCCTCTTGTCAGCGTCTCTGTAGGCATCTCAGTCGCTGCCGCTGTCGATTGGGGGGTCTGCTGCCTTTTATATTCCTATATCTACCCCTATCTGCCTCAGTAGGCGTCGCAGCCTCTGTCAGCGTCTATGTAGGCGTCTCAGTCGCTGCAGCTGTCGATTGGGGGGTCTGCTGCCTCCTCTATGCAATATCTACCCCTATCTGCCTCAGTCAGCGTCTCAGTCAGCGTCGCACCCTCTGTCACCGTCTCTGTAGGCGACTCAGTAGCTGCCGCTGTCGATTGGGGGGTCTGCTGCCTTCTCTATGCCAATATCTACCCATATCTGCCTCAGTTGGCGTCACAGTTGGCGTCGCAGCCTCGATTGGGGGGTCTGCTGCCTTCTCTATGTCAATATCTACACCTATCTGCCTCAGTCAGCGTCGCTGCATCTCTCAGCGTTTTTGAACAAGTCTCAGTCGCTGCCGCTGTCGATTGGGGGGGTCTGCTGCCTTCTCTAAGCCAATATCTACCCTTATCTGGCTCAGTCGACGTCTCAGTCGGCGTCGCAGCCTCTGTCAGCGTCTCTGAATGCGTCTCAATCGCTGCCGCTGTCGATGGGGGGGTCTGCTGCCTTCTCTATGCCTATATCTACCCCTATATGCCTCAGTCGGCATCTCAGTCGGCGTCACAGCCACTTGTCAGCGTCTCTGTAGGCATCTCAGTCGCTGCCGTTGTCGATTGGGTTGTCTGCTGCATTGTCTATGCCAATGTCTAACCCTCTCTGCCCCAGTCGGCATCTCAGTCGGCGTCACAGCTTCTGTCAGCATCTCTGTAGGCGTGTCAGTCGCTGCCGCCGTCGATTGGGGGTCTGCTGTATTCTCTATGCCAATATCTACCCCTATCTGAGTCAGTCGGCGTTGCAGACTCTGTCAGCGTCTCTGTATCCGTCTCAGTAGCTGCCGCTGTCGATTGGGGGGGGGGGTCTGCTGCCTTCTCTATGCCAATATCTACCCCTATCTGCCTCAGTCGGCATCTCAGTCGGCGTCGCAGCCTCTATCAGCGTCTCTGTATGCGTTTTGGTTGTTGCCGCTGTCGATTGGAGGGTCTGCTGCCTTCTCTATGCCTATATCTACCCCTATATGCCTCAGTCGGCGTCTCAGTCGGTGTCGCAGCCTCTTGTCAGCGTCTCTGTAGGCATCTCAGTCGCTGCCGTTGTCGATTGGGGGGTCTGCTGCCTTCTCTATGAGTATATCTACCCCTATCTGCCTCAGTCGGCGTCTCAGTCGGCGTCACAGCCACTTGTCAGCGTCTCTGTAGGCATCTCAGTCGCTGCCGTTGTCGATTGGGGGGTCTGCTGCCTTCTGTATGCCTATATCTACCCCTATCTACCTCCGTCGGCATCTCAGTCGGCGTCGCACCTCTATCAGCGTCTCTGTAGGCGTCTCAATTTTTGCCGCTGTCGATTGGTGGGTCTGCTGCCTTCTCTATGCCTATATATACCCCTACCTCCCTCAGTCGGCGTCACAATTGGCGTCGCAGCCTCGATTGGGGGTCTGCTGCCTTCTCTATGTCGATATCTACACCTATCTGCCTCAGTCGGCGTCGCTGCCTCTCTCAGCGTTTTTGAACAGGTCTCAGTCGCTGCCGCTGTCGATTGGGTCTTCTGCTGCCTTCTCTATTCCTATATCTACCCCTATCTGCCTCAGTCGGTGTCTCAGTCGGCGTCGCAGCCTCTGCCAGCGTCTCTGTAGGCGTCTCAGTAGCTGCCGCTGTCGATTGGGGGGGGGGTCTGCTGCCTTCTCTATGCCAATATCTACCCCTATCTGCCTCAGTCGGCATCTCAGTCGGCGTCGCAGCCTCTATCAGCGTCTCTGTATGCGTCTCGGTTGTTGCTACTGTCGATTGGAGGGTCTGCTGCCTTCTCTATGCCTATATCTACCCCTATATGCCTCAGTCGGCGTCTCAGTCGGCGTCGCAGCCTCTTGTCAGCGTCTCTGTAGGCATCTCAGTCGCTGCCGTTGTCGATTGGGGGGTCTGCTGCCTTCTCTATGAGAATATCTACCCCTATCTGCCTCAGTCGGCGTCTCAGTCGGCGTCACATCCACTTGTCAGAGTCTCTGTAGGCATCTCAGTCGCAGCCGTTGTCGATTGGGGGGTCTGCTGCCTTCTGTATGCCTATATCTACCCCTATCTGCCTCAGTCGGCATCTCAGTCGGCGTCGCACCTCTATCAGCGTCTCTGTAAGCGTCTCAGTTTTTGTCGCTGTCGATTGGTGGGTCTGCTGCCTTCTCTATGCCTATATATACCCCTACCTCCCTCAGTCGGCGTCACAATTGGCGTCGCAGCCTCGATTGGGGGTCTGCTGCCTTCTCTATGTCGATATCTACACCTATCTGCCTCAGTCGGCGTCGCTGCCTCTCTCAGCGTTTTTGAACAAGTCTCAGTCGCTGCCGCTGTCGATTGGAGGGTCTGCTGCCTTCTCTATTCCTATATCTACCCCTATCTGCCTCAGTCGGCGTCTCAGTCGGCGTCGCAGCCTCTGTCAGCGTCTATGTAGGCATCTCAGTCGCTGCCGCTGTCGATTAAGGGACTGCTGCCTTCTCTATGCCAATATCTACCCCTCTCTGCCTCAGTCGGCGCCACAGTCGCCTTCGCAGCCTCTGTCAGCGTCTCTGTAGGTGTCTCAGACGTTGCCGCTGTCGATTGGGGGGTCTGCTGCATTCTATATGCCAATATCTACCCCTATCTGCCACAGTCGGCATCTCAGTCGGCGTCGCAGCCTCTGTCAGCGTCTCTGTAGGCGTCTCAGTCATTGCCACCGTCGATTGGGGGGTCTGCTGCATTCTCTATGCCAATATATACCCCTATCTGCCTCAGTCGGAGTCGCAGCCTCTGTCAGCGTCTCTGTAGGCGTCTCAGTCGCTGCCGCTGTCGATTGGGGGTCTGCTGCCTTCTCTATGCCTATATTTACCTCTATCTGCCTCAGTCGGCGTCTCAGTCGGCGTCGCAGCCTCTGTCAGAGTCTCTGTAGGCGTCTCAGTCGCTGCCGCTGTCGATTGGGGGGTCTGCTGTCTTCTCTATGCCAATATCTACCCCTCTCTGCCTCAGTCGGGGTCTTAGTCGGCGTCGCAGCCTCTTGTCAGCGCATCTGTAGGCATCTCAGTCGCTGCCGTTGTCGATTGGGGGGTCTGCTGCCTTCTCTATGCCTATATCTACCCCTATCTGCCTCAGTCGGCGTCTCAGTCGGCGTCGCTGCCTCTGTCAGCGTCTCTGTAGGCGTCTCAGTCGCTGCCGTTGTCGATTGGGGGGGTCTGCTGCCTTCTCTATGCCTATATCTACCCCTATCTGCCTCAGTCGGCGTCTCAGTCGGCGTCACAGTGTCTTGTCAGTGTCTCTGTAGGCATCTCAGTCGCTGCCGTTGTCGATTGGGGGGTCTGCTGCCTTCTCTATGCCTATATCTACCCCTATCTGCCTCAGTCGGCGTCCCAGTCGGCGTCGCAGCCTCTTGTCAGCGTCTCTGTAGGCATCTCAGTCGCTGCCGTTGTCGATTGGGGGGTCTGCTGCCTTCTCTATGCCTATATCTACCCCTATCTACCTCAGTCGGCGTCTCAGTCGGCGTCACAGCGTCTTGTCAGTGTCTCTGTAGGCATCTCAGTCGCTGCCGTTGTCGATTTGGGGGTCTGCTGCCTTCTGTATGCCTATATCTACCCCTATCTGCCTCAGTCGGCATCTCAGTCGGCGTCGCAACCTCTATCAGCGTCTATGTAGGCGTCTCAGTAGCTGCCGCTGTCGATTGGTGGGTCTGCTGCCTTCTCTATGCCTATATATACCCCTACCTGCCTCAGTCGGCGTCACAATTGGCGTCGCAGCCTCGATTGGGGGTCTGCTGCCTTCTCTATGTCAATATCTACACCTATCTGCCTCAGTCGGCGTTGCTGCCTCTCTCCGCGTTTTTGAACAAGTCTCAGTCGCTGCCGCTGTCGATTGGGTTGTCTGCTGCCTTCTCTATGCCTAACCATCACTGCCTCAGTCTGCGTCTCAGTCGGCGCCGCAGCCTCTGTCAGCGTCGCAGCCTCTGTGAGCGTCTCTGTAGGCATCTCAGTAGCTGCCGCTGTCGATTGGGGGGTCTGCTGCCTCCTCTATGCCAATATCTACCCATATCTGCCTCAGTCGGCGTCACAGTTGGCGTCGCAGCCTCGATTGGGGGGTCTGCTGCCTTCTCTATGCCAATATCTACCCATATCTGCCTCAGTTGGGGTCTTAGTAGGCGTCGCAGCCCCTGTCAGCGTCTCTGTATGCGTATCAGTTGCTGCCGCTGTCGATTGGGTTGTCTGCTACCTTCTCTATGCCTATCTCGTCCCCTATCTGCCTCAGTCGGCGCCACAGTCGGCTTCGCAGCCTCTGTCAGCTTCTCTGTAAGTGTCTCAGTCGTTGCCGCTTTCGATTGGGGGGTCTGCTGATTTCTATATGCCAATATCTACCCTTATCTGCCTCAGTCGGCGTCGCAGCCTCTGTCAGCGTCTCTGTAGGCATCTCATTTGTTGCCGCTGTCGATTGGGGGTCTGCTGCCTTCTCTATGCCTATGTCTACACCTCTCTGCCTCCGTCGGCGTCTCAGTCGGCGTCGCAGCCTCTGTCAGCGTCTCTGTAGGCGTCTCAGTCGCTGCCGTTGTCGATTGGGGGGTCTGCTGCCTTCTTGTATGCCCATATCTACCCCTATCTGCCACAGTCGGCATCTCAGTCGGCGTCGCAGCCTCTATCAGCGTCTCTGTAGGCATCTCATTTGTTGCCGCTGTCGATTGGGGGTCTGCTGCCTTCTCTATGCCTATGTCTACCCCTCTCTGCCTCCGTCGGCGTCTCAGTCGGCGTCGCAGCCTCTGTCAGCGTCTCTGTAGGCGTCTCAGTCGCTGCCGCTGTCGATTGGGGGGTCTGCTGCCATCTTGTATGCCCGTATCTACCCCTATCTGCCACAGTCGGCATCTCAGTCGGCGTCGCAGCCTCTATCAGCGTCTCAGTATGCATCTCAGTTGATGCCGCTGTCGATTGGGTTGTCTGCTGCCTTATCTATACCTATGTCTAACCCTCTCTGCCTCAGTCGGCGTCTCAGTCGGCGTCGCAGCCTCTGTCAGCGTCTCTGAATGCGTCTCAGTCGCTGCCGCTGTCGATGGGGGGTCTGATGCCTTCTCTTTGCCTATATCTACCCCTATCTGCCTCAGTCGGCGTCTCAGTCAGCGTCGCACCCCCTGTCAGCGTCTCTGTAGGCGTCTCAGTCGCTGCCGCTGTCGGCTGGCGGGTCTGCTGCCTTCTCTATGCCAATATCTACCCCTCTCTGCCTCAGTCGGGGTCTCAGTCGGCATCGCAGCCTCTGTCAGTGTCTATGTAGGCATCTCAGTCGCTGCCGATTGGGGGGTCTGCTGCCTTCTCTGCCTATATCTACCCCTATCTGCCTCAGTCAGCGTCGCACCCTCTGTCAGCGTCTCTGTAGGCGACTCAGTAGCTGCCGCTGTCGATTGGGGGGTCTGCTGCCTTCTCTATGCCTATATCTACCCCCATCTGCCTCAGTCGGCATCTCAGTCGGCGTCGCAGCCTCTGTCAGCGTCTATGTAGGCATCTCAGTCGCTGCCGCTGTCGATTGGGGGTCTGCTGCCTTCTCTATGCCAATATCTACCCCTCTCTGCCTCAGTCGGGGTCTTAGTCGGCGTCGCAGCCTCTGTCAGCGTCTCTGTATGCGTCTCAGTTGTTGCCGCTGTCGATTGGGTTGTCTGCTACTTTCTCTATGCCTATCTCTTCCCCTATCTGCCTCAGTCGGCGCCACAGTCGGCTTCGCAGCTTCTGTCAGCGTCTCTGTAGGTGTCTCAGTCGTTGCCGCTGTCGATTGGGGGGTCTGCTGCCTTCTCTTTGCCTATATCTACCCCTATCTGCCTCAGTCGGCATCTCAGTCGGCGTCGCAGCCTCTGTCAGCGTCTCTGTAGGTGTCTCAGTCGCTGCCGTCATCGATTGGGGGGGTCTGCTGCATTCTCTATGCCAATATCTACCCCTATCTGCCTCAGTCGGTGTCGCAGCCTCTGTCAGCGTCTCTGCAGGCGTCTCAGTCGCTGCTGCTGTCAATTGGGGGATCTGCAGCCTTCTCTATGCCAATATCTACCCCTATCTGCCACGGACGGCATCTCAGTCGGCGTCGCAGCCTCTGTCAGCGTCTCTGTAGGCATCTGAGTCGCTGTCGTTGTCGATTGGGGGGTCTGCTCCCTTCTCTATGCCTACCCCTATCTGCCTCAGTCGGCGTCTCAGTCGGCTTCTCAGCCTCTGTCAGAGTCTCTGTAGCCGTCTCTGTAGCCGTCTCATTCGCTGCCACTGTCGATTGGGCGATCTGCTGCCTCTCTATGCTTATATCTATCCCTATCTGTCTCAGTCGGCATCTCAGTCGGCTTCGCAGCTTCTTGTCAGCGTCTCTGTAGGCATCTCAGTCGCTGCCGCTTTCGATTGGGTTGACTGCTGCCTTCTCTATGCTTATGTCTAACCGTCTCTGCCTCAGTCGGCGTCGCAGCCTCTGTTGACTTCTCAGTCGCTGCCGCTCTCCTATCTGCCTCAATCGGCGTCTCAGTCGGCGTCGCAGCCTCTTGTCAGCGTCTCTGTAGGCATCTCAGTCGCTGCCGTTGTCGATTGGGGTGTCTGCTGCCTTATGTATGCCTATATCTACCCCTATCTGCCTCAGTCGGCATCTCAGTCGGCGTCGCACCTCTATCAGAGTCTCTGTAGGCGTCTCAGTTGTTGCCGCTGTCGATTGGTGGGTCTGGTGCCTTCTCTATGCCTATATATACCCCTCTCTGCCTCAGTCGGGGTCTTAGTCGGCGTCGCAGCCTCTGTAAGCGTCTCTGTATGCATCTCAGTCGCTGCCGCTGTCGATTGGGTTGTCTGCTACCTTCTCTATGCCTATCTCTTCCCCTATCTGCCTCAGTCGGCGTCTCAGTCGGCATCGCAGCCTCTGTCAGCTTCTATTTAGGCGTCTCAGTCGCTGCCGCAGTCGATTGGGGGTCTGCTGCCTTATCTATGCCTATATCTACCCCTGCCTGCCTCAGTCGGCATCTCAGTCGGCGTCGCAGCCTCTGTCAGCGTCTCTGTAGGCATCTCATTTGTTGCCGCTGTCGATTGGGGGGTCTGCTGCCTTCTCTATGCCTATGTCTACCCCTCTCTGCCTCAGTCGGCGTCTCAGTCGGCGTCGCAGCCTCTGTCAGCGACTCTGTAGGCGTCTCAGTCGCGGCCGCCGTCGATTGGGGGGGTCTGCTGCATTCTCTATGCCAATATCTACCCCTATCTGCCTCAATCGGTGTCGCAGCCTCTGTCAGCGTCTCTGCAGGTGTCTCAGTCGCTGCCGCTGTCGATTGGAGGGTGTGCTGCCTTCTCTATGCCTATATCTACCCCTATCTGCCTCAGTCGGCGTCTCAGTCGGCGTCGCAGCCTCTTGTCTGCGTCTCTGTAGGCATCTTAGTCGCTGCCGTAGTCGATTGGGGGGTCTGCTGCCTTCTCTATGCCTATATCTACCCCTATCTACCTCAGTCGGCGTCTCAGTCGGCGTGGCAGCCTCTTGTCAGCGTCTCTGTAGGCATCTCAGTCGGTGCCGTTGTCGATTGGGGGGTCTGCTGCATTCTCTATGCCTATATCTAGCCCTATCTGCCTCAGTCGGCGTCTCAGTCGGCGTCGCAGCCTCTTGTTAGCGTCTCTGTAGGCATCCCTGTCGCTGCCGTTGTCGATTGGGCGTCTGCTGCCTTCTTTATACCTACATCTACCCCTATCTGCCTCAGTCGGCGTCGTAGCCTCTCTCAGTGTCTCTGTAGGCGTCTCAGTTGCTGCCGCTGTCGATTGGGTTGTCTGCTGCCTTTGCTGCACCTATGTCTAACCCTCTCTGCCTCAGTCGGCGCCGCAGCCTCTGTCAGCGTCTATGTAGGCGTCTCAGTCGCTGCCGCTGTCGATTGGGGGGGTCTGCTGCCTTCTCTATGCCAATATCTACCCCCTATCTGCCTCAGTCAGCGTCTCAGTCAGCGTCGCACCCTCTGTCAGCGTCTCTGTAGGAATCTCAGTCGGTGCCGTTGTCGATTGGGGGGTCTGCTGCCTTCTCTATTCCTATATCTACCCCTATCTGCCTCAGACAGCGTCGCAGCCTCTTTCAGCGTCTCAGTCCCTGCCGCTGTCGATTGGGGGATCTGCTGCCTCTCTATGCCTATATCTACTCCTGCCTGCCTCAGTCGGCATCTCAGTCGGCGTCGCAGCCTCTGTCAGCTTCTCTGTAGGCATCTCATTTGTCGCCGCTGTCGACTGGGGGCTCTGCTGCTTTCTGTATGCCCATAACTACCCCTATCTGCCTCAGTTGGCAAATCAGTCGGCGTCGCAGCCTCTATCAGCGTCTCTGTAGGCGTCTCAGTTGTTACCGCTGTCGATTGGGGGGGGTCTGCAGCCTTCTCTATGCCAATATCTACCCCTATCTGCCACAGTCGGCATCTCAGTCGGCGTCGCAGCCACTATCAGCGTCTCAGTATGCATCTCAGTTGATGCCGCTGTCGATTGGGTTGTCTGCTGCCTTATCTATGCCTATGTCTAACCCTCGCTGCCTCAGTCGGCGTCTCAGTCGGCGTCGCAGCCACTGTCAGCGTCTCTGTAGGCGTCTCAGTCGCTGCCGCTGTCGATTGGAGGGTCTGCTGCCTTCCCTATGCCTTTATCTACCCCTATCTGCCTCAGTCGGCGTCGCAGCCTCTTGTTAGCGTCTCTGTAGGCATCTCAGTCGCTGCCGTTGTCGATTGGGGGGTCTGCTGCCTTCTTTATACCTATATCTACCCCTATCTGCCTCAGTCGGCGTCGTAGCCTCTCTCAGCGTCTCTGTAGGCGTCTCAGTTGCTGCCGCTGTCGATTGGGTTGTCTGCTGCCTTTTCTGTTCCTATGTCTAACCCTCTCTGCCTCAGTCGGCGTCGCAGCCTCTGTCAGCGTCGCAGCCTCTGTCAGCGTCTCTGTAGGCGACTCAGTAGCTGCCGCTGTCGATTGGGGGTCTGCTGCCTTCTCTATTCTTATATCTACCCCTATCTGCCTCAGTCGGCATCTCACTCGGCGTCGCAGCCTCTTGTCAGCGTCTCTGTAGGCATCTCAGTCGCTGCCGCTGTCGATTGGGGGGTCTGCTGCCTTCTCTATGCCAATATCTACCGCTATCTGCCTCAGTCAGCGGCTCAGTCAGCGTCGCACCCTCTGTCAGCGTCTCTGTAGGCGACTCAGTAGCTGCCGCTGTCGATTGGGGGTCTGCTGCCTTCTCTATTCTTATATCTACCCCTATCTGCCTCAGTCGGCATCTCACTCGGCGTCGCAGCCTCTTGTCAGCGTCTCTGTAGGCATCTCAGTCGCTGCCGCTGTCGCTTGGGGGGTCTGCTGCCTTCTCAATGCCTATATCTACCCCTATCTGCCTCAGTCGGCGTCTCAGGCGGCGTTGCAGCCTCTTGTCAGCGTCTCTGTAGGCATCTCAGTCGCTGCCGTTGACGATTGGGGGGTCTGCTGCCTTCTCTATGCCTATATCTACCCATATCTGCCTCAGTCGGCGTCTCAGTCGGCGTCGCAGCCTCTGTCAGCTTCTATGTAGGCGTCTCAATTGTTGCCGCTGTCGATTGGGTTGTCTGCTGCCTTCTCTATGCCTAACCATCACTGCCTCAGTCTGCGTCTCAGTCGGCGCCGCAGCCTCTGTCAGCGTCGCAGCCTCTGTGAGCGTCTCTGTAGGCATCTCAGTAGCTGCCGCTGTCGATTGGGGGGTCTGCTGCCTCCTCTATGCCAATATCTACCCATATCTGCCTCAGTCGGCGTCACAGTTGGCGTCGCAGCCTCGATTGGGGGGTCTGCTGCCTTCTCTATGCCTATGTCTACACCTCTCTGGCTCCGTCGGCGTCTCAGTCGGCGTCGCAGCCTCTGTCAGCGTCTCTGTAGGCATCTCATTTGTTGCCGCTGTCGATTGGGGGTCTGCTGCCTTCTCTATGCCTATGTCTACACCTCTCTGCCTCCGTCGGCGTCTCAGTCGGCGTCGCAGCCTCTGTCAGCGTCTCTGTAGGCGTCTCAGTCGCTGCCGTTGTCGATTGGGGGGTCTGCTGCCTTCTTGTATGCCCATATCTACCCCTATCTGCCACAGTCGGCATCTCAGTCGGCGTCGCAGCCTCTATCAGCGTCTCTGTAGGCATCTCATTTGTTGCCGCTGTCGATTGGGGGTCTGCTGCCTTCTCTATGCCTATGTCTACCCCTCTCTGCCTCCGTCGGCGTCTCAGTCGGCGTCGCAGCCTCTGTCAGCGTCTCTGTAGGCGTCTCAGTCGCTGCCGCTGTCGATTGGGGGGTCTGCTGCCATCTTGTATGCCCGTATCTACCCCTATCTGCCACAGTCGGCATCTCAGTCGGCGTCGCAGCCTCTATCAGCGTCTCAGTATGCATCTCAGTTGATGCCGCTGTCGATTGGGTTGTCTGCTGCCTTATCTATACCTATGTCTAACCCTCTCTGCCTCAGTCGGCGTCTCAGTCGGCGTCGCAGCCTCTGTCAGCGTCTCTGAATGCGTCTCAGTCGCTGCCGCTGTCGATTGGGGGTCTGATGCCTTCTCTATGCCTATATCTACCCCTATCTGCCTCAGTCGGCGTCTCAGTCTGCGTCGCACCCCCTGTCAGCGTCTCTGTAGGCGTCTCAGTCGCTGCCGCTGTCGGCTGGGGGGTCTGCTGCCTTCTCTATGCCAATATCTACCCCTCTCTGCCTCAGTCGGGGTCTCAGTCGGCATCGCAGCCTCTGTCAGTGTCTATGTAGGCATCTCAGTCGCTGCCGATTGGGGGGTCTGCTGCCTTCTCTGCCTATATCTACCCCTATCTGCCTCAGTCAGCGTCGCACCCTCTGTCAGCGACTCTGTAGGCGACTCTGTAGCTGCCGCTGTCGATTGGGGGGTCTGCTGCCTTCTCTATGCCTATATCTACCCCCATCTGCCTCAGTCGGCATCTCAGTCGGCGTCGCAGCCTCTGTCAGCGTCTATGTAGGCATCTCAGTCGCTGCCGCTGTCGATTGGGGGTCTGCTGCCTTCTCTATGCCAATATCTACCCCTCTCTGCCTCAGTCGGGGTCTTAGTCGGCGTCGCAGCCTCTGTCAGCGTCTCTGTATGCGTCTCAGTTGTTGCCGCTGTCGATTGGGTTGTCTGCTACCTCCTCTATGCCTATCTCTTCCCCTATCTGCCTCAGTCGGCACCACAGTCGGCTTCGCAGCTTCTGTCAGCGTCTCTGTAGGTGTCTCAGTCGTTGCCGCTGTCGATGGGGGGGTCTGCTGCCTTCTCTATGCCAATATCTACCCTTATCTGTCTCAGTCGGCGTCTCAGTCGGTGTCGCAGCCTCTGTCAGCGTCTCTGTATGCGTCTCAGTTGTTGCCGCTGTCGATTGGGTTGTCTGCTACCTCCTCTATGCCTATCTCTTCCCCTATCTGCCTCAGTCGGCGCCACAGTCGGCTTCGCAGCTTCTGTCAGCGTCTCTGTAGGTGTCTCAGTCGCTGCCGCTGTCGATTGGGGGGTCTGATGCCTTCTCTTTGCCTATATCTACCCCTATCTGCCTCAGTCGGCATCTCAGTCGGCGTCGCAGCCTCTGTCAGCGTCTCTGTAGGTGTCTCAGTCGCTGCCGTCATCGATTGGGGGGGTCTGCTGCATTCTCTATGCCAATATCTACCCCTATCTGCCTCAGTCGGTGTCGCAGCCTCTGTCAGCGTCTCTGCAGGCGTCTCAGTCGCTGCCGCTGTCAATTGGGGGATCTGCAGCCTTCTCTATGCCAATATCTACCCCTATCTGCCACGGACGGCATCTCAGTCGGCGTCGCAGCCTCTGTCAGCGTCTCTGTAGGCATCTGAGTCGCTGTCGTTGTCGATTGGGGGGTCTGCTCCCTTCTCTATGCCTACCCCTATCTGCCTCAGTCGGCGTCTCAGTCGGCTTCTCAGCCTCTGTCAGAGTCTCTGTAGCCGTCTCTGTAGCCGTCTCAGTCGCTGCCGCTGTCGATTGGGGGGTCTGCTGCCTTCTGTAAGCCTATATCTACCCCTATCTGCATCGAGCTGTCGATTGGGTTGTCTGCTGCCTTATCTATGCCTATGTCTAACCCTCTCTGCCTCAGTCGGCGTCTCAGTCGGCGTCGCAGCCTCTGTCAGCGTCTCTGTAGGCGTCTCAGTCGCTGCCGCTGTCGATTGGAGGGTATGCTGCATTCTCTATGCCTATATATACCCCTATCAGCCTCAGTCGGCGTCTCTGTCGGAGTCGCAGCCTCTTGTCTGCGTCTCTGTAGGCATCCCAGTCGCTGCCGCTTTCGATTGGGTTGACTGCTGCCTTCTCTATGCTTATGTCTAACCGTCTCTGCCTCAGTCGGCGTCGCAGCCTCTGTTGGCGTCTCAGTCGCTGCCGCTCTCCTATCTGCCTCAATCGGCGTCTCAGTCGGCGTCGCAGCCTCTTGTCAGCGTCTCTGTAGGCATCTCAGTCGCTGCCGTTGTCGATTGGGGGGTCTGCTGCCTTATGTATGCCTATATCTACCCCTATCTGCCTCAGTCGGCATCTCAGTCGGCGTCGCACCTCTATCAGCGTCTCTGTAGGCGTCTCAGTTGTTGCCGCTGTCGATTGGTGGGTCTGGTGCCTTCTCTATGCCTATATATACCCCTCTCTGCCTCAGTCGGGGTCTTAGTCGGCGTCGCAGCCTCTGTAAGCGTCTCTGTATGCATCTCAGTCGCTGCCGCTGTCGATTGGGTTGTCTGCTACCTTCTCTATGCCTATATCTACCCCTATCTGCCTCAGTCGGCATCTCAGTCGGCGTCGCAGCCTCTATCAGCGTCTCTGTAGGCGTCTCAGTTGCTGGTGCTGCCGATTGGGGGGGTCTGCTGCCTCCTCTATGCCAATATCTACCCATATCTGCCTCAGTCGGCGTCACAGTTGGCGTCGCAGCCTCGATTGGGGGGTCTGCTGCCTTCTCTATGCCTATGTCTACACCTCTCTGCCTCCGTCGGCGTCTCAGTCGGCGTCGCAGCCTCTGTCAGCGTCTCTGTAGGCATCTCATTTGTTGCCGCTGTCGATTGGGGGTCTGCTGCCTTCTCTATGCCTATGTCTACACCTCTCTGCCTCCGTCGGCGTCTCAGTCGGCGTCGCAGCCTCTGTCAGCGTCTCTGTAGGCGTCTCAGTCGCTGCCGTTGTCGATTGGGGGGTCTGCTGCCTTCTTGTATGCCCATATCTACCCCTATCTGCCACAGTCGGCATCTCAGTCGGCGTCGCAGCCTCTATCAGCGTCTCTGTAGGCATCTCATTTGTTGCCGCTGTCGATTGGGGGTCTGCTGCCTTCTCTATGCCTATGTCTACCCCTCTCTGCCTCCGTCGGCGTCTCAGTCGGCGTCGCAGCCTCTGTCAGCGTCTCTGTAGGCGTCTCAGTCGCTGCCGTTGTCGATTGGGGGGTCTGCTGCCATCTTGTATGCCCGTATCTACCCCTATCTGCCACAGTCGGCATCTCAGTCGGCGTCGCAGCCTCTATCAGCGTCTCAGTATGCATCTCAGTTGATGCCGCTGTCGATTGGGTTGTCTGCTGCCTTATCTATGCCTATGTCTAACCCTCTCTGCCTCAGTCGGCGTCTCAGTCGGCGTCGCAGCCTCTGTCAGCGTCTCTGAATGCGTCTCAGTCGCTGCCGCTGTCGATGGGGGGTCTGATGCCTTCTCTTTGCCTATATCTACCCCTATCTGCCTCAGTCGGCGTCTCAGTCTGCGTCGCACCCCCTGTCAGCGTCTCTGTAGGCGTCTCAGTCGCTGCCGCTGTCGGCTGGGGGGTCTGCTGCCTTCTCTATGCCAATATCTACCCCTCTCTGCCTCAGTCGGGGTCTCAGTCGGCATCGCAGCCTCTGTCAGTGTCTATGTAGGCATCTCAGTCGCTGCCGATTGGGGGGTCTGCTGCCTTCTCTGCCTATATCTACCCCTATCTGCCTCAGTCAGCGTCGCACCCTCTGTCAGCGACTCTGTAGGCGACTCTGTAGCTGCCGCTGTCGATTGGGGGGTCTGCTGCCTTCTCTATGCCTATATCTACCCCCATCTGCCTCAGTCGGCATCTCAGTCGGCGTCGCAGCCTCTGTCAGCGTCTATGTAGGCGTCTCAGTCGCTGCCGCTGTCGATTGGGGGTCTGCTGCCTTCTCTATGCCAATATCTACCCCTCTCTGCCTCAGTCGGGGTCTCAGTCGGCGTCGCAGCCTCTGTCAGCGTCTCTGTATGCGTCTCAGTTGTTGCCGCTGTCGATTGGGTTGTCTGCTACCTCCTCTATGCCTATCTCTTCCCCTATCTGCCTCAGTCGGCACCACAGTCGGCTTCGCAGCTTCTGTCAGCGTCTCTGTAGGTGTCTCAGTCGTTGCCGCTGTCGATGGGGGGGTCTGCTGCCTTCTCTATGCCAATATCTACCCCTATCTGTCTCAGTCGGCGTCTCAGTCGGTGTCGCAGCCTCTGTCAGCGTCTCTGTATGCGTCTCAGTTGTTGCCGCTGTCGATTGGGTTGTCTGCTACCTCCTCTATGCCTATCTCTTCCCCTATCTGCCTCAGTCGGCGCCACAGTCGGCTTCGCAGCTTCTGTCAGCGTCTCTGTAGGTGTCTCAGTCGTTGCCGCTGTCGATTGGGGGGTCTGAAGCCTTCTCTTTGCCTATATCTACCCCTATCTGCCTCAGTCGGCATCTCAGTCGGCGTCGCAGCCTCTGTCAGCGTCTCTGTAGGCGTCTCAGTCGCTGCCGTCATCGATTGGGGGGGTCTGCTGCATTCTCTATGCCTATATCTACCCCTATCTGCCTCAGTCGGTGTCGCAGCCTCTGTCAGCGTCTCTGCAGGCGTCTCAGTCGCTGCCGCTGTCAATTGGGGGATCTGCAGCCTTCTCTATGCCAATATCTACCCCTATCTGCCACGGACGGCATCTCAGTCGGCGTCGCAGCCTCTTTCAGCGTCTCTGTAGGCATCTGAGTCGCTGCCGTTTTCGATTGGGGGGTCTGCTCCCTTCTCTATGCCTACCCCTATCTGCCTCAGTCGGCGTCTCAGTCGGCTTCTCAGCCTCTGTCAGAGTCTCTGTAGCCGTCTCTGTAGCCGTCTCAGTCGCTGCCGCTGTCGATTGGGGGGTCTGCTGCCTTCTGTAAGCCTATATCTACCCCTATCTGCATCGAGCTGTCGATTGGGTTGTCTGCTGCCTTATCTATGCCTATGTCTAACCCTCTCTGCCTCAGTCGGCGTCTCAGTCGGCGTCGCAGCCTCTGTCAGCGTCTCTGTAGGCGTCTCAGTCGCTGCCGCTGTCGATTGGAGGGTATGCTGCATTCTCTATGCCTATATATACCCCTATCAGCCTCAGTCGGCGTCTCTGTCGGAGTCGCAGCCTCTTGTCTGCGTCTCTGTAGGCATCCCAGTCGCTGCCGTGTTCGATTCGGGGGGTCTTCTGCCTTCTCTATGCCTATATCTACCCCTATCTGCCTCAGTCAGCGTCTCAGTCGGCGTCGCAGCCTCTTTATCAGCGTCTCTGTAGGCATCTCAGTCGGTGCCGTTGTCGATTGGGGGGTCTGCTGCCTTCTCTATGCCAATATCTACCCCTATCTGCCTCAGTCAGCGTCTCAGTCAGCGTCGCAGCCTCTTTCAGCGTCTCTGTAGGCGTCTCAGTCGCTGCCGCTGTCGATTGGGGGATCTGCTGCCTCTCTATGCCTATATCTACCCCTATCTGCCTCAGTCGGCATCTCAGTCGGCGTCGCAGCCTCTATCAGCGTCTCTGTAGGCGTCTCAGTTGCTGGTGCTGCCGATTGGGGGGGTCTGCTGCCTTCTCTATGCCAATATCTACCCCTGTCTGCCTCAGTCGGGGTCTCAGTCGACGTCGCAGCCTCTGTCAGCGTCTCTGTAGGCGTCTCATTCGCTGCCACTGTTGATTGGGGGATCTGCTGCCTCTCTATGCTTATATCTATCCCTATCTGTCTCAGTCGGCATCTCAGTCGGCTTCGCAGCTTCTTGTCAGCGTCTCTGTAGGCATCTCAGTCGCTGCCGCTTTCGATTGGGTTGACTGCTGCCTTCTCTATGCTTATGTCTAACCGTCTCTGCCTCAGTCGGCGTCGCAGCCTCTGTTGGCGTCTCAGTCGCTGCCGCTCTCCTATCTGCCTCAATCGGCGTCTCAGTCGGCGTCGCAGCCTCTTGTCAGCGTCTCTGTAGGCATCTCAGTCGCTGCCGTTGTCGATTGGGGGGTCTGCTGCCTTATGTATGCCTATATCTACCCCTATCTGCCTCAGTCGGCATCTCAGTCGGCGTCGCACCTCTATCAGCGTCTCTGTAGGCGTCTCAGTTGTTGCCGCTGTCGATTGGTGGGTCTGGTGCCTTCTCTATGCCTATATATACCCCTCTCTGCCTCAGTCGGGGTCTTAGTCGGCGTCGCAGCCTCTGTAAGCGTCTCTGTATGCATCTCAGTCGCTGCCGCTGTCGATTGGGTTGTCTGCTACCTTCTCTATGCCTATCTCTTCCCCTATCTGCCTCAGTCGGCGTCTCAATCGGCATCGCAGCCTCTGTCAGCTTCTATTTAGGCGTCTCAGTCGCTGCCGCAGTCGATTGGGGGTCTGCTGCCTTATCTATGCCTATATCTACCCCTGCCTGCCTCAGTCGGCATCTCAGTCGGCGTCGCAGCCTCTGTCAGCGTCTCTGTAGGCATCTCATTTGTTGCCGCTGTCGATTGGGGGGTCTGCTGCCTTCTCTATGCCTATGTCTACCCCTCTCTGCCTCAGTCGGCGTCTCAGTCGGCGTCGCAGCCTCTGTCAGCGACTCTGTAGGCGTCTCAGTCGCGGCCGCCGTCGATTGGGGGGGTCTGCTGCATTCTCTATGCCAATATCTACCCCTATCTGCCTCAATCGGTGTCGCAGCCTCTGTCAGCGTCTCTGCAGGCGTCTCAGTCGCTGCCGCTGTCGATTGGAGGGTGTGCTGCCTTCTCTATGCCTATATCTACCCCTATCTGCCTCAGTCGGCGTCTCAGTCGGCGTCGCAGCCTCTTGTCTGCGTCTCTGTAGGCATCCCTGTCGCTGCCGTTGTCGATTGGGCGTCTGCTGCCTTCTTTATACCTACATCTACCCCTATCTGCCTCAGTCGGCGTCGTAGCCTCTCTCAGTGTCTCTGTAGGCGTCTCAGTTGCTGCCGCTGTCGATTGGGTTGTCTGCTGCCTTTGCTGCACCTATGTCTAACCCTCTCTGCCTCAGTCAGCGTCGCACCCTCTGTCAGCGTCTCTGTAGGCATCTCAGTCGGTGCCGTTGTCGATTGGGGGGTCTGCTGCCTTCTCTATTCCTATATCTACCCCTATCTGCCTCAGACAGCGTCGCAGCCTCTTTCAGCGTCTCAGTCCCTGCCGCTGTCGATTGGGGGATCTGCTGCCTCTCTATGCCTATATCTACTCCTGCCTGCCTCAGTCGGCATCTCAGTCGGAGTCGCAGCCTCTGTCAGCTTCTCTGTAGGCATCTCATTTCTCGCCGCTGTCGACTGGGGGCTCTGCTGCCTTCTGTATGCCCATAACTACCCCTATCTGCCTCAGTTGGCAAATCAGTCGGCGTCGCAGCCTCTATCAGCGTCTCTGTAGGCGTCTCAGTTGTTACCGCTGTCGATTGGGGGGGGTCTGCAGCCTTCTCTATGCCAATATCTACCCCTATCTGCCACAGTCGGCATCTCAGTCGGCGTTGCAGCCACTATCAGCGTCTCAGTATGCATCTCAGTTGATGCCGCTGTCGATTGGGTTGTCTGCTGCTTTATCTATGCCTATGTCTAACCCTCGCTGCCTCAGTCGGCGTCTCAGTCGGCGTCGCAGCCACTGTCAGCGTCTCTGTAGGCGTCTCAGTCGCTGCCGCTGTCGATTGGAGGGTCTGCTGCCTTCCCTATGCCTTTATCTACCCCTATCTGCCTCAGTCGGCGTCTCAGTCGGCGTCGCAGCCTCTTGTTAGCGTCTCTGTATGCGTCTCAGTTGTTGCCGCTGTCGATTGGGTTGTCTGCTACCTCCTCTATGCCTATCTCTTCCCCTATCTGCCTCTGTCAGCGTCTCTGAATGCGTCTCAGTCGCTGCCGCTGTCGATGGGGGGTCTGATGCCTTCTCTTTGCCTATATCTACCCCTATCTGCCTCAGTCGGCGTCTCAGTCAGCGTCGCACCCCCTGTCAGCATATCTGTAGGCGTCTCAGTCGCTGCCGCTGTCGGCTGGGGGGTCTGCTGCCTTCTCTATGCCAATATCTACCCCTCTCTGCCTCAGTCGGGGTCTCAGTCGGCATCGCAGCCTCTGTCAGTGTCTATGTAGGCATCTCAGTCGCTGCCGATTGGGGGGTCTGCTGCCTTCTCTGCCTATATCTACCCCTATCTGCCTCAGTCAGCGTCGCACCCTCTGTCAGCGTCTCTGTAGGCGACTCAGTAGCTGCCGCTGTCGATTGGGGGGTCTGCTGCCTTCTCTATGCCTATATCTACCCCCATCTGCCTCAGTCGGCATCTCAGTCGGCGTCGCAGCCTCTGTCAGCGTCTATGTAGGCATCTCAGTCGCTGCCGCTGTCGATTGGGGGTCTGCTGCCTTCTCTATGCCAATATCTACCCCTCTCTGCCTCAGTCGGGGTCTCAGTCGGCGTCGCAGCCTCTGTCAGCGTCTCTGTATGCGTCTCAGTTGTTGCCGCTGTCGATTGGGTTGTCTGCTGCCTTCTCTATGCCTATCTCTTCCCCTATCTGCCTCAGTCGGCGCCACAGTCGGCTTCGCAGCTTCTGTCAGCGTCTCTGTAGGTGTCTCAGTCGTTGCCGCTGTCGATTGGGGGGTCTGCTGCCTTCTCTTTGCCTATATCTACCCCTATCTGCCTCAGTCGGCATCTCAGTCGGCGTCGCAGCCTCTGTCAGCGTCTCTGTAGGCGTCTCAGTCGCTGCCGTCTTCGATTGGGGGGGTCTGCTGCATTCTCTATGCCAATATCTACCCCTATCTGCCTCAGTCGGTGTCGCAGCCTCTGTCAGCGTCTCTGCAGGCGTCTCAGTCGCTGCTGCTGTCAATTGGGGGATCTGCAGCCTTCTCTATGCCAATATCTACCCCTATCTGCCACGGACGGCATCTCAGTCGGCGTCGCAGCCTCTGTCAGCGTCTCTGTAGGCATCTGAGTCGCTGTCGTTGTCGATTGGGGGGTCTGCTCCCTTCTCTATGCCTACCCCTATCTGCCTCAGTCGGCGTCTCAGTCGGCTTCTCAGCCTCTGTCAGAGTCTCTGTAGCCGTCTCTGTAGCCGTCTCAGTCGCTGCCGCTGTCGATTGGGGGGTCTGCTGCCTTCTGTAAGCCTATATCTACCCCTATCTGCATCGAGCTGTCGATTGGGTTGTCTGCTGCCTTATCTATGCCTATGTCTAACCCTCTCTGCCTCAGTCGGCGTCTCAGTCGGCGTCGCAGCCTCTGTCAGCGTCTCTGTAGGCGTCTCAGTCGCTGCCGCTGTCGATTGGAGGGTATGCTGCATTCTCTATGCCTATATATACCCCTATCAGCCTCAGTCGGCGTCTCAGTCGGAGTCGCAGCCTCTTGTCTGCGTCTCTGTAGGCATCCCAGTCGCTGCCGTGTTCGATTCGGGGGGTCTTCTGCCTTCTCTATGCCAATATCTACCCCTATCTGCCTCAGTCAGCGTCTCAGTCGGCGTCGCAGCCTCTTTATCAGCGTCTCTGTAGGCATCTCAGTCGGTGCCGTTGTCGATTGGGGGGTCTGCTGCCTTCTCTATGCCAATATCTACCCCTATCTGCCTCAGTCAGCGTCTCAGTCACCGTCGCACCCTCTGTCAGCGTCTCTGTAGGCGACTCAGTAGCTGCCGCCGTCGATTGGGGGGTCTGCTGCCTTCTCTATTCCTATATCTACCCCTATCTGCCTCATTCGGCGTCGCAGCCTCTTTCAGCGTCTCTGTAGGCGTCTCAGTCGCTGCCGCTGTCGATTGGGGGATCTGCTGCCTCTCTATGCCTATATCTACCCCTATCTGCCTCAGTCGGCATCTCAGTCGGCGTCGCAGCCTCTATCAGCGTCTCTGTAGGCGTCTCAGTTGCTGGTGCTGCCGATTGGGGGGGTCTGCTGCCTTCTCTATGCCAATATCTACCCCTGTCTGCCTCAGTCGGGGTCTCAGTCGGCGTCGCAGCCTCTGTCAGCGTCTCTGTAGGCGTCTCATTCGCTGCCACTGTCGATTGGGGGATCTGCTGCCTCTCTATGCTTATATCTATCCCTATCTGTCTCAGTCGGCATCTCAGTCGGCTTCGCAGCTTCTTGTCAGCGTCTCTGTAGGCATCTCAGTCGCTGCCGCTTTCGATTGGGTTGACTGCTGCCTTCTCTATGCTTATGTCTAACCGTCTCTGCCTCAGTCGGCGTCGCAGCCTCTGTTGGCGTCTCAGTCGCTGCCGCTCTCCTATCTGCCTCAATCGGCGTCTCAGTCGGCGTCGCAGCCTCTTGTCAGCGTCTCTGTAGGCATCTCAGTCGCTGCCGTTGTCGATTGGGGTGTCTGCTGCCTTATGTATGCCTATATCTACCCCTATCTGCCTCAGTCGGCATCTCAGTCGGCGTCGCACCTCTATCAGAGTCTCTGTAGGCGTCTCAGTTGTTGCCGCTGTCGATTGGTGGGTCTGGTGCCTTCTCTATGCCTATATATACCCCTCTCTGCCTCAGTCGGGGTCTTAGTCGGCGTCGCAGCCTCTGTAAGCGTCTCTGTATGCATCTCAGTCGCTGCCGCTGTCGATTGGGTTGTCTGCTACCTTCTCTATGCCTATCTCTTCCCCTATCTGCCTCAGTCGGCGTCTCAGTCGGCATCGCAGCCTCTGTCAGCTTCTATTTAGGCGTCTCAGTCGCTGCCGCAGTCGATTGGGGGTCTGCTGCCTTATCTATGCCTATATCTACCCCTACCTGCCTCAGTCGGCATCTCAGTCGGCGTCGCAGCCTCTGTCAGCGTCTCTGTAGGCATCTCATTTGTTGCCGCTGTCGATTGGGGGGTCTGCTGCCTTCTCTATGCCTATGTCTACCCCTCTCTGCCTCAGTCGGCGTCTCAGTCGGCGTCGCAGCCTCTGTCAGCGACTCTGTAGGCGTCTCAGTCGGTGCCGTTGTCGATTGGGGGGTCTGCTGCATTCTCTATGCCTATATCTACCCCTATCTGCCTCAGTCGGCGTCTCAGTCGGCGTCGCAGCCTCTTGTTAGCGTCTCTGTAGGCATCCCTGTCGCTGCCGTAGTCGATTGGGGGGTCTGCTGCCTTCTCTATGCCTATATCTACCCCTATCTACCTCAGTCGGCGTCTCAGTCGGCGTGGCAGCCTCTTGTCAGCGTCTCTGTAGGCATCTCAGTCGGTGCCGTTGTCGATTGGGGGGTCTGCTGCATTCTCTATGCCTATATCTACCCCTATCTGCCTCAGTCGGCGTCTCAGTCGGCGTCGCAGCCTCTTGTTAGCGTCTCTGTAGGCATCCCTGTCGCTGCCGTTGTCGATTGGGCGTCTGCTGCCTTCTTTATACCTACATCTACCCCTATCTGCCTCAGTCGGCGTCGTAGCCTCTCTCAGTGTCTCTGTAGGCGTCTCAGTTGCTGCCGCTGTCGATTGGGTTGTCTGCTGCCTTTGCTGCACCTATGTCTAACCCTCTCTGCCTCAGTCGGCGTCGCAGCCTCTGTCAGCGTCTATGTAGGCGTCTCAGTCGCGGCCGCCGTCGATTGGGGGGGTCTGCTGCATTCTCTATGCCAATATCTACCCCTATCTGCCTCAATCGGTGTCGCAGCCTCTGTCAGCGTCTCTGCAGGTGTCTCAGTCGCTGCCGCTGTCGATTGGAGGGTGTGCTGCCTTCTCTATGCCTATATCTACCCCTATCTGCCTCAGTCGGCGTCTCAGTCGGCGTCGCAGCCTCTTGTCTGCGTCTCTGTAGGCATCTTAGTCGCTGCCGTAGTCGATTGGGGGGTCTGCTGCCTTCTCTATGCCTATATCTACCCCTATCTACCTCAGTCGGCGTCTCAGTCGGCGTGGCAGCCTCTTGTCAGCGTCTCTGTAGGCATCTCAGTCGGTGCCGTTGTCGATTGGGGGGTCTGCTGCATTCTCTATGCCTATATCTACCCCTATCTGCCTCAGTCGGCGTCTCAGTCGGCGTCGCAGCCTCTTGTTAGCGTCTCTGTAGGCATCCCTGTCGCTGCCGTTGTCGATTGGGCGTCTGCTGCCTTCTTTATACCTACATCTACCCCTATCTGCCTCAGTCGGCGTCGTAGCCTCTCTCAGTGTCTCTGTAGGCGTCTCAGTTGCTGCCGCTGTCGATTGGGTTGTCTGCTGCCTTTGCTGCACCTATGTCTAACCCTCTCTGCCTCAGTCGGCGTCGCAGCCTCTGTCAGCGTCTATGTAGGCGTCTCAGTCGCTGCCGCTGTCGATTGGGGGGGTCTGCTGCCTTCTCTATGCCAATATCTACCCCCTATCTGCCTCAGTCAGCGTCTCAGTCAGCGTCGCAGCCTCTGTCAGCGTCTCTGTAGGCGTCTCAGTTGCTGCCGCTGTCGATTGGGTTGTCTGCTGCCTTTGCTGCACCTATGTCTAACCCTCTCTGCCTCAGTCGGCGTCGCAGCCTCTGTCAGCGTCTCTGCAGGTGTCTCAGTTGTTACCGCTGTCGATTGGGGGGGGTCTGCAGCCTTCTCTATGCCAATATCTACCCCTATCTGCCACAGTCGGCATCTCAGTCGGCGTCGCAGCCACTATCAGCGTCTCAGTATGCATCTCAGTTGATGCCGCTGTCGATTGGGTTGTCTGCTGCCTTATCTATGCCTATGTCTAACCCTCGCTGCCTCAGTCGGCGTCTCAGTCGGCGTCGCAGCCACTGTCAGCGTCTCTGTAGGCGTCTCAGTCGCTGCCGCTGTCGATTGGAGGGTCTGCTGCCTTCCCTATGCCTTTATCTACCCCTATCTGCCTCAGTCGGCGTCGCAGCCTCTTGTTAGCGTCTCTGTAGGCATCTCAGTCGCTGCCGTTGTCGATTGGGGGGTCTGCTGCCTTCTTTATACCTATATCTACCCCTATCTGCCTCAGTCGGCGTCGTAGCCTCTCTCAGCGTCTCTGTAGGCGTCTCAGTTGCTGCCGCTGTCGATTGGGTTGTCTGCTGCCTTTTCTGTTCCTATGTCTAACCCTCTCTGCCTCAGTCGGCGTCGCAGCCTCTGTCAGCGTCGCAGCCTCTGTCAGCGTCTATGTAGGCGTGTCAGTCGCTGCCGCTGTCGATTGGGGGGTCTGCTGCCTTCTCTATGCCAATATCTACCGCTATCTGCCTCAGTCAGCGTCTCAGTCAGCGTCGCACCCTCTGTCAGCGTCTCTGTAGGCGACTCAGTAGCTGCCGCTGTCGATTGGGGGTCTGCTGCCTTCTCTATTCTTATATCTACCCCTATCTGCCTCAGTCGGCATCTCACTCGGCGTCGCAGCCTCTTGTCAGCGTCTCTGTAGGCATCTCAGTCGCTGCCGCTGTCGCTTGGGGGGTCTGCTGCCTTCTCAATGCCTATATCTACCCCTATCTGCCTCAGTCGGCGTCTCAGGCGGCGTTGCAGCCTCTTGTCAGCGTCTCTGTAGGCATCTCAGTCGCTGCCGTTGACGATTGGGGGGTCTGCTGCCTTCTCTATGCCTATATCTACCCATATCTGCCTCAGTCGGCGTCTCAGTCGGCGTCGCAGCCTCTGTCAGCTTCTATGTAGGCGTCTCAATTGTTGCCGCTGTCGATTGGGTTGTCTGCTGCCTTCTCTATGCCTAACCATCACTGCCTCAGTCTGCGTCTCAGTCGGCGCCGCAGCCTCTGTCAGCGTCGCAGCCTCTGTGAGCGTCTCTGTAGGCATCTCAGTAGCTGCCGCTGTCGATTGGGGGGTCTGCTGCCTCCTCTATGCCAATATCTACCCATATCTGCCTCAGTCGGCGTCACAGTTGGCGTCGCAGCCTCGATTGGGGGGTCTGCTGCCTTCTCTATGCCTATGTCTACACCTCTCTGCCTCCGTCGGCGTCTCAGTCGGCGTCGCAGCCTCTGTCAGCGTCTCTGTAGGCATCTCATTTGTTGCCGCTGTCGATTGGGGGTCTGCTGCCTTCTCTATGCCTATGTCTACACCTCTCTGCCTCCGTCGGCGTCTCAGTCGGCGTCGCAGCCTCTGTCAGCGTCTCTGTAGGCGTCTCAGTCGCTGCCGCTGTCGATTGGGGGGTCTGCTGCCTTCTTGTATGCCCATATCTACCCCTATCTGCCACAGTCGGCATCTCAGTCGGCGTCGCAGCCTCTATCAGCCTCTGTAGGCGTCTCATTTGTTGCCGCTGTCGATTGGGGGGTCTGCTGCCTTCTCTATGCCTATGTCTACCCCTCTCTGCCTCCGTCGGCGTCTCAGTCGGCGTCGCAGCCTCTGTCAGCGTCTCTGTAGGCGTCTCAGTCGCTGCCGTTGTCGATTGGGGGGTCTGCTGCCATCTTGTATGCCCGTATCTACCCCTATCTGCCACAGTCGGCATCTCAGTCGGCGTCGCAGCCTCTATCAGCGTCTCAGTATGCATCTCAGTTGATGCCGCTGTCGATTGGGTTGTCTGCTGCCTTCTCTATACCTATGTCTAACCCTCTCTGCCTCAGTCGGCGTCTCAGTCGGCGTCGCAGCCTCTGTCAGCGTCTCTGAATGCGTCTCAGTCGCTGCCGCTGTCGATGGGGGGTCTGATGCCTTCTCTTTGCCTATATCTACCCCTATCTGCCTCAGTCGGCGTCTCAGTCAGCGTCGCACCCCCTGTCAGCGTCTCTGTAGGCGTCTCAGTCGCTGCCGCTGTCGGCTGGGGGGTCTGCTGCCTTCTCTATGCCAATATCTACCCCTCTCTGCCTCAGTCGGGGTCTCAGTCGGCATCGCAGCCTCTGTCAGTGTCTATGTAGGCATCTCAGTCGCTGCCGATTGGGGGGTCTGCTGCCTTCTCTGCCTATATCTACCCCTATCTGCCTCAGTCAGCGTCGCACCCTCTGTCAGCGTCTCTGTAGGCGACTCAGTAGCTGCCGCTGTCGATTGGGGGGTCTGCTGCCTTCTCTATGCCTATATCTACCCCCATCTGCCTCAGTCGGCATCTCAGTCGGCGTCGCAGCCTCTGTCAGCGTCTATGTAGGCATCTCAGTCGCTGCCGCTGTCGATTGGGGGTCTGCTGCCTTCTCTATGCCAATATCTACCCCTCTCTGCCTCAGTCGGGGTCTCAGTCGGCGTCGCAGCCTCTGTCAGCGTCTCTGTATGCGTCTCAGTTGTTGCCGCTGTCGATTGGGTTGTCTGCTACCTCCTCTATGCCTATCTCTTCCCCTATCTGCCTCAGTCGGCGCCACAGTCGGCTTCGCAGCTTCTGTCAGCGTCTCTGTAGGTGTCTCAGTCGCTGCCGCTGTCGATTGGGGGGTCTGAAGCCTTCTCTTTGCCTATATCTACCCCTATCTGCCTCAGTCGGCATCTCAGTCGGCGTCGCAGCCTCTGTCAGCGTCTCTGTAGGTGTCTCAGTCGCTGCCGTCATCGATTGGGGGGGTCTGCTGCATTCTCTATGCCAATATCTACCCCTATCTGCCTCAGTCGGTGTCGCAGCCTCTGTCAGCGTCTCTGCAGGCGTCTCAGTCGCTGCCGCTGTCAATTGGGGGATCTGCAGCCTTCTCTATGCCAATATCTACCCCTATCTGCCACGGACGGCATCTCAGTCGGCGTCGCAGCCTCTGTCAGCGTCTCTGTAGGCATCTGAGTCGCTGTCGTTGTCGATTGGGGGTCTGCTGCCTTATGTATGCCTATATCTACCCCTATCTGCCTCAGTCGGCGTCTCAGTCGGCTTCTCAGCCTCTGTCAGAGTCTCTGTAGCCGTCTCTGTAGCCGTCTCAGTCGCTGCCGCTGTCGATTGGGGGGTCTGCTGCCTTCTGTAAGCCTATATCTACCCCTATCTGCATCGAGCTGTCGATTGGGTTGTCTGCTGCCTTATCTATGCCTATGTCTAACCCTCTCTGCCTCAGTCGGCGTCTCAGTCGGCGTCGCAGCCTCTGTCAGCGTCTCTGTAGGCGTCTCAGTCGCTGCCGCTGTCGATTGGAGGGTATGCTGCATTCTCTATGCCTATATATACCCCTATCAGCCTCAGTCGGCGTCTCAGTCAGCGTCGCAGCCTCTTTCAGCGTCTCTGTAGGCATCTCAGTCGGTGCCGTTGTCGATTGGGGGGGTCTGCTGCCTTCTCTATGCCAATATCTACCCCTGTCTGCCTCAGTCGGCGTCTCAGTCGGCGTCGCAGCCTCTGTCAGCGTCTCTGTAGGCGTCTCATTCGCTGCCACTGTCGATTGGGGGATCTGCTGCCTCTCTATGCTTATATCTATCCCTATCTGTCTCAGTCGGCATCTCAGTCGGCTTCGCAGCTTCTTGTCAGCGTCTCTGTAGGCATCTCAGTCGCTGCCGCTTTCGATTGGGTTGACTGCTGCCTTCTCTATGCTTATGTCTAACCGTCTCTGCCTCAGTCGGCGTCGCAGCCTCTGTTGGCGTCTCAGTCGCTGCCGCTCTCCTATCTGCCTCAATCGGCGTCTCAGTCGGCGTCGCAGCCTCTTGTCAGCGTCTCTGTAGGCATCTCAGTCGCTGCCGTTGTCGATTGGGGGGTCTGCTGCCTTATGTATGCCTATATCTACCCCTATCTGCCTCAGTCGGCATCTCAGTCGGCGTCGCACCTCTATCAGCGTCTCTGTAGGCGTCTCAGTTGTTGCCGCTGTCGATTGGTGGGTCTGGTGCCTTCTCTATGCCTATATATACCCCTCTCTGCCTCAGTCGGGGTCTTAGTCGGCGTCGCAGCCTCTGTAAGCGTCTCTGTATGCATCTCAGTCGCTGCCGCTGTCGATTGGGTTGTCTGCTACCTTCTCTATGCCTATCTCTTCCCCTATCTGCCTCAGTCGGCGTCTCAGTCGGCATCGCAGCCTCTGTCAGCTTCTATTTAGGCGTCTCAGTCGCTGCCGCAGTCAATTGGGGGTCTGCTGCCTTATCTATGCCTATATCTACCCCTGCCTGCCTCAGTCGGCATCTCAGTCGGCGTCGCAGCCTCTGTCAGCGTCTCTGTAGGCATCTCATTTGTTGCCGCTGTCGATTGGGGGGTCTGCTGCCTTCTCTATGCCTATGTCTACCCCTCTCTGCCTCAGTCGGCGTCTCAGTCGGCGTCGCAGCCTCTGTCAGCGACTCTGTAGGCGTCTCAGTCGCGGCCGCCGTCGATTGGGGGGGTCTGCTGCATTCTCTATGCCAATATCTACCCCTATCTGCCTCAATCGGTGTCGCAGCCTCTGTCAGCGTCTCTGCAGGCGTCTCAGTCGCTGCCGCTGTCGATTGGAGGGTGTGCTGCCTTCTCTATGCCTATATCTACCCCTATCTGCCTCAGTCGGCGTCTCAGTAGGCGTCGCAGCCTCTTGTCTGCGTCTCTGTAGGCATCTTAGTCGCTGCCGTAGTCGATTGGGGGGTCTGCTGCCTTCTCTATGCCTATATCTACCCCTATCTACCTCAGTCGGCGTCTCAGTCGGCGTGGCAGCCTCTTGTCAGCGTCTCTGTAGGCATCTCAGTCGGTGCCGTTGTCGATTGGGGGGTCTGCTGCATTCTCTATGCCTATATCTACCCCTATCTGCCTCAGTCGGCGTCTCAGTCGGCGTCGCAGCCTCTTGTTAGCGTCTCTGTAGGCATCCCTGTCGCTGCCGTTGTCGATTGGGCGTCTGCTGCCTTCTTTATACCTACATCTACCCCTATCTGCCTCAGTCGGCGTCGTAGCCTCTCTCAGTGTCTCTGTAGGCGTCTCAGTTGCTGCCGCTGTCGATTGGGTTGTCTGCTGCCTTTGCTGCACCTATGTCTAACCCTCTCTGCCTCAGTCGGCGTCGCAGCCTCTGTCAGCGTCTATGTAGGCGTCTCAGTCGCTGCCGCTGTCGATTGGGGGGGTCTGCTGCCTTCTCTATGCCAATATCTACCCCCTATCTGCCTCAGTCAGCGTCTCAGTCAGCGTCGCACCCTCTGTCAGCGTCTCTGTAGGCATCTCAGTCGGTGCCGTTGTCGATTGGGGGGTCTGCTGCCTTCTCTATTCCTATATCTACCCCTATCTGCCTCAGACAGCGTCGCAGCCTCTTTCAGCGTCTCAGTCGCTGCCGCTGTCGATTGGGGGATCTGCTGCCTCTCTATGCCTATATCTACTCCTGCCTGCCTCAGTCGGCATCTCAGTCGGCGTCGCAGCCTCTGTCAGCTTCTCTGTAGGCATCTCATTTGTCGCCGCTGTCGACTGGGGGCTCTGCTGCCTTCTGTATGCCCATAACTACCCCTATCTGCCTCAGTTGGCAAATCAGTCGGCGTCGCAGCCTCTATCAGCGTCTCTGTAGGCGTCTCAGTTGTTACCGCTGTCGATTGGGGAGGGTCTGCAGCCTTCTCTATGCCAATATCTACCCCTATCTGCCACAGTCGGCATCTCAGTCGGCGTCGCAGCCACTATCAGCGTCTCAGTATGCATCTCAGTTGATGCCGCTGTCGATTGGGTTGTCTGCTGCCTTATCTATGCCTATGTCTAACCCTCGCTGCCTCAGTCGGCGTCTCAGTCGGCGTCGCAGCCACTGTCAGCGTCTCTGTAGGCGTCTCAGTCGCTGCCGCTGTCGATTGGAGGGTCTGCTGCCTTCCCTATGCCTTTATCTACCCCTATCTGCCTCAGTCGGCGTCTCAGTCGGCGTCGCAGCCTCTTGTTAGCGTCTCTGTAGGCATCTCAGTCGCTGCCGTTGTCGATTGGGGGGTCTGCTGCATTTTTTATACCTATATCCACCCCTATCTGCCTCAGTCGGCGTCGTAGCCTCTCTCAGCGTCTCTGTAGGCGTCTCAGGTGCTGCCGCTGTCGATTGGGTTGTCTGCTGCCTTTTCTGTTCCTATGTCTAACCCTCTCTGCCTCAGTCGGCGTCGCAGCCTCTGTCAGCGTCGCAGCCTCTGTCAGCGTCTATGTAGGCGTGTCAGTCGCTGCCGCTGTCGATTGGGGGGTCTGCTGCCTTCTCTATGCCAATATCTACCGCTATCTGCCTCAGTCAGCGTCTCAGTCAGCGTCGCACCCTCTGTCAGCGTCTCTGTAGGCGACTCAGTAGCTGCCGCTGTCGATTGGGGGTCTGCTGCCTTCTCTATTCTTATATCTACCCCTATCTGCCTCAGTCGGCATCTCACTCGGCGTCGCAGCCTCTTGTCAGCGTCTCTGTAGGCATCTCAGTCGCTGCCGCTGTCGCTTGGGGGGTCTGCTGCCTTCTCTATGCCTATATCTACCCCTATCTGCCTCAGTCGGCGTCTCAGGCGGCGTTGCAGCCTCTTGTCAGCGTCTCTGTAGGCATCTCAGTCGCTGCCGTTGACGATTGGGGGGTCTGCTGCCTTCTCTATGCCTATATCTACCCATATCTGCCTCAGTCGGCGTCTCAGTCGGCGTCGCAGCCTCTGTCAGCTTCTATGTAGGCGTCTCAATTGTTGCCGCTGTCGATTGGGGGGTCTGCTGCCTTCTCTATGCCTATGCCTACCCCTCTCTGCCTCAGTCGGCGTCTCAGTCGGCGTCGCAGCCTCTTGTCAGCGTCTCTGTAGGCATCTCAGTCGCTGCCGCTGTCGATTGGAGGGTCTGCTGCCTTCTTTACGCCTATATCTACCCCTATTTGCCTCAGTCGGCATCTCAGTCGGCGTCGCAGCCTCTGTCAGCGTCTCTGTAGGCGCCTCAGTTGCTGCCGCTGTCGATTGGGGGGTCTGCTGCCTTCCATATTCCTATATCTACCCCTATCTGCCTCAGTCGGCGTAGCAGCCTCTTTCAGCGTCTCTGTAGGCGTCTCAGTCGCTGCCGCTGTCGATTGGGGGGTCTGCTGCCTTCTCTATGCCAATATCTACCCCAATCTGCCTCAGTCAGCGTCTCAGTCAGCGTCGCACCCTCTGTCAGCGTCTCAGTAGGCGACTCAGTAGCTGCCGCTGTCGATTGGGGGGTCTGCTGCCTTCCATATTCCTATATCTACCCCTATCTGCCTCAGTCGGCGTAGCAGCCTCTTTCAGCGTCTCTGTAGGCGTCTCAGTCGCTGCCGCTGTCGATTGGGGGATCTGCTGCCTCTCTATGCCTATATCTACCCCTATCTGCCACAGTCGGCATCTCAGTCGGCGTCGCAGCCTCTGTCAGCGTCTCTGTAGGCGCCTCAGTTGCTGCCGCTGTCGATTGGGGGGTCTGCTGCCTTCTCTATGCCAATATCTACCCCTCTCTGCCTCAGTCGGGGTCTCAGTCGGCGTCGAACCCTCTGTCAGCGTCTCTGTAGGCGTCTCATTCCCTGCCGCTGTCGATTGGGGGGTCTGCTGCCTTCTCTATTCCTATATCTACCCCTATCTGCCTCAGTCGGCATCTCAGTCGGCGTCGCAGCCTCTTGTCAGCGTCTGTGTAGGCATCTCAGTCGCTGCCGTTGACGATTGGGGGGTCTGCTGCCTTCTCTATTCCTATATCTACCCCTATCTGCTTCAGTCGGCATCTCAGTCGGCGTCGCAGCCTCTTGTCAGCGTCTCTGTAGGCATCTCAGTCGCTGCCGTTGACGATTGGGGGGTCTGCTGCCTTCTCTATGCCTATATCTACCCCTATCTGCCTCAGTCGGCATCTCAGTGGGCGTCGCAGGCTCTGTCAGCGTCTCAGTAGGCGTCTCAGTCGCTGCCGCTGTCGATTGGGAGTCTGTTGCCTTCTCTATGCCTAAATCTACCCCTATCTGCCTCAGTCGGCGTCGCAGCCTCTCTCAGCGTCTCTGTAGGCGTCTTAGTCGCTGCCGCTGTCGGTTGGGTTGTCTGCTGCCTTGTCTATGCCTATGTCTAACCCACTCTGCCTCAGTCGGCGTCTCAGTCGGCGTCGCAGCCTCTTGTCAGCGTCTCTGTAGGCATCTGAGTCGCTGCCATTGTCGATTGGGGGGTCTGCTGCCTTCTCTATGCCTATATCTACCCCTATCTGCCTCAGTCGGCATCTCAGTCGGCGTCGCAGCCTCTTGTCAGCGTCTCTGTAGGCATCTCAGTCGCTGCCGCTGTCGATTGGAGGGTCTGCTGCCTTCTCTACGCCTATATCTACCCCTATTTGCCTCATTCGGCGTCGCAGCCTCTGTAGGCGTTTAAGTCGCTGCCGCTGTCGATTGGGGGATCTGCTGCCTTCTCTATGCCTATGTCTACCCCTCTCTGCCTCAGTCGGCGTCTCAGTCGGCGTCGCAGCCTCTCTCAGCGTATCTGTAGGCGTCTCAGTTGTTGCCGCTGTCGATTGGAGGGTCTGCTGCCTTCTCTATGCCTATATCTACCCCTATCTGCGTCAGTCGGCGTCTCAGTAGGCGTCGCAGCCTCTTGTCAGCGTTTCTGTAGGCATCTCAGTCGCTGCCGTTGTCGATTGGGGGGTCTGCTGCCTTCTCTATGCCTATATCTACCCCTATCTGCCTCAGTCGGCGTCTCAGTCGGCGTCGCAGCCTCTTGTCAGCGTCTCTGTAGGCATCTCAGTCGCTGCCGTTGTCGATTGGGGGGTCTGCTGCCTTCTCTACGCCTATATCTACCCCTATTTGCCTCATTCGGCGTCGCAGCCTCTGTAGGCGTTTAAGTCGCTTCCGCTGTCGATTGGGGGATCTGCTGCCTCTCTACGCCTATATTTAATCCTATCTGCCTCAGTCGGCGTCTCAGTCGGCTTCTCAGCCTCTGTCAGAGTCTCTGTAGCCGTCTCAGTCGCTGCCGCTGTCGATTGGGGGGGTCTGCTGCCTTCTGTAAGCCTATATCTAACCCTATCTGCCTCAGTCGGCGTCGCAACCTATATCAGCGTCTCCGTAGGCGTGTCAGTTGTTGTCGCTGTCGATTGGAGGGTCTGCTGCCTTCTCTATGCCTATATCTACCCCTATCTGCCTCAGTTGGCATCTCAGTCGGCGTCGCAGCCTCTGTCAGCGTCTCTGTAGGCGTCTCATTCGCTGGCGTTGTCGATTGGGGGTCTGCTGCCTTCTCTATGCCAATATCTACCCCTATCTGCCACAGTCGGCATCTCTGTCGGCGTCGCAGCCTCTATCAGCGTCTCTGTATGCATCTCAGTTGATGCCGCTGTCGATTGGGATGTCTGCTGCCTTATCTATGCCTATGTCTAACCCTCTCTGCCTCAGTCGGCGTCTCAGTCGGCGTCGCAGCCTCTATCAGCGTCGCAGCTTCTGTCAGCGTCTCTGTAGGCGTCTCAGTCGCTGCCGCCATCGATTGGGGGGGTCTGCTGCATTCTCTATGCCAATATCTACCCCTATCAGCCTCAGTCGGTGTCGCAGCCTCTTGGCAGCGTCTCTGTAGGCATCTCAGTCGCTGCCGCCGTCGATTGGGGTGGTCTGCTGCATTCTCTATGCCAATATCTACCCCCATCTGCCTCAGTCGGCATCGCAGCCTCTGTCAGCGTCTCTGTAGGCGTCTCAGTCGCTGCCGCTGTCGATTGGGGGGTCTGCTGGATTCTGTATGCCCATATCTACCCCTATCTGCCTCAGTCAACAACTCAGTCGGCGTCGCAGCCTCTATCAGCGTCTCTGTAGGCGCCTCAGTTGTTGCCGCTGTCGGTTGGTGGGTCTGGTGCCTTCTCTATGCCTATATCTACCCCTATCTGCCTCAGTCGGCGTCTCAGTCGGCGTCGCTGCCCTTGTCAGCGTCTCTGTAGGCATCTCAGTCGCTGCCGTTGTCGATTGGGGGTCTGCTGTTTTCTCTATACCTATATCTGCCCCTATCTTCCTCAATCGGCGTCGCAGCCTCTCTCAGCTTCTCAGTAGGCGTCTCAGTTGCTGCCGCTGTCGATTGTGGGGTCTGCTGCCTTCTCTATGCCTATATCTATCCCTATCTGACTCAGTCGGCGTCTCAGTCGGCGTCGCAGCCTCTGTGAGCATCTCTGTAGGCGTCTCAGTCGCTGCCGCTGTCGATTGGGGGGTCTGCTGCCTTCTCTATGCCTATATCTACCCCTACCTGCCTCAGTCGGCATCTCAGTCGGCGTCGCAGCCTCTGTCAGCGTCTCTGTAGGCGTCTCATTTGTTGCCGCTGTCGATTGGGGGGTCTGCTGCCTTCTCTATGCCTATATCTACACCTATCTGCCTCAGTCGGCGTCTCAGTCGGCGTCGCAGTCTCTTGTCAGCGTCTCTATAGGCATCTCAGTCGCTGCCGTTGTCGATTGGGGGGGTCTGCTGCCTTCTATATGCCTATATCTACCCCTATCTGCGTCAGTCGGCATCTCAGTCGGCGTCGCAACCTCTATCAGCGTCACTGTAGGCGTCTCAGTTGTTGCCGCTGTCGATTGGTGGGTCTGCTGCCTTCTCTATGCCTATGTCTACCCCTCTGTGCCTCAGTCGGCATCTCAGTCGGCGTCACAGCCTCTGTCAGCGTCTCTGTAGGCGTTTCAGTCGCTGCCGCCGTCGATTGGGGGGTCTGCTGCATTCTCTATGCCATTATCTACCCCTATCTGCCTCAGTAGGTGTCGCAGACTCTGTCAGCGTCTCTGTAGGCGTCTCAGTAGCTGCCGCTGTCGATTGGGGGGTCTGCTGCCTTCTCTATGCCAATATCTACCCCTATCTGCCTCAGTCGGCGTCTCAGTCGGCGTCGCAGCCTCTTGTCAGCGTCTCTGTAGGCATCTCAGTCGCTGCCGTTGTCGATTGGGGGGTCTGCTGCCTTCTCTATGCCTATATCTACCCCTATCTGCCTCAGTCGGATTCTCAGTCAATGTCACAGCCTCTTGTCAGCGTCTCTGTAGGCATCTCAGTCGCTGCCGTTGTCGATTGGGGGGTCTGCTGCTTTCTCTATGCCTATATCTACCCCTACCTGCCTCAGTCGGCATCTCAGTCGGCGTCGCAGCCTCTGTCAGCGTCTCTGTAGGCATCTCATTTGTTGCCGCTGTCGATTGAGGGGTCTGCTGCCTTCTCTATGCCTATGTCTACCCCTATCTGCCTCAGTCGGCCTCGCAGACTCTGTCAGCGTCTCTGTAGGCGTCTCAGTTGTTGCCGCTGTCGATTGGTGGGTCTGCTGCCTTCTCTATGCCTATGTCTACCCCTCTCTGCCTCAGTCGGCGTCTCAGTCGGCTTCTCAGCCTCTGTCAGAGTCTCTGTAGCCGTCTCAGTCGCTGCCGCTGTCGATTGGGGGGTCTGCTGCCTTCTGTAAGCCTATATCTAACCCTATCAGCCTCAGTCGGCGTCGCAACCTATATCAGCGTCTCCGTAGGCGTGTCAGTTGTTGTCGCTGTCGATTGGAGGGTCTGCTGCCTTCTCTATGCCTATATCTACCCCTATCTGCCTCAGTTGGCATCTCAGTCGGCGTCGCAGCCTCTGTCAGCGTCTCTGTAGGCGTCTCATTCGCTGGCGTTGTCGATTGGGGGTCTGCTGCCTTCTCTATGCCTACATCTACCCTTATCGGCCTCAGTCGGCATCTCAGTCGGCGTCGCAGCCTCTTTTCAGCACCTCTGTAGGCATCTCAGTCGCTGCCGCTGTCGATTGGGTTGTCTGCTGCCTTATCTATGCCTATGTCTAACCCTCGCTGCCTCAGTCGGCGTCTCAGTCGGCGTCGCAGCCACTGTCAGCGTCTCTGTAGGCGTCTCAGTCGCTGCCGCTGTCGATTGGAGGGTCTGCTGCCTTCCCTATGCCTTTATCTACCCCTATCTGCCTCAGTCGGCGTCTCAGTCGGCGTCGCAGCCTCTTGTTAGCGTCTCTGTAGGCATCTCAGTCGCTGCCGTTGTCGATTGGGGGGTCTGCTGCCTTCTTTATACCTATATCTACCCCTATCTGCCTCAGTCGGCGTCGTAGCCTCTCTCAGCGTCTCTGTAGGCGTCTCAGTTGCTGCCGCTGTCGATTGGGTTGTCTGCTGCCTTTTCTGTTCCTATGTCTAACCCTCTCTGCCTCAGTCGGCGTCGCAGCCTCTGTCAGCGTCGCAGCCTCTGTCAGCGTCTATGTAGGCGTGTCAGTCGCTGCCGCTGTCGATTGGGGGGTCTGCTGCCTTCTCTATGCCAATATCTACCGCTATCTGCCTCAGTCAGCGTCTCAGTCAGCGTCGCACCCTCTGTCAGCGTCTCTGTAGGCGACTCAGTAGCTGCCGCTGTCGATTGGGGGTCTGCTGCTTCTCTATTCTTATATCTACCCCTATCTGCCTCAGTCGGCATCTCACTCGGCGTCGCAGCCTCTTGTCAGCGTCTCTGTAGGCATCTCAGTCGCTGCCGCTGTCGCTTGGGGGGTCTGCTGCCTTCTCTATGCCTATATCTACCCCTATCTGCCTCAGTCGGCGTCTCAGGCGGCGTTGCAGCCTCTTGTCAGCGTCTCTGTAGGCATCTCAGTCGCTCAGTCGCAGCCTCTGTCAGCGTCTATGTAGGCGTGTCAGTCGCTGCCGCTGTCGATTGGGGGGTCTGCTGCCTTCTCTATGCCTATATCTACCCATATCTGCCTCAGTCGGCGTCTCAGTCGGCGTCGCAGCCTCTGTCAGCTTCTATGTAGGCGTCTCAATTGTTGCCGCTGTCGATTGGGGGGTCTGCTGCCTTCTCTATGCCTATGCCTACCCCTCTCTGCCTCAGTCGGCGTCTCAGTCGGCGTCGCAGCCTCTGTCAGCGTATCTGTAGGCGTCTCAGTTGTTGCCGCTGTCGATTGGTGGGTCTGCTGCCTTCTCTATGCCTATATCTAACCCTACCTGCCGCAGTCGGTGTCACAGTCGGCTTCGCAGCCTCTGTCAGCGTCTCTGTAGGCGTCTCAGTCGCTGCCGCTGTCGATTGGCGGGGTCTGCAGCCTTCTCTATGCCAATATCTACCCCTATCTGCCACAGTCGGCATCTCAGTCGGCGTCGCAGCCACTATCAGCGTCTCAGTATGCATCTCAGTTGATGCCGCTGTCGATTGGGTTGTCTGCTGCCTTATCTATGCCTATGTTCAACCCTCTCTGCCTCAGTCGGCGTCTCAGTCGGCGTCTCAGTCGGCGTCGGAGCCACTGTCAGCGTCTCTGTAGGCGTCTCAGTCGCTGCCGCTGTCGATTGGAGGGTCTGCTGCCTTCTCTATGCCTATATCTACCCCTATCTGCCTCAGTCGGCGTCTCAGTCGGCGTCGCAGCCTCTTGTTAGCGTCTCTGTAGGCATCTCAGTCGCTGCCGTTGTCGATTGGGGGTCTGCTGCCTTCTTTATACCTATATCTACCCCTATCTGCCTCAGTCGGCGTCGTAGCCTCTCTCAGCGTCTCTGTAGGCGTCTCAGTTGCTGCCGCTGTCGATTGGGTTGTCTGCTGCCTTTTCTGTGCATATGTCTAACCCTCTCTGCCTCAGTCGGCGTCGCAGCCTCTGTCAGCGTCTATGTAGGCGTCTCAGTCGCTGCCGCTGTCGATTGGGGGATCTGCTGCCTCTCTATGCCTATATCTACCCCTATCTGCCTCAGTCGGCATCTCAGTCGGCGTCGCAGCCTCTGTCAGCGTCTCTGTAGGCGCCTCAGTTGCTGCCGCTGTCGATTGGGGGGTCTGCTGCCTTCTCTATGCCAATATCTACCCCTCTCTGCCTCAGTCGGGGTCTCAGTCGGCGTCGAACCCTCTGTCAGCGTCTCTGTAGGCGTCTCATTCCCTGCCGCTGTCGATTGGGGGGTCTGCTGCCTTCTCTATTCCTATATCTACCCCTATCTGCCTCAGTCGGCATCTCAGTCGGCGTCGCAGCCTCTTGTCAGCGTCTGTGTAGGCATCTCAGTCGCTGCCGTTGACGATTGGGGGGTCTGCTGCCTTCTCTATTCCTATATCTACCCCTATCTGCCTCAGTCGGCATCTCAGTCGGCGTCGCAGCCTCTTGTCAGCGTCTCTGTAGGCATCTCAGTCGCTGCCGTTGACGATTGGGGGGTCTGCTGCCTTCTCTATGCCTATATCTACCCCTATCTGCCTCAGTCGGCATCTCAGTGGGCGTCGCAGGCTCTGTCAGCGTCTCAGTAGGCGTCTCAGTCGCTGCCGCTGTCGATTGGGAGTCTGTTGCCTTCTCTATGCCTAAATCTACCCCTATCTGCCTCAGTCGGCGTCGCAGCCTCTCTCAGCGTCTCTGTAGGCGTCTTAGTCGCTGCCGCTGTCGGTTGGGTTGTCTGCTGCCTTGTCTATGCCTATGTCTAACCCACTCTGCCTCAGTCGGCGTCTCAGTCGGCGTCGCAGCCTCTTGTCAGCGTCTCTGTAGGCATCTGAGTCGCTGCCATTGTCGATTGGGGGGTCTGCTGCCTTCTCTATGCCTATATCTACCCCTATCTGCCTCAGTCGGCATCTCAGTCGGCGTCGCAGCCTCTTGTCAGGGTCTCTGTAGGCATCTCAGTCGCTGCCGCTGTCGATTGGAGGGTCTGCTGCCTTCTCTACGCCTATATCTACCCCTATTTGCCTCATTCGGCGTCGCAGCCTCTGTAGGCGTTTAAGTCGCTGCCGCTGTCGATTGGGGGATCTGCTGCCTTCTCTATGCCTATGTCTACCCCTCTCTGCCTCAGTCGGCGTCTCAGTCGGCGTCGCAGCCTCTCTCAGCGTATCTGTAGGCGTCTCAGTTGTTGCCGCTGTCGATTGGAGGGTCTGCTGCCTTCTCTATGCCTATATCTACCCCTATCTGCGTCAGTCGGCGTCTCAGTAGGCGTCGCAGCCTCTTGTCAGCGTTTCTGTAGGCATCTCAGTCGCTGCCGTTGTCGATTGGGGGGTCTGCTGCCTTCTCTATGCCTATATCTACCCCTATCTGCCTCAGTCGGCATCTCAGTCGGCGTCGCAGCCTCTTGTCAGCGTCTCTGTAGGCATCTCAGTCGCTGCCGTTGTCGATTGGGGGGTCTGCTGCCTTCTCTACGCCTATATCTACCCCTATTTGCCTCATTCGGCGTCGCAGCCTCTGTAGGCGTTTAAGTCGCTTCCGCTGTCGATTGGGGGATCTGCTGCCTCTCTACGCCTATATTTAATCCTATCTGCCTCAGTCGGCGTCTCAGTCGGCTTCTCAGCCTCTGTCAGAGTCTCTGTAGCCGTCTCAGTCGCTGCCGCTGTCGATTGGGGGGGTCTGCTGCCTTCTGTAAGCCTATATCTAACCCTATCTGCCTCAGTCGGCGTCGCAACCTATATCAGCGTCTCCGTAGGCGTGTCAGTTGTTGTCGCTGTCGATTGGAGGGTCTGCTGCCTTCTCTATGCCTATATCTACCCCTATCTGCCTCAGTTGGCATCTCAGTCGGCGTCGCAGCCTCTGTCAGCGTCTCTGTAGGCGTCTCATTCGCTGGCGTTGTCGATTGGGGGTCTGCTGCCTTCTCTATGCCAATATCTACCCCTATCTGCCACAGTCGGCATCTCAGTCGGCGTCGCAGCCTCTATCAGCGTCTCTGTATGCATCTCAGTTGATGCCGCTGTCGATTGGGATGTCTGCTGCCTTATCTATGCCTATGTCTAACCCTCTCTGCCTCAGTCGGCGTCTCAGTCGGCGTCGCAGCCTCTATCAGCGTCGCAGCTTCTGTCAGCGTCTCTGTAGGCGTCTCAGTCGCTGCCGCCATCGATTGGGGGGGTCTGCTGCATTCTCTATGCCAATATCTACCCCTATCAGCCTCAGTCGGTGTCGCAGCCTCTTGGCAGCGTCTCTGTAGGCATCTCAGTCGCTGCCGCCGTCGATTGGGGTGGTCTGCTGCATTCTCTATGCCAATATCTACCCCCATCTGCCTCAGTCGGCATCGCAGCCTCTGTCAGCGTCTCTGTAGGCGTCTCAGTCGCTGCCGCTGTCGATTGGGGGGTCTGCTGGATTCTGTATGCCCATATCTACCCCTATCTGCCTCAGTCAACAACTCAGTCGGCGTCGCAGCCTCTATCAGCGTCTCTGTAGGCGCCTCAGTTGTTGCCGCTTTCGGTTGGTGGGTCTGGTGCCTTCTCTATGCCTATATCTACCCCTATCTGCCTCAGTCGGCGTCTCAGTCGGCGTCGCTGCCCTTGTCAGCGTCTCTGTAGGCATCTCAGTCGCTGCCGTTGTCGATTGGGGGTCTGCTGCTTTCTCTATACCTATATCTACCCCTATCTTCCTCAATCGGCGTCGCAGCCTCTCTCAGCTTCTCAGTAGGCGTCTCAGTTGCTGCCGCTGTCGATTGTGGGGTCTGCTGCCTTCTCTATGCCTATATCTATCCCTATCTGACCCAGTCGGCGTCTCAGTCGGCGTCGCAGCCTCTGTGAGCATCTCTGTAGGCGTCTCAGTCGCTGCCGCTGTCGATTGGGGGGTCTGCTGCCTTCTCTATGCCTATATCTACCCCTACCTGCCTCAGTCGGCATCTCAGTCGGCGTCGCAGCCTCTGTCAGCGTCTCTGTAGGCGTCTCATTTGTTGCCGCTGTCGATTGGGGGGTCTGCTGCCTTCTCTATGCCTATATCTACACCTATCTGCCTCAGTCGGCGTCTCAGTCGGCGTCGCAGTCTCTTGTCAGCGTCTCTATAGGCATCTCAGTCGCTGCCGTTGTCGATTGGGGGGGTCTGCTGCCTTCTATATGCCTATATCTACCCCTATCTGCGTCAGTCGGCATCTCAGTCGGCGTCGCAACCTCTATCAGCGTCACTGTAGGCGTCTCAGTTGTTGCCGCTGTCGATTGGTGGGTCTGCTGCCTTCTCTATGCCTATGTCTACCCCTCTGTGCCACAGCCAGCAACTCAGTCGGCGTCGCAGCCTCTGTCAGCGTCTCTGTAGGCGTTTCAGTCGCTGCCGCCGTCGATTGGGGGGTCTGCTGCATTCTCTATGCCATTATCTACCCCTATCTGCCTCAGTAGGTGTCGCAGACTCTGTCAGCGTCTCTGTAGGCGTCTCAGTAGCTGCCGCTGTCGATTGGGGGGTCTGCTGCCTTCTCTATGCCAATATCTACCCCTATCTGCCTCAGTCGGCGTCTCAGTCGGCGTCGCAGCCTCTTGTCAGCGTCTCTGTAGGCATCTCAGTCGCTGCCGTTGTCGATTGGGGGGTCTGCTGCCTTCTCTATGCCTATATCTACCCCTATCTGCCTCAGTCGGATTCTCAGTCAATGTCACAGCCTCTTGTGAGCGTCTCTGTAGGCATCTCAGTCGCTGCCGTTGTCGATTGGGGGGTCTGCTGCTTTCTCTTTGCCTATATCTACCCCTACCTGCCTCAGTCGGCATCTCAGTCGGCGTCGCAGCCTCTGTCAGCGTCTCTGTAGGCATCTCATTTGTTGCCGCTGTCGATTGAGGGGTCTGCTGCCTTCTCTATGCCTATGTCTACCCCTATCAGCCTCAGTCGGCCTCGCAGACTCTGTCAGCGTCTCTGTAG
The DNA here is from genome assembly GCA_920105625.2 of Clusia tigrina. Taxonomy (NCBI): domain Eukaryota; kingdom Metazoa; phylum Arthropoda; class Insecta; order Diptera; family Clusiidae; genus Clusia; species Clusia tigrina. The sequence continues at coordinate 78,130,287 of OV050031.1, read as the reverse complement.
GCGTCTCAGTTGTTGCCGCTGTCGATTGGTGGGTCTGCTGCCTTCTCTATGCCTATGTCTACCCCTCTCTGCCTCAGTCGGCGTCTCAGTCGGCTTCTCAGCCTCTGTCAGAGTCTCTGTAGCCGTCTCAGTCGCTGCCGCTGTCGATTGGGGGGTCTGCTGCCTTCTGTAAGCCTATATCTAACCCTATCAGCCTCAGTCGGCGTCGCAACCTATATCAGCGTCTCCGTAGGCGTGTCAGTTGTTGTCGCTGTCGATTGGAGGGTCTGCTGCCTTCTCTATGCCTATATCTACCCCTATCTGCCTCAGTTGGCATCTCAGTCGGCGTCGCAGCCTCTGTCAGCGTCTCTGTAGGCGTCTCATTCGCTGGCGTTGTCGATTGGGGGTCTGCTGCCTTCTCTATGCCTACATCTACCCTTATCGGCCTCAGTCGGCATCTCAGTCGGCGTCGCAGCCTCTTTTCAGCACCTCTGTAGGCATCTCAGTCGCTGCCGCTGTCGATTAGGTTGTCTGCTGCCTTCGCTATGCCTATGTCTAACCCTCTCTGCCTCAGGCGGCGTCGCAGCCTCTGTTCAGCGGCGCAGCCTCTGTCGGCGTCTCTCTAGGCGTCTCAGTCGCTGCCGCTGTCGATTGGGGGGTCTGCTGCCTTATATATGCCTATATCTACCCCTATCTGCAGTCTTCTCTATGCCAATATCTACCCCTATCTGCCACAGTCGGCATCTCAGTCGGCGTCGCAGCCTCTATCAGCGTCTCTGTATGCATCTCAGTTGATGCCGCTGTCGATTGGGATGTCTGCTGCCTTATCTATGCCTATGTCTAACCCTCTCTGCCTCAGTCGGCGTCTCAGTCGGCGTCGCAGCCTCTATCAGCGTCGCAGCTTCTGTCAGCGTCTCTGTAGGCGTCTCAGTCGCTGCCGCCATCGATTGGGGGGGTCTGCTGCATTCTCTATGCCAATATCTACCCCTATCAGCCTCAGTCGGTGTCGCAGCCTCTTGGCAGCGTCTCTGTAGGCATCTCAGTCGCTGCCGCCGTCGATTGGGGTGGTCTGCTGCATTCTCTATGCCAATATCTACCCCCATCTGCCTCAGTCGGCATCGCAGCCTCTGTCAGCGTCTCTGTAGGCGTCTCAGTCGCTGCCGCTGTCGATTGGGGGGTCTGCTGGATTCTGTATGCCCATATCTACCCCTATCTGCCTCAGTCAACAACTCAGTCGGCGTCGCAGCCTCTATCAGCGTCTCTGTAGGCGCCTCAGTTGTTGCCGCTGTCGGTTGGTGGGTCTGGTGCCTTCTCTATGCCTATATATACCCCTATCTGCCTCAGTCGGCGTCTCAGTCGGCGTCGCTGCCCTTGTCAGCGTCTCTGTAGGCATCTCAGTCGCTGCCGTTGTCGATTGGGGTCTGCTGCTTTCTCTATACCTATATCAACCCCTATCTTCCTCAATCGGCGTCGCAGCCTCTCTCAGCTTCTCAGTAGGCGTCTCAGTTGCTGCCGCTGTCGATTGTGGGGTCTGCTGCCTTCTCTATGCCTATATCTATCCCTATCTGACTCAGTCGGCGTCTCAGTCGGCGTCGCAGCCTCTGTGAGCATCTCTGTAGGCGTCTCAGTCGCTGCCGCTGTCGATTGGGGGGTCTGCTGCCTTCTCTATGCCTATATCTACCCCTACCTGCCTCAGTCGGCATCTCAGTCGGCGTCGCAGCCTCTGTCAGCGTCTCTGTAGGCGTCTGATTTGTTGCCGCTGTCGATTGGGGGGTCTGCTGCCTTCTGTATGCCTATATCTACACCTATCTGCCTCAGTCGGCGTCTCAGTCGGCGTCGCAGTCTCTTGTCAGCGTCTCTATAGGCATCTCAGTCGCTGCCGTTGTCGATTGGGGGGGTCTGCTGCCTTCTATATGCCTATATCTACCCCTATCTGCGTCAATCGGCATCTCAGTCGGCGTCGCAACCTCTATCAGCGTCACTGTAGGCGTCTCAGTTGTTGCCGCTGTCGATTGGTGGGTCTGCTGCCTTCTCTATGCCTATGTCTACCCCTCTCTGCCTCAGTCGGCATCTCAGTCGGCGTCACAGCCTCTGTCAGCGTCTCTGTAGGCGTTTCAGTCGCTGCCGCCGTCGATTGGGGGGTCTGCTGCATTCTCTATGCCATTATCTACCCCTATCTGCCTCAGTAGGTGTCGCAGACTCTGTCAGCGTCTCTGTAGGCGTCTCAGTAGCTGCCGCTGTCGATTGGGGGGTCTGCTGCCTTCTCTATGCCAATATCTACCCCTATATGCCTCAGTCGGCGTCTCAGTCGGCGTCGCAGCCTCTTGTCAGCGTCTCTGTAGGCATCTCAGTCGCTGCCGTTGTCGATTGGGGGGTCTGCTGCCTTCTCTATGCCTATATCTACCCCTATCTGCCTCAGTCGGATTCTCAGTCAATGTCACAGCCTCTTGTCAGCGTCTCTGTAGGCATCGCAGTCGCTGCCGTTGTCGATTGGGGGGTCTGCTGCTTTCTCTATGCCTATATCTACTCCTACCTGCCTCAGTCGGCATCTCAGTCGGCGTCGCAGCCTCTGTCAGCGTCTCTGTAGGCATCTCATTTGTTGCCGCTGTCGATTGGGGGGTCTGCTGCCTTCTCTATGCCTATGTCTACCCCTATCTGCCTCAGTCGGCCTCGCAGACTCTGTCAGCGTCTCTGTAGGCGTCTCAGTTGTTGCCGCTGTCGATTGGTGGGTCTGCTGCCTTCTCTATGCCTATGTCTACCCCTCTCTGCCTCAGTCGGCATCTCAGTCGGCGTCACAGCCTCTGTCAGCGTCTCTGTAGGCGTGTCAGTCGCTGCCGCCGTCGATTGGGGGGTCTGCTGCATTCTCTATGCCAATATCTACCCCTATCTGCCTCAGTCGGCGTCCCAGACTCTGTCAGCGTCTCTGTAGGCGTCTCAGTAGCTGCCGCTGTCGATTGGGGGGGGGGGTCTGCTGCCTTCTCTATGCCAATATCTACCCCTATCTGCCTCAGTCGGCATCTCAGTCGGCGTCGCAGCCTCTATCGGCGTCTCTGTAGGCATCTCAGTCGCTGCCGTTGTCGATTGGTGGGTCTGCTGCCTTCTCTATGCCTATATATACCCCTACCTGCCTCAGTCGGCGTCACAGTTGGCGTCGCAGCCTCGATTGGGGGATCTGTTGCCTTCTCTATGTCAATATCTATACCTATCTGCCTCAGTCGGCGTCGCTGCCTCTCTCAGCGTTTTTGAACAAGTCTCAGTCGCTGCCGCTGTCGATTGGGGGGGTCTGCTGCCTTCTCTATTCCTATATCTCCCCCTATCTGCCTGAGTCGGCGTCTCAGTCGGCGTCGCAGCATCTGTCAGCGTCTCTGTAGGCGTCTCAGTCGCTGCCGCTACCGATTGGGGGTCTGCTGTCTTCTCTATGCCAATATCTACCCCTCTCTGCCTCAGTTGGGGTCTTAGTCGGCGTCGCAGCCTCTGTCAGCGTCTCTGTATGCGTCTCAGTCGCTGCTGCTGTCGATTGGGGGGTCTGCTGCCTTCTCTATGCCTATATTTACCTCTATCTGCCACAGTGGGCATCTCAGTCGGCGTCGCAGCCTTTATCAGCGTCTCTGTTGGCGTCTCAGTTGTTGCCGCTGTCGATTGGGTTGTCTGCTACCTTCTCTATGCCTATCTCTTCCTCTATCTGCCTCAGTCGGCGCCACAATCGGCTTCGCAGCCTTTGTCAGCGTGTCTGTAAGTGTCTCAGTCGTTGCCGCTGTCGATTGGGGGGTCTGCTGCCTTCTCTATGCTAATATCTACCCTTATCTGCCTCAGTCGGCGTCCCAGTCGGCGTCGCAGTCGGCGTCGCAGCCTCTGTCAGCGTCTCTGTAGCCGTCTCAGTCGCTGCCGCTGTCGATTGGAGGGTCTGCTGCCTTCTCTATGCCTATATCTACCCCTATCTGCTTCAGTCGGCGTCTCAGTCGGCGTCGCAGCCTCTTGTCAGCGTCTCTGTAGGCATCTCAGTCGCTGCCGTTGTCGATTGGGGGGTCTGCTGCCTTCTCTATGCCTATATCTACCCCTATCTGCCTCGGTCGGCGTCGGAGGTTGTGTCAGCGACGCAGCCTCTGTCGGCGTCTCTCTAGGCGGCTCAGTCGCTGCCGCTGTCGATTGGGGGGTCTGCTGCCTTATCTATGCCTATATATACCCCTATCTGCAGCCTTCTCTTTGCCAATATCTACTCCTATCTGCCACAGTGCGCATCTCAGTCGGCGTCGCAGCCTCTATCAGCGTCTCTGTATGCATCTCAGTTGATGCCGCTGTCGATTGGGATGTCTGCTGCCTTCTCTATGTCAATTTCTACACCTATCTGCCTCAGTCGGCGCCGCTGCCTCTCTCAGGGTTTTTGAACAAGTCTCAGTCGCTGCCGCTGTCGATTGGGGGGTCTGCTGCCTTCTCTATTCTTATATCTACCCCTATCTGCCTGAGTCGGAGTCTCAGTCGGCGCCGCAGCCTCTGTCAGCGTCTCTGTAGGCGTCTCAGTCGCTGCCGCTGTCGATTGGGGGTCTGCTGCCTTCTCTATGCCAATATCTACCACTCTCTGCCTCAGTCGGGGTCTTAGTCGGCGTCGCAACCTCTGTCAGCTTCTCTGTATGCGTCTCAGTCGCTGCCGCTGTCGATTGGGAGGTCTGCTGCCTTCTCTATGCCTATATTTACCTCTATCTGCCACAGTCGGCTACTCAGTCAGCGTCGCAGCCTCTATCAGCGTTTCTGTTGGCGTCTCAGTTGTTGCCGCTGTCGATTGGGTTGTCTGCTACCTTCTCTATGTCTATCTCTTCCCCTATCTGCCTCAGTCGGCGCCACAGTCGGCTTCGCAGCTTCTGTCAGCGTCTCTGTAGGTGTCTCAGTCGTTGCCGCTGTCGATTGGGGGGTTTGCTGCATTCTCTATGCCAATATCTACCCCTCTCTGCCTCAGTCGGCGTCTCACTCGGCGTCGCAGCCTCTGTCAGCGTCTCTGTAGGTGTCTCAGTCGTTGCCGCTGCCGATTGGGGGGTCTGCTGCCTTCTCTATGCCAATATCTACCCTTATCTGCCTCAGTCGGCGTCCCAGTCGGCGTCCCAGTCGGCGTCGCAGTCGGCGTCGCAGCCACTGTTAGCGTTTCTGTAGGTGTCTCAGTCGCTGCCGCTGTCGATTGGAGGGTCTGCTGCCTTCTCTATGCCTATATCTACCCCTATCTGCCTCAGTCGGCGTCTCAGTCGGCGTCGCAGCCTCTTGTCAGCGTCTCTGTAGGCATCTCAGTCGCTGCCGTTGTCGATTGGGGGGTCTGCTGCCTTCTCTATGCCTATATCTACCCCTATCTGCCTCGGTCGGCGTCGCAGCCTCTGTCAGCGTCTCTGTAGGCGTCTCATTTGTTGCCGCTGTCGATTGGGGGGGGTCTGCTGCCTTCTCTATGCCTATGTCTACCCCTCTCTGCCTCAGTCGGCATCTCAGTCGGTGTCACAGCATCAGTCAGCGTCTCTGTAGGCGTGTCAGTCGCTGCCGCCGTCGATTGGGGGGTCTGCTGCATTCTCTATGCCAATATCTACCCCTATCTGCCTCAGTCGGCGTCGCAGACTTTGTCAGCGTCTCTGTAGGCGTCTCAGTAGCTGCCGCTGTCGATTGGGGGGGGGGGGGTCTGCTGCCTTCTCTATGCCAATATCTACCCCTATCTGCCTCAGTCGGCGTCTCAGTCGGCGTCGCAGCCTCTGTCAGCGTCTCTGTGTGCGTCTCAGTTGTTGCCGCTGTCGATTGGATGGTCTGCTGCCTTCTCTATGCCTATATCTACCCCTACCTGCCTCAGTTGGTATCTCAGTCGGCGTCACAGCCTCTATCAGCGTCTCTGTAGGCGTCTCAGTCGCTGCCGCTGTCGATTGGGGGTCTGCTGCCATCTCTATGCCAATATCTACCACTCTCTGCCTCAGTCGGGGTCTTAGTCGGCGTCGCAGCCTCTGTCAGCTTCTCTGTATGCGTCTCAGTCTCTGCCGCTGTCGATTGGGGGGTCTGCTGCCTTCTCTATGCCTATATTTACCTCTATCTGCCACAGTCGGCTACTCAGTCAGCGTCGCAGCCTCTATCAGCGTTTCTGTTGGCGTCTCAGTTGTTGCCGCTGTCGATTGGGTTGTCTGCTACCTTCTCTATGTCTATCTCTTCCCCTATCTGCCTCAGTCGGCGCCACAGTCGGCTTCGCAGCTTCTGTCAGCGTCTCTGTAGGTGTCTCAGTCGTTGCCGCTGTCGATTGGGGGATTTGCTGCATTCTCTATGCCAATATCTACCCTTATCTGCCTCAGTCGGCGTCTCAGTCGGCGTCGCAGCCTCTGTCAGCTTCTCTGAATGTGTCTCAGTCGCTGCCGCTGTCGATAAGGGGGTCTGCTGCCTTCTCTATGCCTATGTCTACCCCTCTCTGCCTCAGTCGGCGTCTCACTCGGCGTCGCAGCCTCTGACAGCGTCTCTGTAGGCGTCTCAGTCGCTGCCCACATCGATTGGGGGGTCTGCTGCATTCTCTATGCCAATATTTACCCCTATCTGCCTCAGTCGGTGTCGCAGCCTCTGTCAGCGTCTCTGCAAGCGTCTCAGTCGCTGCCGCTGTCGATTGGGGCGTCAGCTGCCTTCTGTATGCCCATATCTACCCCTATCTGCCTCAGTCGGCAACTCACTCGGCGTCGCAGCCTCTATCAGCGTCTCTGTAGGTGTCTCAGTTGTTGCCGGTGTCGATTGGGGGGTCTGCTGCCTTCTCTATGCCAATATCTACCCTTATCTGCCTCAGTCGGCGTCCCAGTCGGCGTCCCAGTCGTCGTCGCAATCGGCGTCGCAGCCTCTGTCAGCGTCTCTGTAGCCGTCTCAATCGCTGCCGCTGTCGATTGGAGGGTCTGCTGCCTTCTCTATGCCTATATCTACCCCTATCTGTCTCAGTCGGCGTCTCAGTCGGCGTCGCAGCCTCTTGTCAGCGTCTCTGTAGGTATCTCAGTCGCTGCCGTTGTCGATTGGGGGGTCTGCTGCCTTCTCTATGCTTATATCTACCCCTATCTGCCTCGGTCGGCGTCGCAGCCCCTGTCAGCGTCTCTGTAGGCGTCTCATTTGTTGCCGCTGTCGATTGGGGGGTCTGCTGCCTTCTCTATGCCTTTGTCTACCCCTCTCTGCCTCAGTCGGCATCTCAGTCGGTGTCACAGCATCTGTCAGCGTCTCTGTAGGCGTGTCAGTTGCTGCCGCCGTCGATTGGGGGGTCTGCTGCTCTCTCTATGCCAATATCTACCCCTATCTGCCTCAGTCGGCGTCGCAGACTCTGTCAGCGTCTCTGTAGGCGTCTCAGTAGCTGCCGCTGTCGATTGGGGGGGGGCTGCTGCCTTCTCTATGCCAATATCTACCCCTATCTGCCTCAGTCGGCGTCTCAGTCGGCGTCGCAGCCTCTGTCAGCGTCTCTGTGTGCGTCTCAGTTGTTGCCGCTGTCGATTGGAGGGTCTGCTGCCTTCTCTATACTCATATAAATCCCCCACCTGCCTCAGTCGGCGTCACAGTTGGCGTCGCAGCCTCGATTGGGAGGTCTGCTGCCTTCTCTATGTCAATTTCTACACCTATCTGCCTCAGTCGGCGCCGCTGCCTCTCTCAGGGTTTTTGAACAAGTCTCAGTCGCTGCCGGTGTCGATTGGGGGGTCTGCTGCCTTCTCTATTCCTATATCTACCCCTATCTGTCTCAGTCGGCGTCTCAGTCGGCGTCGCAGCCTCTTGTCAGCGTCTCTGTAGCCGTCTCAATCGCTGCCGCTGTCGATTGGAGGGTCTGCTGCCTTCTCTATGCCTATATCTACCCCTATCTGTCTCAGTCGGCGTCTCAGTCGGCGTCGCAGCCTCTTGCCAGCGTCTCTGTAGGCATCTCAGTCGCTGCCGTTGTCGATTGGGGGGTCTGCTGCCTTCTCTATGCCTATATCTACCCCTATCTGCCTCGGTCGGCGTCGCAGCCCCTGTCAGCGTCTCTGTAGGCGTCTCATTTGTTGCCGCTGTCGATTGCGGGGTCTGCTGCCTTCTCTATGCCTATATCTACCCCTACCTGCCTCAGTTGGCATCTCAGTCGGCGTCACAGCCTCTGTCAGCGTCTCTGTAGGCGTCTCAGTCGCTGCCGCTGTCGATTGGGGGTCTGCTGCCTTCTCTATGCCAATATCTACCACTCTCTGCCTCAGTCGGGGTCTTAGTCGGCGTCGCAGCCTCTGTCAGCTTCTCTGTATGCGTCTCAGTCTCTGCCGCTGTCGATTGGGGGGTCTGCTGCCTTCTCTATGCCTATATCTACCCATATCTGCCTCAGTCGGCGTCTCAGTCGGCGTCGCAGCCTCTTGTCAGCGTCTCTGCGGGCGTCTCAGTCGGTGCCGCCGTCGATTGGAGGGTCTGCTGCCTTCTCTATGCCTTTATCTACCCCTATCTGCCTCAGTCGGCGTCTCAGTCGGCGTCGCAGCCTCTTGTCAGCGTCTCTGTAGGCATCTCAGTCACTGCCGTTGTCGATTGAGGCGTCTGCTGCCTTCTCTATGCCTATATCTAACCCTACCTGCCTCAGTCGGCGTAACAGTCGGCTTCGCAGCCTCTGTCAGCGTCTCTGTAGGCGTCTCAGTCGCTGCCGCTGTCGATTGGGGGGGTCCGCAGCCTTCTCTATGCCAATATCTACCCCTATCTGCCACATTCGGCATCTCAGTCGGCGTCGCAGCCTCTATCAGCGTCTCTGTAGGCATCTCAGTCGGTGCCGTTGTCGATTGGGGGGTCTGCTGCCTTCTCTATGCCTATATCTACCCCTATCTGCCTCAGTCGGCGTCTCAGTCGGCGTCGCAGCCTCTTGTTAGCGTCTCTGTAGGCATCTCAGTCGCTGCCGTTGTCGATTGGGGGGGGTCTGCTGCCTTCTTTATACCTATATCTACCCCTATCTGCCTCAGTCGGCGTCGTAGCCTCTCTCAGCGTCTCTCTAGGCGGCTCAGTCGCTGCCGCTGTCGATTGGGGGGTCTGCTGCCTTATCTATGCCTATATCTACCCCTATCTGCAGCCTTCTCTATGCCAATATCTACCCCTATCTGCCACAGTCGGCATCTCAGTCGGCGTCGCAGCCTCTATCAGCGTCTCTGTATGCATCTCAGTTGATGCCGCTGTCGATTGGGATGTCTGCTGCCTTATCTATGCCTATGTCTAACCCTCTCTGCCTCAGTCGGCGTCTCAGTCGGCGTCGCAGCCTCTGTCAGCGTCTCTGTAGGCGTCTCTATCGCTGCCGCTGTCGATTGGAGGGTCTGCTGCATTCTCTATGCCAATATCTACCCCTATCTGCCTCAGCCGGCATCTCAGTCGGGGTCGCAGCCTCTATCAGCGGCTCTGTATGCGTCTCAGTTGTTGCCGCTGTCGATTGTGGGGTCTGCTGCCTTCTCTATGCCTATGTCTATCCCTATCTGTCTCAGTTGGCGTCTCAGTCGGCATCGCAGCTTCTGTCAGCGTCTCTGTAGGCGTCTCAGTCGCTGCCAATGTCGATTGGGAGGTCTGCTGCCTTCTCTATGCTTATATTTACCTCTTTCTGCCTCAGTCGGCATCTCAGTCGGCGTCGCAGCCTCTATCAGCGTCTCTGTAGGCGTCTCAGTTGTTGCCGCTGTCGATTGGGTTGTCTGCTGCCTTCTCTATACCTATATCTACCCATATCTGCCTCAGTCGGCGTCTAAGTCGGCGTCGCAGCCTCTTGTCAGCGTCTCTGCGGGCGTCTCAGTCGGTGCCGCCGTCGATTGGAGGGTCTGCTGCCTTCTCTATGCCTATGTCTACGCCTATCTGCCTCATTCGGCGTCGCAGCCTCTGTAGGCTCGCAGCCTCTTGTCAGCGTCTCTGTAGGCGTCTCAGTTGTTGCCGCTGTCGATTGGTGGGTCTGCTGCCTTCCCTATGCCTATGTCTACCCCTCTCTGCCTCAGTCGGTATCTCAGTCGGCGTCACAGCCTCTGTCAGCGTCTCTGTAGGCGTGCCAGTCGCTGCCGCCGTCGATTGGGGGGTCTGCTGCATTCTCTATGCCATTATCTACCCCTATCTGCCTCAGTCGGCGTCGCAGACTCTGTCAGCGTCTCTGCAGGCGTCTCAGTAGCTGCCGCTGTCGATTGGGGGGGCTGCTGCCTTCTCTATGCCAATATCTACCCCTATCTGCCTCAGTCGGCGTCTCAGTCGGCGTCGCAACCTCTTGTCAGCGTCTCAGTAGGCATCTCAGTCGCTGCCGTTATCGATTGGGGGGTCTGCTGCCTTCTCTATGCCTATATCTACCCCTATCTGCCTCAGTCGGATTCTCAGTCAACGTCACAGCCTCTTGTCAGCGTCTCTGTAGGCATCTCATTCGCTGCCGTTGTCGATTGGGGGTCTGCTGCTTTCTCTATGCCTATATCTAATCCTACCAGCCTCAGTCGGAATCTCAGTCGGCGTCGCAGCCTCTGTCAGCGTCTCTGTAGGCATTTCATTTGTTGCCGCTGTCGATTGGGGGGTCTGCTGCCTTCTCTATGCCTATGTCTACCCCTATCTGCCTCAGTCGGCGTCGCAGACTCTGTCAGCGTCTCTGCAGGCGTCTCAGTTGTTGCCGCTGTCGATTGGTGGGTCTGCTGCCTTCTCTATGCCTATGTCTACCCCTCTCTGCCTCAGTCGGCATCTCAGTCGGCGTCACAGCCTCTGTCAGCGTCTCTGTAGGCGTGTCAGTCGCTGCCGCCGTCGATTGGGGGGTCTGCTGCATTCTCTATGCCAATATCTACCCCTATCTGCCTCAGTCGGCGTCGCAGACTCTGTCAGCGTCTCTGTAGGCGTCTCAGTAGCTGCCGCTGTCGATTGGGGGTGGGGTCTGCTGCCTTCTCTATGCCAATATCTACCCCTATCTGCCTCAGTCGGCATCTCAGTCGGCGTCGCAGCCTCTATCGGCGTCTCTGTAGGCATCTCAGTCGCTGCCGTTGTCGATTGGGGGGTCTGCTGCCTTCTCTATGCCAATATCTACCCCTATCTACCTCAGTCGGCATCTCAGTCGGCGTTGCAGCCCCTATCAGCGTCTCTGTAGGCGTGTCAGTCGCTGCCGCCGTCGATTGGGGGGTCTGCTGCATTCTCTATGCCAATATCTACTACTATCTGCCTCAGTCGGCGTCGCAGACTCTGTCAGCGTCTCTGCAGGCGTCTCAGTTGTTGCCGCTGTCGATTGGTGGGTCTGCTGCCTTCTCTATGCCTATGTCTACCCCTCTCTGCCTCAGTCGGCGTCTCAGTCGGCGTCGCAGCATCTGTCAGCGTCTCTGTAGGCGTCTCAGTCGCTGCCGCTGCCGATTGGGGATCTGCTGTCTTCTCTATGCCAATATCTACCCCTCTCTGCCTCAGTCGGGGTCTTAGTCGGCGTCGCAGCCTCTGTCAGCGTCTCTGTATGCGTCTCAGTCGATTGGGAGTCTGTTGCCTTCTCTATGCCTAAATGTACCCCTATCTGCCTCAGTCGGCGTCTCAGTCGGCGTCGCAGCCTCTATTAGCGTCTCTGTAGGCGTCTCAATTGTTGCCGTTGTCGATTGGGGGGTCTGCTGCCTTCTCTATGCCTATGTCTACCCCTCTCTGCCTCAGTCGGCGTCGCAGCCTCTGTCAGCGTATCTGTAGGCGTCTCAGTTGTTGCCGCTGTCGATTGGAGGGTCTGCTGCCTTCTCTATGCCTATATCTACCCCTATCTGCCTCAGTCGGCGTCTCAGTAGGCGTCGCAGCCTCTTGTCAGCGTCTCTGTAGGCATTTCAGTCGCTGCCGTTGCCGATTGGGGGGGTCTGCTGCCTTCTCTATGCCTATATCTACCCCTATCTGCCTCAGTCGGCATCTCAGTCGGCGTCGCAGCCTCTATCAGCGTCTCTGTAGGCGTCTCAGTTATTGCCGCTGTCGATTGGTGTGTCTGCTGCCTTCTCGATGCCTATATCTACCCCCACCTGCCTCAGTCGGCATCACAGTTGGCGTCGCAGCCTCGATTGGGGGGTCTGCTGCCTTCTTTATATCAATATCTACACCTATCTGCCTCAGTCGGCGTCGCTGCCTCTCTCAGCGTTTTTGAACAAGTCTCAGTCGCTGCCGCTGTCGATTGGGGGGGTCTGCTGCCTTCTCTATTCCTATATCTACCCCTATCTGCCTCAGTCGGCCTCTCAGTCAGCGTCGCAGCTTCTGTCAGCGTCTCTGTAGGCGTCTCAGTCGCTGCCGCTGTCGATTGGGAGGTCTGCTGCCTTCTCTATGCTTATATTTACCTCTTTCTGCCTCAGTCGGCATCTCAGTCGGCGTCGCAGCCTCTATCAGCGTCTCTGTAGGCGTCTCAGTTGTTGCCGCTGTCGATTGGGTTGTCTGCTGCCTTCTCTATACCTATATCTACCCATATCTGCCTCAGTCGGCGTCTAAGTCGGCGTCGCAGCCTCTTGTCAGCGTCTCTGCGGGCGTCTCAGTCGGCGCCGCCGTCGATTGGAGGGTCTGCTGCCTTCTCTATGCCTTTATCTACCCCTATCTGCCTCAGTCGGCGTCTCAGTCGGCGTCGCAGCCTCTTGTCAGCGTCTCTGTAGGCATCTCAGTCGCTGCCGTTGTCGATTGGGGGGTCTGCTGCTTTCTCTACGCCTATGTCTACGCCTATCTGCCTCATTCGGCGTCGCAGCCTCTTGTCAGCGTCTCTGTAGGCGTCTCAGTTGTTGCCGCTGTCGATTGGTGGGTCTGCTGCCTTCTCTATGCCTATGTCTACCCCTCTCTGCCTCAGTCGGTATCTCAGTCGGCGTCACAGCCTCTGTCAGCGTCTCTGTAGGCGTGCCAGTCGCTGCCGCCGTCGATTGGGGGGTCTGCTGCATTCTCTATGCCATTATCTACCCCTATCTGCCTCAGTCGGCGTCGCAGACTCTGTCAGCGTCTCTGTAGGCGTCTAAGTAGCTGCCGCTGTCGATTGGGGGGGCTGCTGCCTTCTCTATGCCAATATCTACCCCTATCTGCCTCAGTCGGCGTCTCAGTCGGCGTCGCAACCTCTTGTCAGCGTCTCAGTAGGCATCTCAGTCGCTGCCGTTATCGATTGGGGGGTCTGCTGCCTTCTCTATGCCTATATCTACCCCTATCTGCCTCAGTCGGATTCTCAGTCAACGTCACAGCCTCTTGTCAGCGTCTCTGTAGGCATCTCAGTCGCTGCCGTTGTCGATTGGGGGTCTACTGCTTTCTCTATGCCTATATCTAATCCTACCAGCCTCAGTCGGAATCTCAGTCGGCGTCGCAGCCTCTGTCAGCGTCTCTGTAGGCATCTCATTTGTTGCCGCTGTCGTTTGGGGGGTCTGCTGCCTTCTCTATGCCTATGTCTACCCCTATCTGCCTCAGTCGGCGTCGCAGACTCTGTCAGCGTCTCTGCAGGCGTCTCAGTTGTTGCCGCTGTCGATTGGTGGGTCTGCTGCCTTCTCTATGCCTATGTCTACCCCTCTCTGCCTCAGTCGGCATCTCAGTCGGCGTCACAGCCTGTGTCAGCGTCTCTGTAGGCGTGTCAGTCGCTGCCGCCGTCGATTGGGGGGTCTGCTGCATTCTCTATGCCAATATCTACCCCTATCTGCCTCAGTCGGCGTCGCAGACTCTGTCAGCGTCATTGTAGGCGTCTCAGTAGCTGCCGCTGTCGATTGGGGGGGGGGGGGGGTCTGCTGCCTTCTCTATGCCAATATCTACCCCTATCTGCCTCAGTCGGCATCTCAGTCGGCGTCACAGCCTCTATCGGTGTCTCTGTAGGCATCTCAGTCGCTGCCGTTGTCGATTGGGGGGTCTGCTGCCTTCTCTATGCCAATATCTACCCCTATCTACCTCAGTCGGCATCTCAGTCGGCGTTGCAGCCCCTATCAGCGTCTCTGTAGGCGTCTCAGTTGTTGCCGCTGTCGATTGGTGGGTCTGCTGCCTTCTCTATGCCTATATATACCCCTACCTGCCTCAGTCGGCGTCACAGTTGGCGTCGCAGCCTCGATTGGGGGGTCTGCTGCCTTCTCTATGTCAATATCTACACCTATCTGCCTCAGTCGGCGTCGCTGCCTCTCTCAGCGTTTTTGAACAAGTCTCAGTCGCTGCCGCTGTCGATTGGAGGGGGTCTGCTGCCTTCTCTATTCCTATATCTCCCCCTATCTGCCTGAGTCGGCGTCTCAGTCGGCGTCGCAGCATCTGTCAGCGTCTCTGTAGGCGTCTCAGTCGCTGCCGCTGCCGATTGGGGATCTGCTGTCTTCTCTATGCCAATATCTACCCCTCTCTGCCTCAGTCGGGGTCTTAGTCGGCGTCGCAGCCTCTGTCAGCGTCTCTGTATGCGTCTCAGTCGATTGGGAGTCTGTTGCCTTCTCTATGCCTAAATGTACCCCTATCTGCCTCAGTCGGCGTCTCAGTCGGCGTCGCAGCCTCTATTAGCGTCTCTGTAGGCGTCTCAATTGTTGCCGTTGTCGATTGGGGGGTCTGCTGCCTTCTCTATGCCTATGTCTACCCCTCTCTGCCTCAGTCGGCGTCGCAGCCTCTGTCAGCGTATCTGTAGGCGTCTCAGTTGTTGCCGCTGTCGATTGGAGGGTCTGCTGCCTTCTCTATGCCTATATCTACCCCTATCTGCCTCAGTCGGCGTCTCAGTAGGCGTCGCAGCCTCTTGTCAGCGTACCTGTAGGCATCTCAGTCGCTGCCGTTGCCGATTGGGGGTCTGCTGCCTTCTCTATGCCTATATCTACCCCTATCTGCCTCAGTCGGCATCTCAGTCGGCGTCGCAGCCTCTATCAGCGTCTCTGTAGGCGTCTCAGTTATTGCCGCTGTCGATTGGTGTGTCTGCTGCCTTCTCTATGCCTATATCTACCCCCACCTGCCTCAGTCGGCATCACAGTTGGCGTCGCAGCCTCGATTGGGGGGTCTGCTGCCTTCTCTATGTCAATATCTACCCCTATCTGCCTCAGTCGGCGTCGCTGCCTCTCTCAGCGTTTTTGAACAAGTCTCAGTCGCTGCCGCTGTCGATTGGGGGGGTCTGCTGCCTTCTCTATTCCTATATCTACCCCTATCTGCCTCAGTCGGCCTCTCAGTCAGCGTCGCAGCTTCTGTCAGCGTCTCTGTAGGCGTCTCAGTCGCTGCCGCTGTCGATTGGGAGGTCTGCTGCCTTCTCTATGCTTATATTTACCTCTTTCTGCCTCAGTCGGCATCTCAGTCGGCGTCGCAGCCTCTATCAGCGTCTCTGTAGGCGTCTCAGTTGTAGCCGCTGTCGATTGGGTTGTCTGCTGCCTTCTCTATACCTATATCTACCCATATCTGCCTCAATCGGCGTCTAAGTCGGCGTCGCAGCCTCTTGTCAGCGTCTCTGCGGGCGTCTCAGTCGGTGCCGCCGTCGATTGGAGGGTCTGCTGCCTTCTCTATGCCTTTATCTACCCCTATCTGCCTCAGTCGGCGTCTCAGTCGGCGTCGCAGCCTCTTGTCAGCGTCTCTGTAGGCATCTCAGTCGCTGCCGTTGTCGATTGGGGGGTCTGCTGCCTTCTCTACGCCTATGTCTACGCCTATCTGCCTCATTCGGCGTCGCAGCCTCTGTAGGCTCGCAGCCTCTTGTCAGCGTCTCTGTAGGCGTCTCAGTTGTTACCGCTGTCGATTGGTGGGTCTGCTGCCTTCTCTATGCCTATGTCTACCCCTCTCTGCCTCAGTCGGTATCTCAGTCGGCGTCACAGCCTCTGTCAGCGTCTCTGTAGGCGTGCCAGTCGCTGCCGCCGTCGATTGGGGGGTCTGCTGCATTCTCTATGCCATTATCTACCCCTATCTGCCTCAGTCGGCGTCGCAGACTCTGTCAGCGTCTCTGTAGGCGTCTCAGTAGCTGCCGCTGTCGATTGGGGGGGCTGCTGCCTTCTCTATGCCAATATCTACCCCTATCTGCCTCAGTCGGCGTCTCAGTCGGCGTCGCAACCTCTTGTCAGCGTCTCAGTAGGCATCTCAGTCGCTGCCGTTATCGATTGGGGGGTCTGCTGCCTTCTCTATGCCTATATCTACCCCTATCTGCCTCAGTCGGATTCTCAGTCAACGTCACAGCCTCTTGTCAGCGTCTCTGTAGGCATCTCATTCGCTGCCGTTGTCGATTGGGGGTCTGCTGCTTTCTCTATGCCTATATCTAATCCTACCAGCCTCAGTCGGAATCTCAGTCGGCGTCGCAGCCTCTGTCAGCGTCTCTGTAGGCATTTCATTTGTTGCCGCTGTCGATTGGGGGGTCTGCTGCCTTCTCTATGCCTATGTCTACCCCTATCTGCCTCAGTCGGCGTCGCAGACTCTGTCAGCGTCTCTGCAGGCGTCTCAGTTGTTGCCGCTGTCGATTGGTGGGTCTGCTGCCTTCTCTATGCCTATGTCTACCCCTCTCTGCCTCAGTCGGCGTCTCAGTCGGCGTCGCAGCATCTGTCAGCGTCTCTGTAGGCGTCTCAGTCGCTGCCGCTGCCGATTGGGGATCTGCTGTCTTCTCTATGCCAATATCTACCCCTCTCTGCCTCAGTCGGGGTCTTAGTCGGCGTCGCAGCCTCTGTCAGCGTCTCTGTATGCGTCTCAGTCGATTGGGAGTCTGTTGCCTTCTCTATGCCTAAATGTACCCCTATCTGCCTCAGTCGGCGTCTCAGTCGGCGTCGCAGCCTCTATTAGCGTCTCTGTAGGCGTCTCAATTGTTGCCGTTGTCGATTGGGGGGTCTGCTGCCTTCTCTATGCCTATGTCTACCCCTCTCTGCCTCAGTCGGCGTCGCAGCCTCTGTCAGCGTATCTGTAGGCGTCTCAGTTGTTGCCGCTGTCGATTGGAGGGTCTGCTGCCTTCTCTATGCCTATATCTACCCCTATCTGCCTCAGTCGGCGTCTCAGTAGGCGTCGCAGCCTCTTGTCAGCGTCTCTGTAGGCATTTCAGTCGCTGCCGTTGCCGATTGGGGGGGTCTGCTGCCTTCTCTATGCCTATATCTACCCCTATCTGCCTCAGTCGGCATCTCAGTCGGCGTCGCAGCCTCTATCAGCGTCTCTGTAGGCGTCTCAGTTATTGCCGCTGTCGATTGGTGTGTCTGCTGCCTTCTCGATGCCTATATCTACCCCCACCTGCCTCAGTCGGCATCACAGTTGGCGTCGCAGCTTCGATTGGGGGGTCTGCTGCCTTCTTTATATCAATATCTACACCTATCTGCCTCAGTCGGCGTCGCTGCCTCTCTCAGCGTTTTTGAACAAGTCTCAGTCGCTGCCGCTGTCGATTGGGGGGGTCTGCTGCCTTCTCTATTCCTATATCTACCCCTATCTGCCTCAGTCGGCCTCTCAGTCAGCGTCGCAGCTTCTGTCAGCGTCTCTGTAGGCGTCTCAGTCGCTGCCGCTGTCGATTGGGAGGTCTGCTGCCTTCTCTATGCTTATATTTACCTCTTTCTGCCTCAGTCGGCATCTCAGTCGGCGTCGCAGCCTCTATCAGCGTCTCTGTAGGCGTCTCAGTTGTTGCCGCTGTCGATTGGGTTGTCTGCTGCCTTCTCTATACCTATATCTACCCATATCTGCCTCAGTCGGCGTCTAAGTCGGCGTCGCAGCCTCTTGTCAGCGTCTCTGCGGGCGTCTCAGTCGGCGCCGCCGTCGATTGGAGGGTCTGCTGCCTTCTCTATGCCTTTATCTACCCCTATCTGCCTCAGTCGGCGTCTCAGTCGGCGTCGCAGCCTCTTGTCAGCGTCTCTGTAGGCATCTCAGTCGCTGCCGTTGTCGATTGGGGGTCTGCTGCTTTCTCTACGCCTATGTCTACGCCTATCTGCCTCATTCGGCGTCGCAGCCTCTTGTCAGCGTCTCTGTAGGCGTCTCAGTTGTTGCCGCTGTCGATTGGTGGGTCTGCTGCCTTCTCTATGCCTATGTCTACCCCTCTCTGCCTCAGTCGGTATCTCAGTCGGCGTCACAGCCTCTGTCAGCGTCTCTGTAGGCGTGCCAGTCGCTGCCGCCGTCGATTGGGGGGTCTGCTGCATTCTCTATGCCATTATCTACCCCTATCTGCCTCAGTCGGCGTCGCAGACTCTGTCAGCGTCTCTGTAGGCGTCTCAGTAGCTGCCGCTGTCGATTGGGGGGGCTGCTGCCTTCTCTATGCCAATATCTACCCCTATCTGCCTCAGTCGGCGTCTCAGTCGGCGTCGCAACCTCTTGTCAGCGTCTCAGTAGGCATCTCAGTCGCTGCCGTTATCGATTGGGGGGTCTGCTGCCTTCTCTATGCCTATATCTACCCCTATCTGCCTCAGTCGGATTCTCAGTCAACGTCACAGCCTCTTGTCAGCGTCTCTGTAGGCATCTCAGTCGCTGCCGTTGTCGATTGGGGGTCTACTGCTTTCTCTATGCCTATATCTAATCCTACCAGCCTCAGTCGGAATCTCAGTCGGCGTCGCAGCCTCTGTCAGCGTCTCTGTAGGCATCTCATTTGTTGCCGCTGTCGTTTGGGGGGTCTGCTGCCTTCTCTATGCCTATGTCTACCCCTATCTGCCTCAGTCGGCGTCGCAGACTCTGTCAGCGTCTCTGCAGGCGTCTCAGTTGTTGCCGCTGTCGATTGGTGGGTCTGCTGCCTTCTCTATGCCTATGTCTACCCCTCTCTGCCTCAGTCGGCATCTCAGTCGGCGTCACAGCCTGTGTCAGCGTCTCTGTAGGCGTGTCAGTCGCTGCCGCCGTCGATTGGGGGGTCTGCTGCATTCTCTATGCCAATATCTACCCCTATCTGCCTCAGTCGGCGTCGCAGACTCTGTCAGCGTCATTGTAGGCGTCTCAGTAGCTGCCGCTGTCGATTGGGGGGGGGGGGGGTCTGCTGCCTTCTCTATGCCAATATCTACCCCTATCTGCCTCAGTCGGCATCTCAGTCGGCGTCGCAGCCTCTATCGGTGTCTCTGTAGGCATCTCAGTCGCTGCCGTTGTCGATTGGGGGGTCTGCTGCCTTCTCTATGCCAATATCTACCCCTATCTACCTCAGTCGGCATCTCAGTCGGCGTTGCAGCCCCTATCAGCGTCTCTGTAGGCGTCTCAGTTGTTGCCGCTGTCGATTGGTGGGTCTGCTGCCTTCTCTATGCCTATATATACCCCTACCTGCCTCAGTCGACGTCACAGTCGGCGTCGCAGCCTCGATTGGGGGGTCTGCTGCCTTCTCTATGTCAATATCTACACCTATCTGCCTCAGTCGGCGTCGCTGCCTCTCTCAGCGTTTTTGAACAAGTCTCAGTCGCTGCCGCTGTCGATTGGAGGGGGTCTGCTGCCTTCTCTATTCCTATATCTCCCCCTATCTGCCTGAGTCGGCGTCTCAGTCGGCGTCGCAGCATCTGTCAGCGTCTCTGTAGGCGTCTCAGTCGCTGCCGCTGCCGATTGGGGATCTGCTGTCTTCTCTATGCCAATATCTACCCCTCTCTGCCTCAGTCGGGGTCTTAGTCGGCGTCGCAGCCTCTGTCAGCGTCTCTGTATGCGTCTCAGTCGATTGGGAGTCTGTTGCCTTCTCTATGCCTAAATGTACCCCTATCTGCCTCAGTCGGCGTCTCAGTCGGCGTCGCAGCCTCTATTAGCGTCTCTGTAGGCGTCTCAATTGTTGCCGTTGTCGATTGGGGGGTCTGCTGCCTTCTCTATGCCTATGTCTACCCCTCTCTGCCTCAGTCGGCGTCGCAGCCTCTGTCAGCGTATCTGTAGGCGTCTCAGTTGTTGCCGCTGTCGATTGGAGGGTCTGCTGCCTTCTCTATGCCTATATCTACCCCTATCTGCCTCAGTCGGCGTCTCAGTAGGCGTCGCAGCCTCTTGTCAGCGTATCTGTAGGCATCTCAGTCGCTGCCGTTGCCGATTGGGGGTCTGCTGCCTTCTCTATGCCTATATCTACCCCTATCTGCCTCAGTCGGCATCTCAGTCGGCGTCGCAGCCTCTATCAGCGTCTCTGTAGGCGTCTCAGTTATTGCCGCTGTCGATTGGTGTGTCTGCTGCCTTCTCTATGCCTATATCTACCCCCACCTGCCTCAGTCGGCATCACAGTTGGCGTCGCAGCCTCGATTGGGGGGTCTGCTGCCTTCTCTATGTCAATATCTACACCTATCTGCCTCAGTCGGCGTCGCTGCCTCTCTCAGCGTTTTTGAACAAGTCTCAGTCGCTGCCGCTGTCGATTGGGGGGGTCTGCTGCCTTCTCTATTCCTATATCTACCCCTATCTGCCTCAGTCGGCCTCTCAGTCAGCGTCGCAGCTTCTGTCAGCGTCTCTGTAGGCGTCTCAGTCGCTGCCGCTGTCGATTGGGGGGTCTGCTGCCTTCTCTATGCTTATATTTACCTCTTTCTGCCTCAGTCGGCATCTCAGTCGGCGTCGCAGCCTCTATCAGCGTCTCTGTAGGCGTCTCAGTTGTAGCCGCTGTCGATTGGGTTGTCTGCTGCCTTCTCTATACCTATATCTACCCATATCTGCCTCAATCGGCGTCTAAGTCGGCGTCGCAGCCTCTTGTCAGCGTCTCTGCGGGCGTCTCAGTCGGTGCCGCCGTCGATTGGAGGGTCTGCTGCCTTCTCTATGCCTTTATCTACCCCTATCTGCCTCAGTCGGCGTCTCAGTCGGCGTCGCAGCCTCTTGTCAGCGTCTCTGTAGGCATCTCAGTCGCTGCCGTTGTCGATTGGGGGGTCTGCTGCCTTCTCTACGCCTATGTCTACGCCTATCTGCCTCATTCGGCGTCGCAGCCTCTGTAGGCTCGCAGCCTCTTGTCAGCGTCTCTGTAGGCGTCTCAGTTGTTACCGCTGTCGATTGGTGGGTCTGCTGCCTTCTCTATGCCTATGTCTACCCCTCTCTGCCTCAGTCGGTATCTCAGTCGGCGTCACAGCCTCTGTCAGCGTCTCTGTAGGCGTGCCAGTCGCTGCCGCCGTCGATTGGGGGGTCTGCTGCATTCTCTATGCCATTATCTACCCCTATCTGCCTCAGTCGGCGTCGCAGACTCTGTCAGCGTCTCTGTAGGCGTCTCAGTAGCTGCCGCTGTCGATTGGGGGGGCTGCTGCCTTCTCTATGCCAATATCTACCCCTATCTGCCTCAGTCGGCGTCGCAACCTCTTGTCAGCGTCTCAGTAGGCATCTCAGTCGCTGCCGTTATCGATTGGGAGGTCTGCTGCCTTCTCTATGCCTATATCAACCCCTATCTGCCTCAGTCGGATTCTCAGTCAACGTCACAGCCTCTTGTCAGCGTCTCTGTAGGCATCTCAGTCGCTGCCGTTGTCGATTGGGGGTCTGCTGCTTTCTCTATGCCTATATCTAATCCTACCAGCCTCAGTCGGAATCTCAGTCGGCGTCGCAGCCTCTGTCAGCATCTCTGTAGGCATCTCAATTGTTGCCGCTGTCGATTGGGGGGTCTGCTGCCTTCTCTATGCCTATGTCTACCCCTATCTGCCTCAGTCGGCGTCGCAGACTCTGTCAGCGTCTCTGCAGGCGTCTCAGTTGTTGCCGCTGTCGATTGGTGGGTCTGCTGCCTTCTCTATGCCTATGTCTACCCCTCTCTGCCTCAGTCGGCATCTCAGTCGGCGTCACAGCCTCTGTCAGCGTCTCTGTAGGCGTGTCAGTCGCTGCCGCCGTCGATTGGGGGGTCTGCTGCATTCTCTATGCCAATATCTACCCCTATCTGCCTCAGTCGGCGTCGCAGACTCTGTCAGCGTCTCTTTAGGCGTCTCAGTAGCTGCCGCTGTCGATTGGGGGGGGGGGGTCTGCTGCCTTCTCTATGCCAATATCTACCCCTATCTGCCTCAGTCGGCATCTCAGTCGGCGTCTCTGTAGGCATCTCAGTCGCTGCCGTTGTCGATTGGGGGGTCTGCTGCCTTCTCTATGCCAATATCTACCCCTATCTACCTCAGTCGGCATCTCAGTCGGCGTTGCAGCCCCTATCAGCGTCTCTGTAGGCGTCTCAGTTGTTGCCGCTGTCGATTGGTGGGTCTGCTGCCTTCTCTATGCCTATATATACCCCTACCTGCCTCAGTCGGCGTCACAGTTGGCGTCGCAGCCTCGATTGGGGGGTCTGCTGCCTTCTCTATGTCAATATCTACACCTATCTGCCTCAGTCGGCGTCGCTGCCTCTCTCAGCGTTTTTGAACAAGTCTCAGTCGCTGCCGCTGTCGATTGGAGGGGGTCTGCTGCCTTCTCTATTCCTATATCTCCCCCTATCTGCCTGAGTCGGCGTCTCAGTCGGCGTCGCAGCATCTGTCAGCGTCTCTGTAGGCGTCTCAGTCGCTGCCGCTGTCGGTTGGGTTGTCTGCTCCCTTCTCTATGCCTATGTCTACCCCTCTGTCCCTCAGTCGGCGTCTCAGTCGGCGTCGCAGCCTCTATCAGCGTCTCTGTAGGCGTCTCAGTTGTTGCCGCTGTCGATTGGTGGGTCTGCTGCCTTCTCTATGCCCATATCTAACCCTACCTTCCTCAGTCGGCGTAACAGTCGGCTTCGCAGCCTCTTTCAGCGTCTATGTAGGCGTCTCAGTCGCTGCCGCTGTCGATTGGGGGATTCTGCTGCCTTCTCTATGCCAATATCTACCCCTATCTGCCTCAGTCAGCGTCTCAGTCAGCGTCGCACCCTCTGTCAGCGTCTCTGTAGGCGACTCAGTAGCTGCCGCTGTCGATTGGGGGGTCTGCTGCCTTCTCTATTCCTATATCTACCCCTATCTGCCTCAGTCGGCGTCGCAGCGTCTTTCAGCGTCTCTCTAGGCCTCTCAGTCGCTGCCGCTGTCGATTGGGGGATCTGCTGCCTTCTCTATGCCTATATCTACTACTATCTGCCTCAGTCGGCGTCTCAGTCGGCGTCGCAGCCTCTGTCAGCGTCTCTGTAGGCATCTCAGTCGCTGCCGTTGTCGATTGGGGGGTCTGCTGCCTTCTCTATGCCTATATCTACCCCTATCTGCCTCAGTCGGCGTCTCAGTCGGCGTCGCAGCCTCTTGTCAGCGTCTCTGTAGGCATCTCAGTCGCTGCCGTTGTCGATTGGGGGGTCTGCTGCATTCTGTATGCCTATATCTACCCCTATCTGCCTCAGTCGGCATCTCAGTCGGCGTCGCAGCCTCTATCAGCGTCTCTGTAGGAGTCTCAGTTATTGCCGCTGTCGATTGGTAGGTCTGCTGCCTTCTCTATGCCTATATCTACCCCTACCTGCCTCAGTCGGCGTCACAGTTGGCGTCGCAGCCTCGATTGGGGGTCTGCTGCCTTTTCTATGTCAATATCTACACCTATCTGCCTCAGTCGGCGTCGCTGCCTCTCTCAGCGTTTTTGAACAAGTCTCAGTCGCTGCCGCTGTCGATTAGGGGGTCTGCTGCCTTCTCTATTCCTATATCTACCCCCATCTGCCTCAGTCGGTCTCTCCGTCAGCGTCGCAGCCTCTGTCAGCGTCTCTGTAGGCGTCTCAGTCGCTGCCGCTGTCGATTGGGGGGTCTGCTGCCTTCTCTATGCCAATATCTACCCCTCTCTGCCTCAGTCGGCGTCTTAGTCGGCGTCGTAGCCTCTGTCAGCGTCTCTGTAATCGTCTCAGTCGCTGCCCCTGTCGATTGGGAGGTCTGCTGCCTTCTCTATGCCTATATTTACCTCTTTCTGCCTCAGTCGGCATCTCAGTCGGCGTCGCAGCCTCTATCAGCGTCTCTGTAGGCGTCTCAGTTGTTGCCGCTGTCGATTGGGTTGTCCGCTGCCTTCTCTATGCCTATCTCTTCCCCTATCTGCCTCAGTCGGCGCCACAGTCGGCTTCGCAGCCTATGTCAGCGTCTCTGTAGGCGTCTCAGTTGTTGCCGTTGTCAATTGGGTTGTCTGCTGCCTTCTCTATGCCTATCTCTTCCCCTGTCTGCCTCAGTCGGCGCCACAGTCGGCTTCGCAGCCTCTGTCAGCATCTCTGTAGGTGTCTCAGTTGTTGCCGCTGTCGATTGGGGGCTCTGCTGCCTTCTATATGCCAATATCTACCCCTATCTGCCTCAGTCGGCCTCTCAGTCAGCGTCGCAGCCTCTGTCAGCGTCTCTGTAGGCGCCTCAGTCGCTGCCGCTGTCGATTGGGGGGTCTGCTGCCTTCTCTATGCCAATATCTACCCCTCTCTGCCTCAGTCGGGGTCTTAGTCGGCGTCGTAGCCTCTGTCAGCGTCTCTGTATGCTTCTCAGTCGCTGCGCCTGTCGATTGGGAGGTCTGCTGCCTTCTCTATGCATATATTAACCTCTTTCTGCCTCAGTCGGCGTCTCAGTCGGCGTCGCAGCCTCTGTCAGCGTCTATGTAGGCGTCACTGTCGCTGCCGCTGTCGATTGGGGGTCTGATGCCTTCTCTTTGCCTATATCTACCCCTATCTGCCTCAGTCGGATTCTCAGTCAACGTCACAGCCTCTTGTCAGCGTCTCTGTAGGCATCTCAGTCGCTGCCGTTGTCGATGGGGGTCTGCTGCTTTCTCTATGCCTATATCTAATCCTACCAGCCTCGGTCGGAATCTCAGTCGGCGTCGCAGCCTCTGTCAGCGTCTCTGTAGGCATCTCATTTGTTGCCGCTGTCGATTGGGGGTCTGCTGCCTTCTCTATGCCTATGTCTACCGCTATCTGCCTCAGTCGGCGTCGCAGACTCTGTCAGCGTCTCTGCAGGCGTCTCAGTCGCTGCCGCTGTCGATTGGGGGGTCTGCTGCCTTCTCTACGCCTATATCTACCCCTATATGCCTCAGTCGGCGTCTCAGTTGACGTCGCAGCCTCTGCCAGCGTCTCTGTAGGCGTCTCAGTCGCTGCCGCAGTCGATTGGGGAGTTTTCTGCCTTCTCTGTGCCTATATCTACCCCTATCTGCCTCAGTCGGCGTCTCAGTGGGCGTCTCAGCCTCTGACAGCGTGTCTGTAGGCGTCGCAGTCGTGGCCGCTGTCGATTGGGGGGGTCTGCTGCCTTCTCTATGCATATATCTACCAGTATCTGCTCAGTCTGCGTCTCAGTCGACGTTGCAGCCTCTGTCAGCGTCTCTGTAGACGGCTCTGTCGCTGTCGCTGGCGATCGGGGGGGTCTGCTGCCTTCCCTATGCCTATATCTACCCCTATCTGCCTCAGTCGGCGTCTCAGTCGGCGTCGCAGCCTCTGTCAGCGTCTCTGTAGGCGTCTAAGTCGTTGCTGATGTTGATTGGGGGGTCTCCTGCCTTCTCTATGCCTATATCTACCCCTATCTGCCTCAGTCGGCGTCGCAGCGTCTTTCAGCGTCTCTCTAGGCGTCTCAGTCGCTGCCGCTGTCGATTGGGGGATCTGCTGCCTTCTCTATGCCTATATCTACCACTATCTGCCTCAGTCGGCGTCTCAGTCGGCGTCGCAGCCTCTGTCAGCGTCTCTGTAGGCATCTCAGTCGCTGGCGTTGTCGATTGGGGGGTCTGCTGCCTTCTCTATGCCTATATCTACCCCTATCTGCCTCAGTCGGCGTCTCAGTCGGCGTCGCAGCCTCTTGTCAGCGTCTCTGTAGGCATCTCAGTCGCTGCCGTTGTCGATTGGTGGTCTGCTGCATTCTGTATGCCTATATCTACCCCTATCTGCCTCAGTCGGCATCTCAGTCGGCGTCGCAGCCTCTATCAGCGTCTCTGTAGGCGTCTCAGTTATTGCCGCTGTCGATTGGTAGGTCTGCTGCCTTCTCTATGCCTATATCTACCCCTACCTGCCTCAGTCGGCGTCACAGTTGGCGTCGCAGCCTCGATTGGGGGTCTGCTGCCTTCTCTATGTCAATATCTACACCTATCTGCCTCAGTCGGCGTCGTTGGGGGGGTCTGCTGCCTTCTCTATGCCAATATCTACCCCTCTCTGCCTCAGTCGGGATCTTAGTCGGCGTCGTAGCCTCTGTCAGCGTCTCTGTATGCGTCTCAGTCGCTGCCCCTGTCGATTAGGATGTCTGCTGCCTTCTCTATGCCTATATTTACCTCTTTCTGCCTCAGTCGGCATCTCAGTCGGCGTCGCAGCCTCTATCAGCGTCTCTGTAGGCGTCTCTCAGCGTTTTTGAACAAGTCTCAGTCGCTGCCGCTGTCGATTAGGGTGTCTGCTGCCTTCTCTATTCCTATATCTACCCCTATCTGCCTCAGTCGGTCTCTCCGTCAGCGTCGCAGCCTCTGTCAGCATCTCTGTAGGCGTCTCAGTCGCTGCCGCTGTCGATGGGGGGGTCTGCTGCCTTCTCTATGCCAATATCTACCCCTCTCTGCCTCAGTCGGGATCTTAGTCGGCGTCGTAGCCTCTGTCAGCGTCTCTGTATGCGTCTCAGTCGCTGCCCCTGTCGATTAGGAGGTCTGCTGCCTTCTCTATGCCTATATTTACCTCTTTCTGCCTCAGTCGGCATCTCAGTCGGCGTCGCAGCCTCTATCAGCGTCTCTGTAGGCGTCTCAGTTGTTGCCGCTGTCGATTGGGTTGTCCGCTGCCTTCTCTATGCCTATCTCTTCCCCTATCTGCCTCAGTCGGCGCCACAGTCGGCTTCGCAGCCTCTGTCAGCGTCTCTGTAGGCGTCTCAGTTGTTGCCGCTGTCAATAGGGTTGTCTGCTGCCTTCTCTATGCCTATCTCTTCCCCTATCTGCCTCAGTCGGCGCCACAGTCGGCTTCGCAGCCTCTGTCAGCATCTCTGTAGGTGTCTCAGTTGTTGCCGCTGTCGATTGGGGGCTCTGCTGCCATCTATATGCCAATATCTACCCCTATCTGCCTCAGTCGGCCTCTCCGTCAGCGTCGCAGCCTCTGTCAGCGTCTCTGTAGGCGCCTCAGTCGCTGCCGCTGTCGATTGGGGGGTCTGCAGCCTTCTCTATGCCAATATCTACCCCTCTCTGCCTCAGTCGGTGTCTTAGTCGGCGTCGTAGCCTCTGTCAGCGTCTCTGTATGCGTCCCAGTTGCTGCGCCTGTCGATTGGGAGGTCTGCTGCCTTCTCTATGCCTATATTAACCTCTTTCTGCCTCAGTCGGCATCTCAGTCGGCGTCGCAGCCTCTACAGCGTCTCTGTGGGCGTCTCAGTCGCTGCCGCTGTCGATTGGGGGGTCTGCTGCCTTCTCTATGCCTATATTTACCTCTTTCTGCCTCAGTCGGCGTCTCAGTCGGCGTCGCAGCCTCTGTCAGCGTCTATGTAGGCGTCACAGTCGCTGCCTCTGTCGATTGGGGGGTCTGATGCCTTCTCTTTGCCTATATCTACCCCTATCTGCCTCAGTCGGCATCGCAGTCTCTGTCAGCGTCTATGTAGGCGTCTCAGTCGCTGCCGCTGTCGATTGGGGGGTCTGATGCCTTCTCTTCGCCTATATCTACCCCTATCTGCCTCAGTCGGCGTCGCACACTCTGTCAGCGTCTCTTTAGGCGTCTCAGTCGCTGCCGCTGTCGATTGGGGGTCTGCTGACTTCTGTATGCCCATATCTACCCCTATCTGCCTCAGTCGGCAACTCAGTCGGCAACTCAGTCGGCAACTCAGTCGGCGTCGCAGCCTCTATCAGCGTCTCTGTAGGCGCCTCAGTTGTTGCCGATATCAATTGGTGGGTCTGCTGCCTTCTCTATGCCAATATCTACCCCAATCTCCCACAGTCGGCATCTCAGTCGGCGTCGCAGCCTCTATCAGCGTCTCTGTATGCATCTCAGTTGATGCCGCTGTCGATTGGGTTGTCTGCTGCCATATCTATGCCTATGTCTAACCCTCTCTGCCTCAGTCGGCGTCCCAGTCGGCGTCGCAGCCTCTGTCAGCGTCGCAGCCTCTTTCAGCGTCTCTGTGGGCGTCTCAGTCGCTGCCGCTGTCGATTGGAGGGTCTGCTGCCTTCTCTATGCCTATATCTACCCCTATCTGCCTCAGTCGGCGTCTCAGTCGGCGTCGCAGCCTCTTGTCAGCGTCTCTGTAGGCATCTCAGTTGCTGCCGTTGTCGACTGGGGGGTCTGCTGCCTTCTTTTTGCCTATATCTGCCTCAGTCGGCGCCCCAGTCGGCGTCGCAGCCTCTGTCAGCGTCTCTGTAGGCGTCTCAGTCGTTGTCGCTGTCGATTGGAGGGTCTGCTGCCTTCTCTATGCCTATATCTACCCCTATCTTCCTCAGTCGGCGTCTCAGTCGGCGTCGCAGTCTCTTGTCAGCGTCTCTGTAGGCATCTCATTCGCTGCCGTTGTCTATTGGGGGGTCTGCTGCCTTCTCTATACCTATATCTACCCCTATCTGCCTCAGTCGGCGTCGCAGCCTCTCTCAGCGTCTCTGTAGGCGTCTCAGTTGCTGCCGCTGTCGATTAGGTTGTCTGCTGCCTTGTCTATGCCTATGTCTAACCCTCTCTTCCTTAGTCGTCGTCTCAGTCGGCGTCGCAGTCTCTGTCAGCGTCGCAGTCTCTGTCAGCGTCGCAGCCTCTGTCAGCGTCTCTGCAGGCGTCTCAGTCGCTGCCGCTGTCGATTGGAGGGTCTGCTGCCTTCTCTATGCCTATATCCACCCCTATCTGCCTCAGTCGGTGTCGCAGCCTCTTGTCAGCGTCTCTGTAGGCATCTCAGTCGCTGCCGTTGTCGATTGGGGGGTCTGCTGCCTTCTCTACGCCCATATCTACCCCTATCTGCCTCATTCGGCGTCGCAGCCTCTTTCAGCGTCTCTGTAGGCGTCTCAGTCGCTGTCGATTGGGGGATCTGCTGCCTCTCTACGCCTACCTACCCCTATCTGCCTCAGTTGGCGTCTCAGTCGGCTTCACAGCCTCTGTCAGGGTCTCTGTAGCCGTCTCAGTCGCTGCCGCTGTCGATTGGGGGGGTCTGCTGCCTTCTGTAAGCCTACATCTACCCCTATCTGCCACAGTCGGCGTCGCAACATATATCAGCGTCTCTGTAGGCGTCTCAGTTGTTGCCGCTGTCGATTGGAGGGTCTGCTGCCTTCTCTATGCCTATATCTACCCCTATCTGCCTTATTCGGCGTCGCAGCCTCTTTCAGCGTCTCTGTAGGCGTCTCAGTCGCTGCCGCTGTCGATTGGCGGATCTGCTGCCTTCTCTATGCCTATATCTACCCCTATCTGCCTCAGTCGGCGTCTCAGTCGGCGTCGCAGCCTCTTGTCAGCGT
Source organism: Clusia tigrina (assembly GCA_920105625.2). Classification (NCBI taxonomy): domain Eukaryota; kingdom Metazoa; phylum Arthropoda; class Insecta; order Diptera; family Clusiidae; genus Clusia; species Clusia tigrina. The sequence goes on along the minus strand of OV050031.1, from coordinate 78,101,406 downwards.
CTCTGTAGGCATCTCAGTCGCTGCCGTTGTCGATTCGGGGGTCTGCTGCCTTCTCTATGCCTATATGTACCCCTATCTAACTCAGTCGGAGTCTCAGTGGGCGTCGCAGGCTCTGTCAGCGTCTCTGTAGGCGTCTCAGTCGCTGCCGCTTTTGATTGGGAGTCTGCTGCCTTCTCTATGCCTAAATCTACCCCTATCTGCCTCAGTCGGCGTCACAGCCTCTCTCAGCATCTCTGTAGGCGTCTCAGTCGCTGCCGCTGTCGCTTGGGTTGTCTGCTGCCTTCTCTATGCCTATGTCTACCCCTCTCTCCATCAATCGGCGTCTCAGTCGGCGTCGCAGCCTCTGTCAGCGTCTCTGTAGGCGTGTCAGTTGTTGCCGCTGTCGATTGGGGGGTCTGCTGCTTTCTCTATGCCTATGTCTACCCCTCTCTGCCTCAGTCGGCGTCTCAGTCGGCGTCGCAGCCTCTGTCAGCGTATCTGTAGGCGTCTCAGTTGTTGCCGCTGTCGATTTGAGGGTCTGCTGCCTTCGCTATGCCTATATCTACCCCTATCTGCCTCAGTCTGCGTCTCAGTAGGCGTCGCAGCCTCTTGTCAGCGTCTCTGTAGGCATCTCAGTCGCTGCCGTTATCGATTGGGGGGTCTGCTGCCTTCTCTATGCCTATATCTACCCCTATCTGCTTCAGTCGGCATCTCAGTCGGCATCGCAGCCTCTATCAGCGTCTCTGTAGGAGTCTCAGTTGTTGCCGCTGTCGATTGGGTTGTCTGCTGCCTTCTCTATGCCTATCTCTTCCCCTATCTACCTCATTCGGCGCCACAGTCGGCTTCACAGCCTCTGTCAGCGTCTCTGTAGGTGTCTCAGTTGTTGCCGCTGTCGATTGGGGGCTCTGCTGCCTTCTATATGCCAATATCTACCACTATCTGCCTCAGTCTGCCTCTCAGACAGCGTCGCAGCCTCTTTCAGCGTCTCTGTAGGCGCCTCAATCGCTGCCGCTGTCGATTGGGGGGTCTGCTGCCTTCTCTATTCCAATATCTACCCCTCTCTGCCTCAGTCGGGGTCTTAGTCGGCGTCGTAGCCTCTGTCAGCGTCTCTGTATGCGTCTCAGTCGCTGCGCCTGTCGATTGGGAGGTCTGCTGCCTTCTCTATGCCAATATCTACCCCTCTCTGCCTCAGTCGGGGTCTTAGTAAGCGTCGTAGCCTCTGTCAGCGTCTCTGTATACGTCTCAGTCGCTACCCCTGTCGATTGGGAGGTCTGCTGCCTTCTCTATGCCTATATTTACCTCTTTCTGCCTCAGTCGGCGTCTCAGTCGGCGTCGCAGCCTCTGTCAGCGTCTATGTAGGCGTCTCAGTCGCTGCCGCTGTCGATTGGGGGGTCTGATGCCTTCTCTTTGCCTATATCTACCCCTATCTGCCTCAGTCAGCGTCGCACCCTCTGTCAGCGTCTCTGTAGGCGACTCAGTAGTTGCCGCTGTCGATTGGGGGGCCTGCTGCCTTCTCTAAGCCTATATCTACCCCCACCTGACTCAATCGGCATCTCAGTCGGAGTCACAGCCTCTGTCAGCGTCTCTGTAGGCGTCTCATTTGTTACCGCTGTCGATTGGGGGGTCTGCTGCCTTCTCTATGCCTATGTCTGCCTCAGTCGGCGTCTCAGTCGGCGTCGCAGCCTCTGTCAGCGTCTCTGTAGGCGTCTCAGTCGCTGCCGCTGTCGATTGGGGGGTCTGCTGCCTTCTCTATGCCTATGTCTAACCCTCTCTGCCTCAGTCGGTGTCGCAGCCTCTGTCAGCGTCGTAGCCTCTGTCAGCGTCTCTCTAGGCGTCTCAGTCGCTGCCGCTGTCGATTGGGGGGTCTGCTGCCTTCACTATGCCTTGTAAAGACGGAAAGTACCAGAAGTATTTTCCGCATACACCTCCTACAAAGAATACAACAAAAACTAAATGCTACCACCAGAGACCGTGTTAACTCCACAAACAAATAACGATGTCCACCATATTTTATTTAGAAATGACCACCATCAATATTCAAGCATGCAACCATCCCCGATATCATGCAGCTTAAAAAGGTAACCACCTCCCACGCTAAATGCAACAACAAAGACAGCGGATAAGTATAACAAAACATTTACGCACAGACGATCGGACCAATAAACGTATAGGTTGTGAGGAGCTCAGAAACGGAAAGGGTTAGACTGATGACGACGACGGCCTATAGTACAAAGAACATCAAGAGGGACTAGTACGGCTATAAAGGAAAAAAGAAACAACAAGCAAACATTTCGACTGAACAGTGCAGCGACCAAAGGCGGAACACAGAGAAACCCGAAAGAGCACCACACACACGCTAACCGATCGCACACACAAAGCAGTAAGCAGGCTGTAAGAAATATTTGCCGAAGAGTTGCCGACCATTCAGGAATGCCATCGTTTATTTGAATGTTGTGTTTCGCTGATCGTGAGCGTGTTGCCGGTTTGCACAGTTGACGAGTGACAGCCGAGGAGCACACCACGGTAAGCGACGCACAGCACATTTTTATATGTTATTTTATTTTAACGTTTTGAACACTTTTGTATTTTAGAAATAAATTTTTTAAGTTGCCAAAATTAAACTTCGATCTTTGACTCGTCACAATTTTTTATTTCGTGTGCAACTTTATTTTAGTGAGCATAAATTTATATTAATTATATAACGCGGAATTTATGTTTCACACGCCGCCTGCAAGTAACACACGGTCCAGCAAGATGAAAAAGGGTACGAAAAAGGCCAATATTAGTGGAGCCAACACATCGACATCTGAGACCGCCAATATTTCTGGTCTGTCATCACCTGCAGCCTTGACTTCAACGATTGCAACCACCGCCACCAGAGCGCTACCTGCCGTTGCATCGTTGGATTTTCCTGCTACAGTCGCCGACAAGAAGACAACTATGGAGCCTCAAAATGTCGCAAGTGTAAAAGCTGCTACTGCAGATCATCAAGCCTGGAGTGTGATGCTCGAGAGGATAAACGCCCTCGAAAGTGAGTTACGCAGCACTCACGTAAGCTTGCATGAAAAAAATATACAGTGCCATGCACTGAATGAAGCGTTGCATTTGCCTGCTGGTCAAGTCGCCACACAACCAGCATTACGAACTGACGCTATAGAAGAATTAATGCGTAGTACGCAAAATTTCCCCGCCGCTATTACGCATTCGCCAGCCAGCATTGATATGCACAATAAACTGTTTGCGCTAAATGCGCATAAAAATACAGACATAGCTACGCAGCCACTATCAATCGCTGAGGAAACACGCAATTCTCGCTAAGTTCGCATCCCTGCGCCGCCGCTTCGGCGCATTCAACGCGATGCGCAGCCAATGTTGTGTTACACGATGGTTTTTTGTCTGCCGCTACGCCGATGGCAGCAATAACATCGTCAACAAGTGCAGGGACATTTCCAAGTGTTGTCGCCATGTCTGCCGCTCAGCGTTCGGCAGTATGTTCAAATATAACGAACAGTGGAGTTTTAATGTCTACTTGCGACACAATACAGTCTGGTGGTGATACTAATCGTATTTATCAATACCCTGTTATACCAACACTGAACACAATGCCGACTGGTGGGAATGCTGGATATAATTATTGCCGCCCTGTTATGGCGACTCATAGCACAATACCGACTGCTGGAAATATGTGGTATTGCTATCAGCACCCTGTTACGCCGTTGCCAACTGCGCATGATATGGATTCAAACCCGAGTTATATGAATCAAAACAGGAGTAATAATCCTGGACAAAATATATCAGCATATTTACAGCCGCGAAAGATATTAGAGCTGCCAGCTTTCAGTGGCCACCCCGAGGACTGGCCCATGCTATGGACCACCTTCGAACAAACTACGAATGCATATGGGTACAGTAATTTGGAAAACTGTCAGCGGTTGCAGAAGTGTCTCAAAGGTGAGGCACGTGAGTCAGTAAAGTCCCTTTTGATTCACCCTGACAACGTAGCCGCGGTTATGGAACAGCTTCGATTCCGATATGGACGCCCTGAACTGCTAATTCGAAGTCAGCTGCAACAAATACAGGAAGTGGCACCCATCTCAGAATCATCAATTGAAAGGTTAATACCATTTGCAACAAAGGTGAGAAACCTGGTAGTGTTTCTTCAGACAGCAAACGGACAACAACATATAGGTAATCCAATGTTGCTTGAAGAGCTAATTGGAAAATTACCAATGCATAAAAAATTAGATTGGGCCAAATACGCGAATGCAATCTTGCCGTATCCGACAATTGCTGATTTCAGTAATTGGTTAACCGAGATAGCCAATTTAATATCAAGGGTCATTACGATGAAATCTGAGCCACGCCGTAAAGTAGTTCTTCACACAGTCGACAACCAAAATGAACGCTTGGCATGCCAGTTGTGCAAAAATGCCCATGCGATCGTAAGTTGCAAACAGTTCTTGGGATGTGATGTACAAAAGAGGTGGAGCGAAATCAAGCGCTTACGTTTATGCTTCTCGTGTCTTAAACCGGGACACTCGCTGCAATATTGCCAGCGGCGGAAGAAATGTCCGGTCGACAGATGCGATCGTAAACATCACCAGCTGTTGCATGATAAATCAACAGTTCGAAACGCACAGCGACAAAGACCAGCGCCTGTTTCTGATGATAAGGATGAAGGTTCCGTTAAGGCAGAGACATTGCGAAGTTGCGCCAATGGAGCTCAGAAATTGCTGTTCAAAATATTGCCCGTAACGCTGTATGGTCCAAAGAAGACAATCCGCACGTACGCACTCTTAGATGAAGGTTCATCCGTCACCATGATGAACAGCAACTTGATAGCAAAACTGGGCCTCCGTGGAGAAGACCGACAAATTAATCTGCAATGGTTTGGCGGTCGCTCTGAGCAGCAATCAGCTATAGTGGTCGATGTTCACATAAGTGGGATTGCAAACAACAGAAAGTTTCCGCTGCGTAATGTTTATGGTGTGGAAAATTTGAATTTACCAATGCAAAGTCTGCTTAAAAGAGATTTGCATCCGAGCGATCGTAATTTACCAGCGCTACCAGTAAAACCATATTCAGATGCCACACCTCATATTCTCATTGGTTTAGATCACTGTCATTTAGGCTTGCCTATTGAAACTTTGTGTTTGGGAGCGAAAGGGCCGCATGCCGCTAAAACTATACTTGGATGGATTGTGTTGGGGAAAACAAATGAGCACGTTTCGGCGACACCATCCTGTTTATTTACCCATTCAATAGTGGCAGATAATTTGCATCGGACTGTAGCTGACTATTTTCAAACTGAGAACTTTGGCGTTCGCCCAGCACCGGCGGTAGAGCCAGACGAGGAGGTGAGAGCACGCAATATTTTACAAGCTGTCACAAGAAAAATAGGTGACAAGTTTGAAACCGGTTTTGCTTTGGGATCAGGACAATTTCGAGTTTCCTGATAGCTACTCTATGGCCTTCAAACGCTTGCTTGGTATAGAACGCAAAATGGAGAAGGAACTAGAATTTGGTAAAGCATACAACGGTATAATCGAAAGTTATATTGACAAGGGTTATGCGCGCAAGTTGCAGTCAGATGAGGCTTCCAAGATAACCCCTAGAACATGGTACATTCCGCACTTTGCAGTTAAGAATCCAAACAAACCTGGTAAATTGCGATTGGTGTTTGACTCAGCTGCTACCGTTAATGGAGTTTCTTTGAATTCACGGTTATTAAAGGGTCCGCAGGACTATAAACCAATGCCTTCAGTATTGTTTAACTTTCGAGAAGGAGCTATTGCTGTATGTGGTGACATTCGTGAGATGTTCCACCAAGTTTCGATTCGACTAGAAGACAGATGTGCACAAAGATTCTTATGGCGCAATGGCGACAGTCAGAGAAAACCCGACGTCTATGAAATGTGCGTTATGACCTTCGGGGCCGCCTGTTCGCCGTGTGCTGCTCAATATGTTAAATGTGTGAACGCATTACAACATCAGTTGATCTATCCAAGAGCCGTGAAAACAATGCTGCAACACCATTACGTCGACGATTATGTATTCGATATTCGATACGATTTCTGAAGCCATTACCGTATCCAAACAAGTGCGTGATATACATAAAGGTGCGGGATTTGAACTATGTAAATTTAGCTCGAACTCATCTGAAGTGTTGGGCGCTCTACAAGACGAAGCCCATATTAGTAACGAAGCATCTTCCAATAGTTTTGGAAAAGTACTCGGAATATTGTGGCAACCAGGTGAAGACACATTTAGCTATAAGTTGCAGTTTAACAATGTGGACGCAGATGTGGTGGATGGGAACAGGGGTCCTACGAAACGGGAGTTTCTTAGTATTGTAATGTCAATATTTGATCCACTGGGATTTTTAGCCCACGTTGTGGTAGGAGCAAAGATATTGTTGCGTGAAGTATGGCGATACAACATTTGTTGGGATGAACAACTGCCTATCTACATATATGACGGTTGGAGCAAATGGCGAGAGAACATCAAGAAGATTCCGGAAGTTAAAATACCGCGTTGCTACTTTACCAGAGGCGTGCCAAAGAATCGACAATTGCATATATTCGTTGATGCAAGCCAAGACGCATTTGCAGCCGCCGCGTATTGGCGCAGCACTTATTCTGATGGTGAAGTCGAAGTTTCCTTGGTGTTCGCTAAAAGCAGATGTGCTTCTTTGAAACCGATGACGGTGCCCAGACTCGAGCTGCAAGCAGCTGTTCTGGGTACTCGCGTGATGCAAACCATCAAGGAGGGCCACTCTTTAGAATCTGCCGATTGCATCTTTTGGAGCGACTCAAAGACGGTAATTAAGTGGATCGCGCAAGGAAATCGCCGCTACAAGCCATTTGTGGCACACCGTATAGCCGAGATTTTAGCCGCCAGCAAAGTATCGGAATGGCGTTGGCTTCCTACAGAGAAAAATGTAGCTGATGAGGCTACTCGCTTAAATTTTAAAATCGATTTCTCATTTATGTCAAGATGGTTTCAAGGACCAGAGTTCCTTCGGTACGATGAAAGTGAATGGCCAATTACTGAACACATCCAAGAAGCTACGGCAGCTATGGAAGAGGAGTTAGAGCCAAAGTTTGCCTTAACCATAAATAATGAGCGTATCTTCAAATTCGAAAGATTTTCGTCGTTGAATAAATTAATTCGATCAGTCGCGTGGGTGCTTCGGTTTGCTTCAAATTGCCGCATGCGTCGGCAGCTTTGTGTTCAAATAGGCCTACAAGTATCTGAACTGGAAGCAGCGGAGTGGATATTATGTCGGCAAGCTCAATCTGAAGTATATGGCATGGAGAGAGAAGTAATTACGAATGGCAAAGTTGTGACGTTGCAGAGTCTTACCCCATACATAGACGATAAGGGCGTTCTGAGAGTATACGGGCGTATAGATGCAGCCAGCTGGTTACCTTATGAAACGAAACGTCCAATTATCTTGCCGCCTCGACATCCATTCACTTCTCTGGTTATATACTATTTTCATTGCCAAATGAAGCATCAAAATATAGAGGCGACAATATGCGAAATCCGAAGAAAGTATTGGGTAGTACGCATCAGACAAGAAATGCGAAAGGTAATCAATACTTGCCAGATATGCAGACTAAGGAAATTGAAACCAGTTACACCAATAATGGGTCCACTACCTGTCGACCGATTGACGCCTTTTGTGAGACCATTCAGTCATACAGGATTGGACTATTTTGGACCAGTTTTAGTAACGATAGGGCGGCGTACTGAAAAACGGTGGGTAGCACTGTTCACTTGTCTCACCATCAGAGCGGTGCATTTGGAAATAGCATTTGATTTGTCCACTGATGCATGTGTAGTAGCCATACGCAACTTTATAAATCGTCGTGGTGTACCTAAACGAATTCGTAGCGACAATGGAAAAAATTTTATTGGAGCAAGCGGTGAAGCGGCACGATTTTCAGAAGTATTTGATTGCGAGCGCATTTTGACGGAGTTGTCATCGAAAGGTGTTGAGTGGATATTTAATTGCCCATTAAACCCTTCCGAAGGCGGGGTGTGGGAACGTATGGTGCAGTGCGTCAAAAGGGTTTTGCGACATACACTGAAAGAAGTGGCTCCTCGAGAACATACACTTCAATGTCTACTTATAGAAGCTGAAAATGTCGTCAATTCGAGACCACTTACCCACTTGCCAATATCCATAGATGAAGAGGAACCTCTGACACCCAATCATTTTATTTTGGGTACAGCGAATACTGCGCAAACGCCCGGTGCAGCTGACATCAGTGACAAACCATGCGTGCTGCGCAAGCAATGGCGAATAGCGAGGCAATTACGAGATAAATTCTGGAAACGATGGGTAGCGGAGTATTTGCCCACCTTGACACGTCGAGTGAAATGGTGCCAACCAACCACCTCCTTGAAAGAAGGCGCCTTGGTTTTTATATGTGACGTGAACTTGCCAAGAAACAAGTGGTGCCGTGGACGAGTAGAAAAAACCTACAAAGGAGCTGATGGCCAAGTAAGACGAGCAGATGTACGCACCAGTTCTGGATTGTTGTGTCGACCTGTTTCAAAACTAGCCGTTTTGGAAGTGGAATGTGGTGAAATGAAGTGATTCACGGGGTCGGGAGTGTAAGAAATATTTGCCGAAGAGTTGCCGACCATTCAGGAATGCCATCGTTTATTTGAATGTTGTGTTTCGCTGATCGTGAGCGTGTTGCCGGTTTGCACAGTTGACGAGTGACAGCCGAGGAGCACACCACGGTAAGCGACGCACAGCACATTTTTATATGTTATTTTATTTTAACGTTTTGCACACTTTTGTATTTTAGAAATAAATTTTTTAAGTAGCCAAAATTAAACTTCGATCTTTGACTCTTCACACAGGCAGATCAAACCAATCTCTGCAACAACAACAACACTACAGCGACCGAAGGCGGAGCACGGATGACAACGGGAGCGAGCCGATCGTAAACACAAAGAAGTAGAAACCAATATTTTAACAACAACAACACTACAGCGACCGAAGGCGGAACACGGATGACAACGAGAGCGCACCGATCGTAAGCACAGAGCCGTAAGCAGGCGGAGAGTGAAACAATATATTAACAACAACAACACTATAGCGACCGAAGGCGGAACACGGATGACAACGAGAGCGCACCGATCGTAAACACATTGCCGTAAGCAAGCGGAGTGTGAACCGATATATTAATTACAACAACAGCAAAGCGACAACTATCAGCAGCGATCAGGCCACACTACTGCAAGCAACAACTATGATGGACAACCAGCAGAAGTTGAAGGTGGCCTAAGGACAACTGGGCCACAACAACAACGAGCACTGATCCCATGGCAAGCTTTCGCTATATAAGCGGAGTGAACCAAACAATGAGCCTCTTTGATCCAGCATCGCTCAGTGAGTATACAACGAACCAAGCTCCTAGAGACGCACCAAGCTTCGAAGCTAGTTACTTTGACTATTGACAATAAATCAACGAAGGCAGAGCCAGGAGTTTATGGTTTTGACCGACTCTCCCTGGGACACATACGCAACGCAGACAGAGCCAGGAGTTTATGGTTTTGACCGACTCTCCCTGGGACACATACACAACGCAGACAGAGCCAGGAGTTTATGGTTTTGACCGAATCTCCCTGGGACACATACGCAAAACAGACAGAGCCAGGAGTTTATGGTTTTGACCGACTCTCCCTGGGACACATACGCAACGCAGACAGAGCCAGGAGTGTATGGTTTTGACCGACTCTCCCTGGGACACTAGTACAAACCACGGACACTACCACGAGCACACAGAGTAGGGTAATAATAAAAAATAATTGTATAGGAAATAAGTATAAAATTTTATAAATAAATAAAACACTTATTAAAACTAACACTATTGGAATAAATTTCTGTAAGCGACTTCTGCGGGGGGTCTGCTGCCTTCTCTATGCCTATATCTACCCCTATCTGCCTCAGTCGGCGTCGCAGCCTCTTGGCAGCGTCTCTGTAGGCATCTCAGTCACTGCCGTTGTCAATTGGGGGGTCTTCTGCCTTCTCTATACCTATATCTACCCCTATCTGCCTCAGTCGGCGGCGCAGCCTCTTTAACCGTGTCTGTAGGCGTCTCAGTCGCTGCCGCTGGCGATTGGGGGATCTGCTGGCTCTCTACGCCTATATCTACCCCTATCTGCCTCAGTCGGCGTCTCAATCGGCTTCTCAGCCTCTGTCAGAGTGTCTGTAGCCGTCTCAGTCGCTGCCGCTGTCGATTGGGTGGTCTGCTGCCTTCTCTATGCCTATATCAACCCCTATCTGCCTCAATCGGCGTCTCAGGCGGCGTCGCAGCCTCTGTCAGTGTCTCTGTAGGCGTCTCAGTCGCTGCCGCTGTCGATTGGAGGGTCTGCTGCCTTCTCTGTGCCTATATCAACTCCTATCTGCCTCAGTCGGCGTCTCAGTCGGCGTCGCAGCCTCTTGTCGGCGTCTCTGTAGGCATCTCAGTCGCTGCCGTTGTCGATTGCGGGGTCTGTTGCCTTCTCTATACCTATATCTACCCCTATCTGCCTCAGTCGGCGTCGCAGCCCCTCTCAGCGTCTCTGTAGGCGTCTCAGTTGCTGCCGCTGTCGATTGGGCTGTCTGCTGCCTTGTCTATGTGTATGTCTAACCCTCTCTGCCTCAGTCGGCGTCTCAGTCGGCGTCGCAGCCTCTGTCATCGTAGCAACCTCTGTCAGCGTCTCTGTAGCCGTATCAGTCGCTGCCGCTGTCGATTGGGGGGTCTGCTGCCTTCTGTAAGCCTATATCTACCCCTATCTGCCTCAGTCGGCATCTCAGTCGCCGTCGCAGCCTCTTGTCAGCGTCTCTGTAGGCATCTCAGTCGCTGCCGCTGTCGATTGGGTTGTCTGCTGCCTTCTCTATGCCTATGTCTAACCCTCTCTGCCTCAGTCGGCGTCGCAGCCCCTGTCAGCGTCGCTGCCTCTCTCGGCGTCTCTCTAGGCGTCTCAGTCGCTGCCGCTGTCGATTGGGGGGTCTGCTGGCTTCACTATGCCTATATCTACCCATATCTGCCTCAGTCGGCGTCGCAGCGTCTTGTCAGCGTCTCTGTAGGCATCTCAGTCGCTGCCGTTGTCGATTAGGGGGGTTTGCTGCCTTCTCTATGCCTATATCTACCCCTATCTGCCTCATTCGGCGTTGCAGCCTCTTGGCAGCGTCTCTGTAGGCATCTCAGTCGCTGCCGTTGTCGATTGGGGGGGTCTGCTGCCTTCTCTATACCAATATCTACCCCTATCTGCCTCAGTCGGCGCCGCAGCCTCTCTCAGCGTCTCTGTAGGCGTCTCAGTTGCTGCCGCTGTCGATTGGGTTGTCTGCTGCCTTATCTATGCCTATGTCTAACCCTCTCTGCCTCAGTCGGCTTCGCAGCCTCTGTCAGCGTCTCTGTAGGCGTCTCAGTCGCTGCCGCTGTCGATTGGAGGGTCTGCTGCCTTCTCTGTGCCTATATCAACTCCTATCTGCCTCAGTCGGCGTCTCAGTCGGCGTCGCAGCCTCTTGTCGGCGTCTGTGTAGGCATCTCAGTCGCTGCCGTTGTCGATTGGGGGGTCTGCTGCCTTCTCTATACCTATATCTACCCCTATCTGTCTCAGTCGGCGGCGCAGATTCTCTCAGCGTCTCTGTAGGCGTCTCAGTTGCTGCCGCTGTCGATTGGGTTGTCTGCTGCCTTGTCTATGTGTATGTCTAACCCTCTCTGCCTCAGTCGGCGTCTCAGTCGGCGTCGCAGCCTCTGTCAGCGTCTCTGCAGGCGTCTCAGTCGCTGCCGCTGTCGATTGGAGGGTCTGCTGCCTTCTCTATGCCTATATCTATCCCTATCTGCCTCAGTCGGCGTCTCAGTCGGCGTCGCAGCTTCTTGTCAGCGTCTCTGTAGGCATCTCAGTCGCTGCCGTTGTCAATTGGGGGGTCTACTGCCTTATCTCTACCTATATCTACCCCTATATGCCTCAGTCGGCGTCCAGCCTCTTTCAGCATCTCTGTAGGCGTCTCAGTCGCTGCGGCTGTCGGTCTGCAGCCTCTCTACGCCTATATCTACCCCTATCTACCTCAGTCGGCGTCTCAGTCGGCTTCTCAGCCTCCGTCAGAGTGTCTGTAGCCGCCTCAGTCGCTGCCGCTGTCGATTGGGGGGTCTGCTGATTTCTTTGCCTATATCTACCACTATCTGCCTCAGTCGGCGTCGCAATCTATATCAACGTCTCTGTAGGCGTCTCAGTTGTTGCCGCTGACGATTGGAGGGTATGCTGCCTTCTCTATGCCTATATCTACCGATATCTGCCTCAGTCGGCGTCGCAGCCTCTGTCAGCGTCTCTGTACGCGTCTCATTTGCTGACGCTGTCGATTGGGGGTCTGGTGCCTTCTCTATGCCTATATCTACCCCTATCTGCCTCAGTCGGAATCTCAGTCGGCGTCGCAGCCTCTTGTCAGCGTCTCTGTAGGCATCTCAGTCGCTGCCGCTGTCGATTGGGTTGTCTGCTGCCTTCTCTATGCCTATGTCTAACCCTCTCTGCCTCAGTCGGCGTCGCAGCCCCTGTCAGCGTCTCTCTAGGCGTCTCAGTCGCTGCCGCTGCCGATTGGGGGGTCTGCTGCCTTCTCTATGCCAATATCTACCCCTATCTGCCTCAGTCGGCGTCTCAGTAGGCGTCGCAGCCTATCTCAGCGTCTCTGTAGGCGTCTCAGTCGCTGCCGCTGTCGACTGGGGGGTCTGCTGCCTTCTCTATGCCAATATCTACCCCTATCTGCCTCAGTCGGCGTCTCAGTAGGCGTCGCAGCCTATCTCAGCGTCTCTGTAGGCGTCTCAGTCGCTGCCGCTGTCGACTGGGGGGTCTGCTTCCTTCTCTATGTCATTATCTAGCCCTCTCTGCCTCACTCGGGGTCTCAGTCGGCGTCGCAGCCTCTGTCAGCGTCTCTGTAGGCGTCTCATTTGCTGACGCTGTCGATTGGGGGTCTGCTGCCTTCTCTATGCCTATATCTACCCCTATCTGCCTCAGTCGGAATCTCAGTCGGCATCGCAGCCTCTTGTCAGCGTCTCTCTGGGCACCTCAGTCGCTGCCGTTGTCGATTGGGGGGTCTGCTGCCTTCTGTATGCCCATATCTACCCCTATCTGCCTCAGTCGGCAACTCAGTCGGCGTCGCAGCCTCTATCAGCGTCTCTGTAGGCGTCTCAGTTGTTGCCGCTGTCGATTGGTGGGTCTGCTGCCTTCTCTATGCCTATATCTAACCCTACCTGCCTCAGTCGGCGTCACAGCTGGCTTCGCAGCCTCTGTCAGCGTCTCTGTAGGCGTCTCAGTCGATGCTGCTGTCGATTGGGGGGTCTGCAGCCTTCTCTATGCCAATATCTACCTCTATCTTCCACAGTCGGCTGCTCAGTCGGCGTCGCAGCCTCTATCAGCGTCTCTGTATGCATCTCAGTTGATGCCGCTGTCGATTGGGATGTCTGCTGCCTTGTCTATGCCTATGTCTAACCCTCTCTGCCTCAGTCGGCGTCTCAGTCGGCGTCGCAGCCTCTGTCAGCATCTCTGTAGGCGTCTCAGTCGCTGCCGCTGTCGATTGGAGGGTCTGCTGCCTTCTATATGCCTATATCAACCCTTATCTGCCTCAGTCGGCGTCTCAGTCGGCGTCGCAGCCTCTTGTCAGCGTCTCTTTAGGCATCTCAGTCGCTGCCGTTGTCGATTGGGGGGTCTGCTGCCTTCTCTATGCATATATCAACCATTATCTGCCTCAGTCGGCGTCTCTGCTGCCTTATCTATGCCTATGTCTAACCCTCTCTGCCTCAGTCGGCGTCTCAGTCGGCGTCGCAGCCTCTGTCAGCGTCTCTGTAGGCGTCTCAGTCGCTGCCGCTGTCGATTGGAGCGTCTGCTGCCTTCTCTGTGCTTATATCAACTCCTATCTGCCTCAGTAGGCGTCTCAGTCGGCGTCTCAGTCGGCGGCGCTGCCTCTTGTCGGCGTCTCTGTAGGCATCTCAGTCGCTGCCGTTGTCGATTGGGGGTCTGCTGCCTTCTCTATACCTATATCTACCCCTATCTGCCTCAGTCGGCGTCGCAGAATCTCTCAGCGTCTCTGTAGGCGTCTCAGTTGCTGCCGCTGTCGATTGGGTTGTCTGCTGCCTTGTCTATGTGTATGTCTAACCCTCTCTGCCTCAGTCGGTGTCTCAGTCGGCGTCGCAGCCTCTGTCATCGTAGCATCCTCTGCAAGCGTCGCAGCCTCTGTAAGCGTCTCTGCAGGCGTCTCAGTCGCTGCCGCTGTCGATTGGAGGGTCTGCTGCCTTCTCTATGCCTATATCTACCCCTATCTGCCTCAGTCGGCGTCGCAGCCTCTTGTCAGCGTCTCTGTGGGCATCTCAGTCGCTGCCGTTGTCCATTGGGGGGTCTACTGCCTTCTCTCTAGCTATATCTACCCCTATGTGCCTCAGTCGGCGTCGCAGCCTCTTTCAGCATCTCTGTAGGCGTCTCAGTTGTTGCCGCGGTCGATTGGGGGATCTGCAGGCTCTCTACGCCTATATCTACCCCTATCTGCCTCAGTCGGCGTCTCAGTCGGCTTCTCAGCCTCTGTCAGAGTGTCTGTAGCCGTCTCAGTCGCTGCCGCTGTCAATTGGGGGTCTGCTGCCTTCTGTAAGCCTATATCTACCCCTATCTGCCTCAGTTGGCGTCGCAACCTATATCAACGTCTCTGTAGGCGTCTCAGTTGTTGCCGCTGTCGATTGGAAGGTATGCTGCCTTCTCTATGGCTATATCTACCGATATCTGCCTCAGTCGGCGTCGCAGCCTCTGTCAGCTTCTCTGTAGGCGTCTCATTCGCTGACGCTGTCGATTGGGGGTCTGCTGCCTTCTCTATGCCTATATCTACCATTATCTGCCTCAGTCGGCATCTCAGTCGGCGTCGCAGCCTCTTGTCAGCGTCTCTGTAGGCATCTCAGTCGCTGCCGCTGTCGATTGGGTTGTCTGCTGCCTTCTCTATGGCTATGTCTGCCTATATCTACCCCTATCTGCCTCAGTCGGCGTCGCAGCCTCTCTCAGCGTCTCTGTAGGCGTCTCAGTCGCTGCCGCTGTCGATTGGGTTGTCTAGTTCCTTCTCTATGCCTATGGCTAACCCTCTCTGCCTCAGTCGGCTTCTCAGTCGGCGTCGCAGCCTCTGTCAGCGTCTTTGTAGGCGTCTCAGTCGCTGCCGCTGTCGACTGGGGGGTCTGCTGCCTTCTCTATGCCAATATCTACCCCTCTCTGCCTCAGTCGGGGTGGCAGTCGGCGTCGCAGCCACTGTCAGTGTCTCTGTAGGCGTCTCAGTCGCTGCCGCTGTCGATTGGGGGGTCTGCTGCCTTCTGTAAGCCTATATCTACCCCTATATGCCTCAGTCGGCGTCGCAACCTCTATCAGCGTCTCTGTAGGCGTCTCAGTTGTTGTCGCTGTCGATTGGAGGGTCTGCTACCTTCTCTATGCCTATATCTACCCCTATCTGCCTCAGTCGGCATCTCAGTCGGCGTCACAGCCTCTGTCAGCGTCTCTGTAGGCGTCTCAGTTGCTGCCGCTGTCGATTGGGGGGGTCTGCTGCCTTCTCTATGCCAATATCTACCCCTATCTGCTTCAGTCGGCATCTCAGTCAGCGTCGCAGCCTCTATCAGCGTCTCTGTATGCGTCTCACTCGCTGCCGCTGTCGATTGGGGGGTTTGCTGCCTTCTCTATGCCAATATCTACCCCTATCTGCTTCAGTCGGCATCTCAGTCGGCGTCGCAGCCTCTATCAGCGTCTCTGTATGCGTCTCAGTTGTTGCCGCTGTCGATTGGAGGGTCTGCTGCCTTCTCTATGCCTATATCTACCCCTATCTGCATAATTCGGCGTCGCAGCCTTTTGTCAGCGTCTCTGTAGGCATCTCAGTCGCTGCCGTTGTCGTTTGGGGGGTCTGCTGCCTTCTCTATGCCTATATCTACCCCTATCTGCCTCAGTCGGCGTCTCGGTCGGCGTCGCAGCCTCTTGTCAGCGTCTCTGTAGGCATCTCAGTTGCTGCCGCTGTCGATTGGGGGGTCTGCTGCCATCTCTATGCCTATATTTACCAATATATGCCGCAGTCGGCGTCTCGGTCGGCGTCGCAGCCTCTATCAGCGTCTCTGTAGGCGTCTCAGTTGTTGCCGCTGTCGATTGGGTTGTCTGCTGCCTTCTCTATGCCTATGTCTAACTCTCTCTGCCTCAGTCGGCGTCTCAGTCGGCGTCGCAGCCTCTGTCAGCATCGCAGCCTCTGTCGGCGTCTCTCTAGAGGTCTCAGTCGCTGCCGCTGTCGATTGGGGGGGGCTCTGCCTTTTCTATGCCTATATCTACCCCTAGCTGCCTCAGTCTGCGTCTTAGTCGGCGTCGCAGCTTCTTGTCAGCGTCTCTGTAGGCATCTCAGTCGCTGCCGTTGTCGATTGGGGGGTCTGCTGCCTTCTCTTTGCCTATATCTACGATTATCTGCCTCAGTCGGCGTCTCAGTGGGCGTCGCAGCTTCTGTCAGCGTCTCTGTAGGCGTCTTAGTCGATGCCGCTGTCGATTGGGGGATCTGCTGCCTTCTCTATGCCTATATCTACCCCTATCTGCCCTAGTCGGCGTTGCAGCCTCTCTCAGCGTCTCTGTAGGCGTCTCAGTCGCTGCCGTTGTCGATTGGGTTGTCTACTTCCTTCTCTATGCCTATGGCTAACCCTCTCTGCCTCAGTCGGCTTCTCAGTCGGCGTCGCAGCCTCTGTCAGCGTCTCTGTAGGCGTCTCAGTCGCTGCCGCTGTCGACTGGGGGGTCTGCTGCCTTCTCTATGCCAATATCTACCCCTCTCTGCCTCAGTCGGCGTCGCAGCCACTGTCAGTGTCTCTGTAGGCGTCTCAGTCGCTGCCGCTGTCGATTGGGGGTCTGCTGCCTTCTGTAAGCCTATATCTACCCCTATATGCCTCAGTCGGCGTCGCAACCTCTATCAGCGTCTCTGTAGGCGTCTCAGTTTTTGTCGCTGTCGATTGGAGGGTCTGCTATCTTCTCTATGCCTATATCTACCCCTATCTGCCTCAGTCGGCATCTCAGTCGGCGTCACAGCCTCTGTCAGCGTCTCTGTAGGCGTCTCAGTTGCTGCCGCTGTCGATTGGGGGGGTCTGCTGCCTTCTCTATGCCAATATCTACCCCTATCTGCTTCCATCGGCATCTCAGTCGGCGTCGCAGCCTCTATCAGCGTCTCTGTATGCGTCTCACTCGCTGCCGCTGTCGATTGGGGGGTTTGCTGCCTTCTCTATGCCAATATCTACCCCTATCTGCTTCAGTCGGCATCTCAGTCGGCGTCGCAGCCTCTATCAGCGTCGCTGTATGCGTCTCAGTTGTTGCCGCTGTCGATTGGAGGGTCTGCTGCTTTCTCTATGCATATATCTACCCCTATCTGCATAATTCGGCGTCGCAGCCTTTTGTCAGCGTCTCTGTAGGCATCTCAGTCGCTGTCGTTGTCGTTTGGGGGGTCTGCTGCCTTCTCTATGCCTATATCTACCCCTATCTGCCTCAGTCGGCGTCTCGGTCGGCGTCGCAGCCTCTTGTCAGCGTCTCTGTAGGCGTCTCAGTCGCTGCCGCTGTCGACTGGGGGGTCTGCTGCCTTCTCTATGCCAATATCTACCCCTCTCTGCCTCAGTCGGGGTGTCAGTCGGCGTCGCAGCCTCTGTCAGTGTCTCTGTAGGCGTCTCAGTCGCTACCGCTGTCGATTGGGGGGTCTGCTGCCTTCTGTAAGCCTATATCTACCCCTATCTGCCTCAGTCGGCATCTCAGTCGGCGTCACAGCCTCTGTCAGCGTCTCTGTAGGCGTCTCAGTTGCTGCCGCTGTCGATTGGGGGGGGTCTGCTGCCTTCTCTATGCCAATATCTACCCCTATCTGCTTCAGTCGGCATTTCAGTCGGCGTCGCAGCCTCTATCAGCGTCTCTGTATGCGTCTGACTCGCTGCCGCTGTCGATTGCGGGGTCTGCTGCCTTCTCTATGATAATATCTACCCCTATCTGCTTCAGTCGGCATCTCAGTCGGCGTCCCAGCCTCTATCAGCGTCTCTGTATGCGTCTCAGTTGTTGCCGCTGTCGATTGGAGGGTCTGCTGCCTTCTCTATGCCTATATCTACCCCTATCTGCATAATTCGGCGTCTCAGCCGTTTGTCAGCGTCTCTGTAGGCATCTCAGTCGCTGCCGTTGTCGTTTGGGGGGTCTGCTGCTTTCTCTATGCCTAAATCTACCCCTATCTGCCTCAGTCGGCGTCTCGGTCGGCGTCGCAGCCTCTTGTCAGCGTCTCTGTAGGCATCTCAGTTGCTGCCGCTGTCGATTGGGGGGTCTGCTGCCATCTCTATGCCTATATTTACCCCTATATGCCGCAGTCGGCATCTCAGTCGGCGTCGCAGCCTCTATCAGCGTCTCTGTAGGCGTCTCAGTTGTTGCCGCTGTCGATTGGGTTGTCTGCTGCCTTCTCTATGCCTATGTCTAACTCTTTTTGCCTCAGTCGGCTTCTCAGTCGGCGTCGCAGCCTCTGTCAGCGTCGCAGCCTCTGTCGGCGTCTCTCTAGAGGTCTCAGTCGCTGCCGCTGTCGATTGGGGGGTCTGCTGCCTTTTCTATGCCTATATCTACCCCTATATGCCTCAGTCGGCGTCGCAACCTCTATCAGCGTCTCTGTAGGCGTCTCAGTTGTTGTCGCTGTCGATTGGAGGGTCTGCTGCCTTCTCTATGCCTATATCTACCCCTATCTGCCTCAGTCGGCGTATCAGTCGGTGCCGCAGCCTCTTGTCAGCGTCTCTGTAGGCATCTCAGTCGCTGCCGTTGTCGATTGGGGGGTCTGCTGCCTTCTCTATGCCTATATCTACCCTATCTGCCTCAGTCGGCGTCTCAGTGGGCGTCGCAGCCTCTGTCAGCGTCTCTGTAGGCGTCTTAGTCGCTGCCGCTGTCGATTGGGGGGTCTGCTGCCTTCTCTATGCCTATATCTACCCCTATCTGCCTCAGTCGGCGTCGTAGCCTCTCTCAGCGTCTCTGTAGGCGTCTCAGTCGCTGCCGCTGTCGATTGGGTTGTCTGCTGCCTTCTCTATGGCAATATCTACCCCTCTCTGCCTCAGTCGGCGTCTCAGTGGGCGTCGCAGCCTCTGTCAGCGTCTCTGTAGGCATCTTAGTCGCTGCCGCTGTCGATTGGGGGGTCTGCTGCCTTCTCTATGCCTATATCTACCCCTATCTGCCTCAGTCGGCGTCGTAGCCTCTCTCAACCTCTCTGAATGCGTCTCAGTCGCTGCCGCTGTCGATTGGGGGGTCTGCTGCCTTCTCTATGCCAATATCTACTCTTATCTGCCTCAGTCGGCGCCTCAGCCGGCGTCGCAGCCTCTGTCAGCGTCTCTGAATGCGTCACAGTCGCTGCCGCTGACGATTGGAGGGTCTGATGCCTTCTCTTTGCCTATATCTACCCCTATCTGCCTAAGTCGGCATTTCAGTCGGCGCCGCAGCCTCTATCAGCGTCTCTGTAGGCGTCTCAGTTGTTGCCACTGTCGATTGGTGGGTCTGCTGCCTTCTCTATGCCTATATCTACCCCTACCTGCCTCAGTCGGCGTCACAGTGGGCTTCGCAACCTCTGTCAGCATCTCTGTAGGCGTCTCACTCGCTGCCGCTGTCGATTGGGGGGGTCTGCTGCCTTCTCTATGCCAATATCTACCCCAATCTGCCTCAGTCGGCATCTCAGTCAGCGTCGCAGCCTCTATCAGCGTCTCTGTGGGCGTCTCAGTTGTTGCCGCTGTCGATTGGTGGGTCTGCTGCGCTCTCTATGCCTATATCTACCCCTACCTGCCTCAGTCGGCAACTCAGCCGGCGTCACAACCTCTATCAGCGTCTCTCTAGGCGTCTCAGTTGTTGCCACTGTCGATTGGGGGGTCTGCTGCCTTCTCTATGTCAATATCTACCCCTATCTGCCTCAGTCGGCGTCGCTGCCTCTCTCAGCGTTTTTGAACAAGTCTCAGTCGCTGCCGCTGTCGATTGGGCTGTCTGCTGCCTTCTCTATGGCTATATCTACTCCTATCTGCCTCAGTCGGCGTCTCAGTCGGCGTCGCAGCCTGTTGTCAGCGTCTCTCTAGGCGTCTCAGTCGCTGCCGCTGTCGATTGGGGGGTCTGCTGCCTTCTCTTTGCCAATAACTACCCCTATCTGCCTCAGTCGGCAACTCAGCCGGCGTCACAGCCTCTATCAGCGTCTCTCTAGGCGTCTCAGTTGTTGCCACTGTCGATTGGTGGGTCTGCTGCCTTCTCTATGCCTCTATCTACCCCTACCTGCCTCAGTCGGCATCACAGTCGGCTTCGCAGCCTCTGTCAGCGTCTCTGTAGTCGTCTCAGTCGCTGCCGCTGTCGATTGGGGGGTCTGCAGCCTTCTCTATGCCAATATCTACCCCTATATTCCTCAGTCGGCATCTCAGTCGGCGTCGCAGCCTCTATCAGCGACTCTGTATGCATTCAGTTGATGCCGCTGTCGATTGGGTTGTCTGCTGCCTTATCTATGCCTATGTCTAACCCTCTCTGCCTCAGTCGGCGTCTCAGTCGGCGTCGCAGCCTCTGTCAGCGTCGCAGCCTCTGTCAGCGTCGCAGCCTCTGTCAGCGTCGCAGCCTTTGTCAGCGTCTCAGTAGGCGTCTCAGTCGCTACCGCTGTCGATTGGGGGGTCTGCTGCCTTCAGTATGCCTATATCTACCCCTATCTGCCTCAGTCGGCATCTCTGTCGGGGTCGCAGCCTCTATCAGCGTCTCTGTAGGCATCTCAGTTGTTGCCGCTGTTGATTGGTGGGTCTGCTTCCTTCTCTATGCCTATATCTACCCCTATCTGCCTCAGTCGGCGTCTCAGTCGGCGTCGCAGCCTCTGTCAGCGTCTATGTAGGCGTCTCAGTTGTTGCCGCTGTCGATTGGGTGGTCTGCTGCCTTCTCTATGCCTATGTCTAACCCTCTCTGCCTCAGTCTTCGTCTCAGTCGGCGTCGCAGCCTCTGTCGGCGTATCTCTAGACGTCTCAGTCGCTGCCGCTGTCGATTGGGTTGTCTGCTGCCTTCTCTATGGCAATATCTACCCCTCTCTGCCTCAGTCGGGGTGTCAGTCGGCGTCGCAGCCTCTGTGAGCGTCTCTGTAGGAGTGTCAGTCGATGCCGCTGTCGATTTGGGGTCTGCTGCCTTCTCTATGCCTATATCTATCCTATCTGCCTCAGTCGGCATCTCTGTCGGCGTCGCAGCCTCTATCAGCGTCTCTGTAGGCATCTCAGTTGTTGCCGCTGTTGATTGGTGGGTCTGCTCCCTTCTCTATGCCTATATCTACCCCTATCTGCCTCAGTCGGCGTCTCAGCGGTGCCGCAGCCTCTTGTCAGCGTCTCTGTAGGCATCTCAGTCGCTGCCGTTGTCGATTGGGGGGTCTGCTGCCTTCTCTATGCCTATATCCACCCCTATCTGCCTCAGTCGGCGTCTCAGTGGGCGTCGCAGCCTCTGTCAACGTCTCTGTAGGCATCTCAGTCGCTGCCGCTGTCGATTGGGGGGTCTGCTGCCTTCTCTATGCCTATATCTATCCCTATCTGCCTCAGTCGGCGTCGTAGCCTCTCTCAGCGTCTCTGTAGGCGTCTCAGTCGCTGCCGCTGTCGATTGGGTTGTCTGCTGCCTTCTCTATGGCAATATCTACCCCTCTCTGCCTCAGTCGGGGTGTCAGTCGGCGTCGCAGCCTCTGTGAGCGTCTCTGTAGGAGTGTCAGTCGATGCCGCTGTCGATTGGGGGTCTGCTGCCTTCTCTATGCCTATATCTATCCTATCTGCCTCAGTCGGCGTCTCAGTCGGCGTCGCAGCCTATGTCAGCGTCTCTGTAGGTGTCTCAGTAGCTGCGCTGTTGATTGGGGGGGTTTGCGGACTTATCTATGCCTATATCTTCCCCTATCTGCCTCAGTCGGCTTCGCAGCCTCTGTTAGCATTTCTGTAGGTGTCTCAGTCGCTGCCGCTGTCGATTGGGCGGTCTGCTGCCTTCTCTATGGCTATATATACCCCTATCTGCCTCAGTCGGCGTCTCAGTCGGCGTCGCAGCCTGTTGTCAGCGTCTCTGTAAGCGTCTCAGTCGCTGCCGCTGTCGATTGGGGGGTCTGCTGCCTTCTCTTTGCCAATAACTACCCCTATCTGCCTCAGTCGGCAACTCAGCCGGCGTCACAGCTTCTATCAGCGTCTCTCTAGGCGTCTCAGTTGTTGCCACTGTCGATTGGTGGGTCTGCTGCCTTCTCTATGCCTCTATCTACCCCTACCTGACTCAGTCGGCATCACAGTCGGCTGCGCAGCCTCTGTCAGCGTCTCTGTAGTCGTCTCAGTCGCTGCCGCTGTCGATTGGGGGGTCTGCAGCCTTCTCTATGCCAATATCTACCCCTATATTCCTCAGTCGGCATCTCAGTCGGCGTCGCAGCCTCTATCAGCGACTCTGTATGCATTCAGTTGATGCCGCTGTCGATTGGGTTGTCTGCTGCCTTATCTATGCCTATGTCTAACCCTCTCTGCCTCAGTCGGCGTCTCAGTCGGCGTCGCAGCCTCTGTCAGCGTCGCAGCCTCTGTCAGCGTCGCAGCCTTTGTCAGCGTCTCAGTAGGCGTCTCAGTCGCTACCGCTGTCGATTGGGGGGTCTGCTGCCTTCAGTATGCCTATATCTACCCCTATCTGCCTCAGTCGGCATCTCTGTCGGCGTCGCAGCCTCTATCAGCGTCTCTGTAGGCATCTCAGTTGTTGCCGCTGTTGATTGGTGGGTCTGCTTCCTTCTCTATGCCTATATCTACCCCTATCTGCCTCAGTCGGCGTCTCAGTCGGCGTCGCAGCCTCTGTCAGCGTCTATGTAGGCGTCTCAGTTGTTGCCGCTGTCGATTGGGTGGTCTGCTGCCTTCTCTATGCCTATGTCTAACCCTCTCTGCCTCAGTCTTCGTCTCAGTCGGCGTCGCAGCCTCTGTCAGCGTCACAGCCTCTGTCAGCGTCGCAGCCTCTGTCGGCGTATCTCTAGACGTCTCAGTCGCTGCCGCTGTCGATTGGGTTGTCTGCTGCCTTCTCTATGGCAATATCTACCCCTCTCTGCCTCAGTCGGGGTGTCAGTCGGCGTCGCAGCCTCTGTGAGCGTCTCTGTAGGAGTGTCAGTCGATGCCGCTGTCGATTTGGGGTCTGCTGCCTTCTCTATGCCTATATCTATCCTATCTGCCTCAGTCGGCATCTCTGTCGGCGTCGCAGCCTCTATCAGCGTCTCTGTAGGCATCTCAGTTGTTGCCGCTGTTGATTGGTGGGTCTGCTCCCTTCTCTATGCCTATATCTACCCCTATCTGCCTCAGTCGGCGTCTCAGTCGGTGCCGCAGCCTCTTGTCAGCGTCTCTGTAGGCATCTCAGTCGCTGCCGTTGTCGATTGGGGGGTCTGCTGCCTTCTCTATGCCTATATCCACCCCTATCTGCCTCAGTCGGCGTCTCAGTGGGCGTCGCAGCCTCTGTCAACGTCTCTGTAGGCATCTCAGTCGCTGCCGCTGTCGATTGGGGGGTCTGCTGCCTTCTCTATGCCTATATCTATCCCTATCTGCCTCAGTCGGCGTCGTAGTCTCTCTCAGCGTCTCTGTAGGCGTCTCAGTCGCTGCCGCTGTCGATTGGGTTGTCTGCTGCCTTCTCTATGGCAATATCTACCCCTCTCTGCCTCAGTCGGGGTGTCAGTCGGCGTCGCAGCCTCTGTGAGCGTCTCTGTAGGAGTGTCAGTCGATGCCGCTGTCGATTGGGGGTATGCTGCCTTCTCTATGCCTATATCTATCCTATCTGCCTCAGTCGGCGTCTCAGTCGGCGTCGCAGCCTATGTCAGCGTCTCTGTAG
Source organism: Clusia tigrina (assembly GCA_920105625.2). NCBI lineage: Eukaryota > Metazoa > Arthropoda > Insecta > Diptera > Clusiidae > Clusia > Clusia tigrina. The sequence goes on along the minus strand of OV050031.1, from coordinate 78,077,589 downwards.
GTGTCTCAGTAGCTGCGCTGTTGATTGGGGGGGTTTGCGGACTTCTCTATGCCTATATCTTCCCCTATCTGCCTCAGTCGGCTTCGCAGCCTCTGTTAGCATTTCTGTAGGTGTCTCAGTCGCTGCCGCTGTCGGCTGGGGGGTCTGCTGCCGCTGTCGGCTGGGGGCTGCTGCCTTCTCTATGCCAATATCTACCCCTCTCTGCCTCAGTCGGGGTCTCAGTCGGCGTCGCAGCCTCTGTCAGCGTCTCTGTAGGCGTCTCAGTTGTTGCCGCTGTCGATTGGGTTCTCTGCTGCCTTCTCTATGCCTATGTCTAACCCTCTCTGCCTCAGTCGGCGTCTCAGTCGGCGTCGCAGCCTCTGTCAGCGTCGCAGCCTCTGTCAGCGTCGCAGCCTCTGTCAGCGTCGCAGCCTCTGTCGGCGTCTCTCTAGACGTCTCAGTCGCTGCCGCTGTCGATTGGGGGGTCTGCTGCCTTCTCTATGCCTATATCTACCCCTATCTGCCTCTGTCGGCGTCTCAGTCGGTGCCGCAGCCTGTTGTCAGCGTCTCTGTAGGCATCTCAGTCGCTGCCGTTGTCGATTGGGGGGTCTGCTGCCTTCTCTATGCCTATATCTACCCCTATCTGCCTCAGTCGGCGTCTCAGTGGGCGTCGCAGCCTCTGTCAACGTCTCTGTAGGCGTCTCAGTCGCTGCCGCTGTCGATTGGGGGGTCTGCTGCCTTCTCTATGCCTATATCTATCCCTATCTGCCTCAGTCGGCGTCGTAGCCTCTCTCAGCGTCTCTGTAGGCGTCTCAGTCGCTGCCGCTGTCGATTGGGTTGTCTGCTGCCTTCTCTATGGCAATATCTACCCCTCTCTGCCTCAGTCGGGGTGTCAGTCGGCGTCGCATCCTCTGTGAGCGTCTCTGTAGGCGTGTCAGTCGTTACCGCTGTCGATTGGGGGGTCTGCTGCCTTCTCTATGCCTATATCTTCCTTATCTGCCTCAGTCGGCGTCTCAGTCGGCGTCGCAACTTCTGTGAGCATCTCTGTAGGCGTCTCAGTCGCTGCCGCTGTCGATTGGGGGGGTCTGCTGCCTTCTCTATGCCTATATCTACCCTTATCTGCCTCAGTCGGCGTCTCAGTCGGCGTCGCAGCCTCTGTCAACCTCTCTGAATGCGTCTCAGTAGCTGCCGCTGTCGATTGGGGGGTCTGCTGCCTTCTCTATGCCTATATCTACCCCTATCTGCCTCAGTCGGCGTCTCAGTCGGCGTCTCAGTCGGCGTCTCAGTCGGCGTCGCAGCCTCTGTCAACCTCTCTGAATGCGTCTCAGTAGCTGCCGCTGTCGATTGGTGGGTCTGCTTCCTTCTCTATGCCTATATCTACCCCTATCTGCCTCAGTCGGCGTCTCAGTCGGCGTCTCAGCCTCTGTCAGCGTCACTGAATGCGTCTCAGTCGCTGCCGCTGACGATTGGGGGGTCTGATGCCTTCTCTTTGCCAATATCTACCCCAATCTGCCTCAGTCGGGATCTCAGTCAGCGTCGCAGCCTCTATCAGCGTCTCTGTAGGCATCTCAGTTGTTGCCGCTGTCGATTGGTGGGTCTGCTGCCTTCTCTATGCCTATATCTACCCCTATCTGCCTCAGTCGGCGTCTCAGTCGGCGTCGCAGCCTCTGTCAGCGTCTCTGTAGGCGTCTCAGTTGTTGCCGCTGTCGATTGGGTTGTCTGCTGCCTTCTCTATGCCTATGTCTATCCCTCTCTGCCTCAGTCGGCGTCTCAGTCGGCGTCTCAGTCGGCGTCGCAGCCTCTGTCAGCGTCGCAGCCTCTGTCAGCGTCGCAGCCTCTGTCAGCGTCGCAGCCTCTGTCGGCGTCTCTCTAGACGTCTCGGTCGCTGCCGCTGTCGATTGGGGGGTCTGCTGCCTTCTCTATGCCTATATCTACCCCTATCTGCCTCAGTCGGCGTCTCAGTCGGTGCCGCAGTCTCTTGTCAGCGTCTCTGTAGGCATCTCAGTCGCTGCCGTTGTCGATTGGGGGGTCTGCTGCCTTCTCTATGCCTATATCCACCCCTATCTGCCTCAGTCGGCGTCTCAGTGGGCGTCGCAGCCTCTGTCAACGTCTCTGTATTCGTCTCAGTCGCTGCCGCTGTCGATTGGGGGGGTCTGCTGCCTTCTCTATGCCTATATCTATCCCTATCTGCCTCAGTCGGCGTCGTAGCCTCTCTCAGCGTCTCTGTAGGCGTCTCAGTCGCTGCCACTGTCGATTGGGTTGTCTGCTGCCTTCTCTATGGCAATATCAACCCCTCTCTGCCTCAGTCGGGGTGTCAGTCGGCGTCGCAGCCTCTGTGAGCGTCTCTGTAGGCGTGTCAGTCGTTGCCGCTGTCGATTGGGGGGTCTGCTGCCTTCTCTTTGCCAATATCTACCCCAATCTGCCTCAGTCGGCAACTCAGCCGGCGTCACAGCCTCTATCAGCGTCTCTCTAGGCGTCTCAGTTGTTGGCACTGTCGATTGGTGGGTCTGCTCTATGCCTATATCTATCCCTATCTGCCTCAGTCGGCGTCGTAGCCTCTCTCAGCGTCTCTGTAGGCGTCTCAGTCGCTGCCGCTGTCGATTGGGTTGTCTGCTGCCTTCTCTATGGCAATATCAACCCCTCTCTGCCTCAGTCGGGGTGTCAGTCGGCGTCGCAGCCTGTTGTCAGCGTCTCTGTAGGCATCTCAGTCGCTGCCGCTGTCGATTGGGGGGTCTGCTGCCTTCTCTATGCCTATATCTATCCCTATCTGCCTCAGTCGGCGTCGTAGCCTCTCTCAGCGTCTCTGTAGGCGTCTCAGTCGCTGCCGCTGTCGATTGGGTTGTCTGCTGCCTTCTCTATGGCAATATCTACCCCTCTCTGCCTCAGTCGGGGTGTCAGTCGGCGTCGTAGCCTCTGTGAGCGTCTCTGTAGGAGTGTCAGTCGATGCCGCTGTCGATTGGGGGTCTGCTGCCTTCTCTATGCCTATATCTATCCTATCTGCCTCAGTCGGCGTCTCAGTCGGCGTCGCAGCCTATGTCAGCGTCTCTGTAGGTGTCTCAGTAGCTGCGCTGTTGATTGGGGGGGTTTGCGGACTTCTCTATGCCTATATCTTCCCCTATCTGCCTCAGTCGGCTTCGCAGCCTCTGTTAGCATTTCTGTAGGTGTCTCAGTCGCTGCCGCTGTCGGCTGGGGGGTCTGCTGCCGCTGTCGGCTGGGGGCTGCTGCCTTCTCTATGCCAATATCTACCCCTCTCTGCCTCAGTCGGGGTCTCAGTCGGCGTCGCAGCCTCTGTCAGCGTCTCTGTAGGCGTCTCAGTTGTTGCCGCTGTCGATTGGGTTCTCTGCTGCCTTCTCTATGCCTATGTCTAACCCTCTCTGCCTCAGTCGGCGTCTCAGTCGGCGTCGCAGCCTCTGTCAGCGTCGCAGCCTCTGTCAGCGTCGCAGCCTCTGTCAGCGTCGCAGCCTCTGTCGGCGTCTCTCTAGACGTCTCAGTCGCTGCCGCTGTCGATTGGGGGGTCTGCTGCCTTCTCTATGCCTATATCTACCCCTATCTGCCTCTGTCGGCGTCTCAGTCGGTGCCGCAGCCTGTTGTCAGCGTCTCTGTAGGCATCTCAGTCGCTGCCGTTGTCGATTGGGGGGTCTGCTGCCTTCTCTATGCCTATATCTACCCCTATCTGCCTCAGTCGGCGTCTCAGTGGGCGTCGCAGCCTCTGTCAACGTCTCTGTAGGCGTCTCAGTCGCTGCCGCTGTCGATTGGGGGGTCTGCTGCCTTCTCTATGCCTATATCTATCCCTATCTGCCTCAGTCGGCGTCGTAGCCTCTCTCAGCGTCTCTGTAGGCGTCTCAGTCGCTGCCGCTGTCGATTGGGTTGTCTGCTGCCTTCTCTATGGCAATATCTACCCCTCTCTGCCTCAGTCGGGGTGTCAGTCGGCGTCGCATCCTCTGTGAGCGTCTCTGTAGGCGTGTCAGTCGTTACCGCTGTCGATTGGGGGGTCTGCTGCCTTCTCTATGCCTATATCTTCCTTATCTGCCTCAGTCGGCGTCTCAGTCGGCGTCGCAACTTCTGTGAGCATCTCTGTAGGCGTCTCAGTCGCTGCCGCTGTCGATTGGGGGGTCTGCTGCCTTCTCTATGCCTATATCTACCCTTATCTGCCTCAGTCGGCGTCTCAGTCGGCGTCGCAGCCTCTGTCAACCTCTCTGAATGCGTCTCAGTAGCTGCCGCTGTCGATTGGGGGGTCTGCTGCCTTCTCTATGCCTATATCTACCCCTATCTGCCTCAGTCGGCGTCTCAGTCGGCGTCACAGCCTATGTCAGCGTCTCTGTAGGTGTCTCAGTAGCTGCGCTGTTGATTGGGGGGGTCTGCGAACTTCTCTATGCCTATATCTTCCCCTATCTGCCTCAGTCGGCTTCGCAGCCTCTGTTAGCATTTCTGTAGGTGTCTCAGTTGCTGCCGCTGTCGATTGGGCGGTCTGCTGCCTTCTCTATGGCTATATCTACCCCTATCTGCTTCAGTCGGCGTCTCAGTCGGCGTCGCAGCCTGTTGTCAGCGTCTCTGTAGGCGTATCAGTCGCTGCCGCTGTCGATTGGGGGGTCTGCTGCCTTCTCTTTGGCAATATCTACCCCAATCTGCCTCAGTCGGCAACTCAGCCGGCGTCACAGCCTCTATCAGCGTCTCTCTAGGCGTCTCAGTTGTTGGCACTGTCGATTGGTGGGTCTGCTCTATGCCTATATCTATCCCTATCTGCCTCAGTCGGCGTCGTAGCCTCTCTCAGCGTCTCTGTAGGCGTCTCAGTCGCTGCCGCTGTCGATTGGGTTGTCTGCTGCCTTCTCTATGGCAATATCTTCCCCTCTCTGCCTCAGTCGGGGTGTCAGTCGGCGTCGCAGCCTCTGTGAGCGTCTCTGTAGGCGTGTCAGTCGTTACCGCTGTCGATTGGGGGGTCTGCTGCCTTCTCTATGCCTATATCTTCCTTATCTGCCTCAGTCGGCGTCTCAGTCGGCGTCGCAACTTCTGTGAGCATCTCTGTAGGCGTCTCAGTCGCTGCCGCTGTCGATTGGGGGGTCTGCTGCCTTCTCTATGCCTATATCTACCCTTATCTGCCTCAGTCGGCGTCTCAGTCGGCGTCTCAGTCGGCGTCTCAGTCGGCGTCGCAGCCTCTGTCAACCTCTCTGAATGCGTCTCAGTAGCTGCCGCTGTCGATTGGTGGGTCTGCTTCCTTCTCTATGCCTATATCTACCCCTATCTGCCTCAGTCGGCGTCTCAGTCGGCGTCTCAGCCTCTGTCAGCGTCACTGAATGCGTCTCAGTCGCTGCCGCTGACGATTGGGGGGTCTGATGCCTTCTCTTTGCCAATATCTACCCCAATCTGCCTCAGTCGGGATCTCAGTCAGCGTCGCAGCCTCTATCAGCGTCTCTGTAGGCATCTCAGTTGTTGCCGCTGTCGATTGGTGGGTCTGCTTCCTTCTCTATGCCTATATCTACCCCTATCTGCCTCAGTCGGCGTCTCAGTCGGCGTCGCAGCCTCTGTCAGCGTCTCTGTAGGCGTCTCAGTTGTTGCCGCTGTCGATTGGGTTGTCTGCTGCCTTCTCTATGCCTATGTCTATCCCTCTCTGCCTCAGTCGGCGTCTCAGTCGGCGTCTCAGTCGGCGTCGCAGCCTCTGTCAGCGTCGCAGCCTCTGTCAGCGTCGCAGCCTCTGTCAGCGTCGCAGCCTCTGTCGGCGTCTCTCTAGACGTCTCGGTCGCTGCCGCTGTCGATTGGGGGGTCTGCTGCCTTCTCTATGCCTATATCTACCCCTATCTGCCTCAGTCGGCGTCTCAGTCGGTGCCGCAGTCTCTTGTCAGCGTCTCTGTAGGCATCTCAGTCGCTGCCGTTGTCGATTGGGGGGGTCTGCTGCCTTCTCTATGCCTATATCCACCCCTATCTGCCTCAGTCGGCGTCTCAGTGGGCGTCGCAGCCTCTGTCAACGTCTCTGTATTCGTCTCAGTCGCTGCCGCTGTCGATTGGGGGGGTCTGCTGCCTTCTCTATGCCTATATCTATCCCTATCTGCCTCAGTCGGCGTCGTAGCCTCTCTCAGCGTCTCTGTAGGCGTCTCAGTCGCTGCCACTGTCGATTGGGTTGTCTGCTGCCTTCTCTATGGCAATATCAACCCCTCTCTGCCTCAGTCGGGGTGTCAGTCGGCGTCGCAGCCTCTGTGAGCGTCTCTGTAGGCGTGTCAGTCGTTGCCGCTGTCGATTGGGGGGTCTGCTGCCTTCTCTTTGCCAATATCTACCCCAATCTGCCTCAGTCGGCAACTCAGCCGGCGTCACAGCCTCTATCAGCGTCTCTCTAGGCGTCTCAGTTGTTGGCACTGTCGATTGGTGGGTCTGCTCTATGCCTATATCTATCCCTATCTGCCTCAGTCGGCGTCGTAGCCTCTCTCAGCGTCTCTGTAGGCGTCTCAGTCGCTGCCGCTGTCGATTGGGTTGTCTGCTGCCTTCTCTATGGCAATATCAACCCCTCTCTGCCTCAGTCGGGGTGTCAGTCGGCGTCGCAGCCTGTTGTCAGCGTCTCTGTAGGCGTCTCAGTCGCTGCCGCTGTCGATTGGGGGGGTCTGCTGCCTTCTCTTTGCCAATATCTACCCCTATCTGCCTCAGTCGGCAACTCAGCCGGCGTCAAAGCCTCTATCATCGTCTCTCTAGGCGTCTCAGTTGTTGGCACTGTCGATTGGTGGGTCTGCTCTATGCCTATATCTATCCCTATCTGCCTCAGTCGGCGTCGTAGCCTCTCTCAGCGTCTCTGTAGGCGTCTCAGTCGCTGCCGCTGTCGATTGGGTTGTCTGCTGCCTTCTCTATGGCAATATCTACCCCTCTCTGCCTCAGTCGGGGTGTCAGTCGGCGTCGCAGCCTCTGTGAGCGTCTCTGTAGGCGTGTTAGTCGTTACCGCTGTCGATTGGGGGGTCTGCTGCCTTCTCTATGCCTATATCTTCCTTATCTGCCTCAGTCGGCGTCTCAGTCGGCGTCGCAACTTCTGTGAGCATCTCTGTAGGCGTCTCAGTCGCTGCCGCTGTCGATTGGGGGGGTCTGCTGCCTTCTCTATGCCTATATCTACCCTTATCTGCCTCAGTCGGCGTCTCAGTCGGCGTCTCAGTCGGCGTCGCAGCCTCTGTCAACCTCTCTGAATGCGTCTCAGTAGCTGCCGCTGTCGATTGGTGGGTCTGCTTCCTTCTCTATGCCTATATCTACCCCTATCTGCCTCAGTCGGCGTCTCAGTCGGTGTCTCAGCCTCTGTCAGCGTCTCTGAATGCGTCTCAGTCGCTGCCGCTGACGATTGGGGGGTCTGATGCCTTCTCTTTGCCTATATCTACCAGTATCTGCCTAAGTCGGCATTTCAGTCGGCGTCGCAGCCTCTATCTGCGTCTCTGTAGGCGTCTCAGTTGTTGCCACTGTCGATTGGTGGGACTGCTGCCTTCTCTATGCCTATATATACCCCTACCTGCCTCAGTCGGCGTCACAGTCGGCTTCGCAGCCTCTGTCAGCGTCTCTGTAGGCGTCTCACTCGCTGCCGCTGTTGATTGGGGGGTCTGCTGCCTTCTCTATGCCAATATCTACCCCAATCTGCCTCAGTCGGGATCTCAGTCAGCGTCGCAGCCTCTATCAGCGTCTCTGTAGGCATCTCAGTTGTTGCCGCTGTCGATTGGTGGGTCTGCTTCCTTCTCTATGCCTATATCTACCCCTATCTGCCTCAGTCGGCGTCTCAGTCGGCGTCGCAGCCTCTGTCAGCGTCTCTGTAGGCGTCTCAGTTGTTGCCGCTGTCGATTGGGTTGTCTGCTGCCTTCTCTATGCCTATGTCTATCCCTCTCTGCCTCAGTCGGCGTCTCAGTCGGCGTCGCAGCCTCTGTCAGCGTCGCAGCCTCTGTCAGCGTCGCAGCCTCTGTCGGCGTCTCTCTAGACGTCTCGGTCGCTGCCGCTGTCGATTGGGGGGTCTGCTGCCTTCTCTATGCCTATATCTACCCCTATCTGCCTCAGTCGGCGTCTCAGTCGGTGCCGCAGTCTCTTGTCAGCGTCTCTGTAGGCATCTCAGTCGCTGCCGTTGTCGATTGGGGGGTCTGCTGCCTTCTCTATGCCTATATCCACCCCTATCTGCCTCAGTCGGCGTCTCAGTGGGCGTCGCAGCCTCTGTCAACGTCTCTGTATTCGTCTCAGTCGCTGCCGCTGTCGATTGGGGGGTCTGCTGCCTTCTCTATGCCTATATCTATCCCTATCTGCCTCAGTCGGCGTCGTAGCCTCTCTCAGCGTCCCTGTAGGCGTCTCAGTCGCTGCCGCTGTCGATTGGGTTGTCTGCTGCCTTCTCTATGGCAATATCAACCCCTCTCTGCCTCAGTCGGGGTGTCAGTCGGCGTCGCAGCCTCTGTGAGCGTCTCTGTAGGCGTGTCAGTCGTTGCCGCTGTCGATTGGGGGGTCTGCTGCCTTCTCTATGCCTATATCTATCCTTATCTGCCTCAGTCGGCGTCTCAGTCGGCGTCGCTACTTCTGTGAGCATCTCTGTAGGCGTCTCAGTCGCTGCCGCTGTCGATTGGGGGGGGGGGGGGGTCTGCTGCCTTCTCTATGCCTATATCTACCCTTATCTGCCTCAGTCGGCGTCTCAGTCGGCGTCTCAGTCGGCGTCGCAGCCTCTGTCAACCTCTCTGAATGCGTCTCAGTAGCTGCCGCTGTCGATTGGGGGGTTTGCTGCCTTCTCTATGCCTATATATACCCCTATCTGCCTCAGTCGGCGTCGCAGCCTATGTCAGCGTCTCTGTAGGTGTCTCAGTAGCTGCGCTGTTGATTGGGGGGGGGGGGGGGGGGTGTGCGGACTTCTCTATGCCTATATCTTCCGCTATCTGCCTCAGTCGGCGTCTCAGTCGGCGTCTCAGTCGGCGTCGCAGCCTCTGTCAACCTCTCTGAATGCGTCTCAGTAGCTGCCGCTGTCGATTGGGGGGTTTGCTGCCTTCTCTATGCCTATATATACCCCTGTCTGCCTCAGTCGGCGTCGCAGCCTCTGTTAGCATTTCTGTAGGTATCTCAGTCGCTGCTGCTGTCGATTGGGGGGTCTGCTGCTTTCTCTATGCCTATGTCTAACCCTCTCTGCCTCAGGCGGCGTATCAGTCGGCGTCGCAGCCTCTGTCAGCGTCGCAGCCTCTGTCAGCGTCGCAGCCTCTGTCAGCGTCGCAGCTTCTGTGGGCGTCTCTCTAGATGTCTCAGTCGCTGCCGCTGTCGATTGGGGAGTCTGCTGCCTTTTCCATGCCTATATCTACCCCTATCTGCCTCAGTCGGCGTCTCAGTCGGCGTCGCAGTCTCTCTCAGCGTCTCTGTAGGCGTCTCATTCGCTGCCGCTGTCGTTTGGGGGTCTGCTGCCTTCTCTATGCCTATATCTACCCCTATCTGCTTCAGTCGGCATCTCAGTGGGCGTCGCAGCCTCTTGTCAGCATCTCTGTAGGCATCTGAGTCGCTGCCGTTGTCGATTGGGGGGTCTGCTGCCTACTCTATGCCTACCCCTATCTGCCTCAGTCGGCGTCGCAGCCTCTTTCAGCGTCTCTGTAGCCGTCTCAGTCGCTGCCGCTGTCGATTGGGGGGGTCTGCTGCCTTCCGTAAGCCTATATCTACCCTTATCTGCCTCAGTCGGCGTCGCAACCTCTATCAGCGTCTCTGTAGGCGTCTCAGTTGTTGCCGCTGTCGATTGGAGGGTCTGTTGCCTTCTCTATGCATATATCTACCGCAATCTGCCTCAGTCGTCGTCGCAGCCTCCATCAGCGTCTCTGTAGGCGTCTCATCGCTGCCGCTGTCGATTGGGGGGTCTGCTGCCTTCTCTTTGCCAACATCTACCCCTATCTGCCTCAGTCGGCAACTCAGCCGGCGTCACAGCCTCTATCAGCGTCTCTCTAGGTGTCTCAGTTGTTGCCACTGTCGATTGGTGGGTCTGCTGCCTTTTCTATGCGTCTATCTACCCCAACCTGCCTCAGTCGGCATCACAGTCGGCTTCGCAGCCTCTGTCAGCGTCTCTGTAGTCGACTCAGTCGCTGCCGCTGTCGATTGGGGGGGGTCTGCAGCCTTCTCTATGCCAATATCTACCCCTATCTGCCTCAGTCGGCAACTCAGCCGGCGTCACAGCCTCTATCAGCGTCTCTCTAGGTGTCTCAGTTGTTGCCACTGTCGATTGGTGGGTCTGCTGCCTTTTCTATGCGTCTATCTACCCCAACCTGCCTCAGTCGGCATCTCAGTCGGCGTCGCAGCCTCTATCAGCGTCTCTGTATGCATCTCAGTTGATGCCGTTGTCGATTGGGTTGTCTGCTGCCTTATCTATGTCTATGTCTAACCCACTCTGCCTCAGTCGGCGTCTCAGTCGGCGTCGCAGCCTCTGTCAGCGTCGCAGCCTCTGTCAGCGTCGCAGCCTTTGTCAGCGTCTCTGTAGGCGTCTCAGTCGCTACTGCTGTCGATTGGGGGGTCTGCTGCGTTCAGTATGCCTATATCTACCCCTATCTGCCTCAGTCGGCATCTCTGTCGGCGTCGCAGCCTCTATCAGCGTCTCTGTAGGCATCTCAGTTGTTGCCGCTGTTGATTGGTGGGTATGCTTCCTTCTCTATGCCTATATCTACCCCTATCTGCCTCAGTCGGCGTCTCAGTCGGCGTCTCAGTCGGCGTCGCAGCCTCTGTCAGCGTCTCAGTTGTTGCCGCTGTCGATTGGTGGGTCTGCTGCCTTCTCTATGCCTACCCCTATCTGCCTCAGTCGGCGTCGCAGCCTCTCTCAGCGTCTCTGTAGCCGTATCAGTCGCTGCCGCTGTCGATTGGGGGTCTGCTGCCTTCAGTAAGCCTATATCTACCCCTATCTGCCTCAGTCGGCGTCGCAACCTCTATCAGCGTCTCTGTAGGCGTCTCAGTTGTTGCCGCTGTCGATTGGAGGGTCTGCTGCCTTCTCTATGCCAATATCTACCCCTATCTGCCTCAGTCGGCATCTCAGTCGGCGTCACAGCCTCTGTAAGCGTCTCTGTAGGCGTCTCAGTTGTTGCCGCTGTCGATTGGGGGGTCTGCTGAATTCTCTATGCCTATATCTACCCCTATCTGCCTCAGTCGGCATCTCCGTCGGCGTCGCAGCCTCTTGTCAGCGTCTCTGTAGGCATCTCAGTTGCTGTCACTGTCGATTGGGGGGTCTGCAACCTTCTCTATGCCTATATTTACCCCTATCTGCCTCAGTCGGCATCTCAGTGGGCGTCGCAGCCTCTGTCAGCATCTCTGTAGGCGTCTCATTCGCTGCCGCTGTCGATTGGGGGTCTGCTGCCTTCTCTATGCCTATATCTTCGCCTATCTGCCTCAGTCGGCATATCAGTCGGCGTCGCAGCCTCTATTAGCGTCTCTGTAGGCGTCTCAGTTGTTGCCGCTGTCGATTGGGTTGTCTGCTGCCTTTTCTATGCCTATGTCTAACCCTCTCTGCCTCAGTCGGCGTATCAGTCGGCGTCGCAGCCTCTGTCAGCGTCGCAGCCTCTGTCAGCGTCGCAGCTTCTATGGGCGTCTCTCTAGACGTCTCAGTCGCTGCCGCTGTCGATTGGGGGGTCTGCTGCCTTTTCCATGCCTATATCTACCCCTATCTGCCTCAGTCGGCGTCTCAGTCGGCGTCGCAGCCTCTCTCAGCGTCTCTGTAGGCGTCTCATTCGCTGCCGCTGTCGTTTGGGGGTCTGCTGCCTTCTCCATGCCTATATCTACCCCTATCTGAATCAGTCGGCGTCTCAATCGGCGTCACAGCCTCTTGTCAGCGTCTCTGCGGGCATCTCAGTCGCTGCCGTTGTCGATTGGGGGGTCTGTTGCCTTCTCTATGCATATATCTACCGCTATCTGCCTCAGTCGGCGTCTCAGTCGGCGTCTCAGTCGGCGTCGCAGCCTCTTGTCAGCGTCTCTGTAGGCAGCTCCGTCGCTGCCGTTGTCGATTGGGGGGTCTGTCGCCTTCTCTATGCCTATATCTACCCCTATCTGACTCAGTCGTCGTCGCAGCCTCCATCAGCGTCTCTGTAGGCGTCTCTGTTGTTGTCGCTGTCGATTGGAGGATCTACTGCCTTCTCTATGCCAATATCTACCCCTATCTGCCTCAGTCGGCATCTCAGTCGGAGTCACAGCCTCTGTAAGCGTATCTGTAGGCGTCTCAGTTGCTGCCGCTGTCGATTGGGGGGTCTGCTGCCTTCTCTATGCCAATATCTACCCCTCTCTGCCTCAGTCGGCGTCTCAGTCGGCGTCTCAGTCGGCGTCGCAGCCTCTGTCAGCGTCTCTGTAGACGTCTCATTCGTTGCCGCTGTCGTTTGGGGGTCTGCTGCCTTCTCTATGCCTATATCTACCCCTATCTGCTTCAGTCGGCATCTCAGTGGGCGTCGCAGCCTCTTGTCAGCATCTCTGTAGGCATCTGAGTCGCTGCCGTTGTCGATTGGGGGGTCTGCTGCCTTCTCTATGCCTACCCCTATCTGCCTCAGTCGGCGTCGCAGCCTCTTTCAGCGTCTCTGTAGCCGTCTCAGTCGCTGCCGCTGTCGATTGGGGGGTCTGCTGCCTTCCGTAAGCCTATATCTACCCTTATCTGCCTCAGTCGGCGTCGCAACCTCTATCAGCGTCTCTGTAGGCGTCTCAGTTGTTGCCGCTGTCGATTGGAGGGTCTGCTGCCTTCTCTATGCCAATATCTACCCCTATCTGCCTCAGTCGGCATCTCAGTCGGCGTCACGGCCTCTGTAAGCGTCCCTGTAGGCGTCTCAGTTGCTGCCGCTGTCGATTGGGGGGTCTGCTGCCTTCTCTATGCCAATATCTACCCCCCTCTGCCTCAGTCGGGGTCTTTGTCGGCGTCGCAGCCTATGTCAGCGTCTCTGTAGACGTCTCATTCGCTGCCGCTATCGTTTGGGGTTCTGCTGCCTACTCTATGCCTATATCTACCCCTATCTGCATCAGTCGGCGTCCCAGCCTCTTGTCAGCGTCTCTGTAGGTTTCTGAGTCGCTGCGGTTGTCGATTGGGGGGTCTGCTGCCTTCTCTATGCCTACCCCTATCTGCCTCAGTCGGCGTCGCAGTCTCTCTGAGCGTCTCTGTAGCCGTATCAGTCGCTGCCGCTGTCGATTGGGGGGTCTGCTGCCTTTTGTAAGCCTATATCTACCCCTATCTGCCTCAGTCGGCGTCGCAACCTCTATCAGCGTCTCAGTAGGCGTCTCAGTTGCTGCCGCTGTCGATTGGGGGGGTCTGCTGCCTTCTCTATGCCAATATCTACCCCTCTCTGCCTCAGTCGGGGTCGCAGTCGGCGTCTCAGCCTCTGTCAGAGTCTTTGTAGACGTCTCATTCGCTGCCGCTGTCTTTTGGGGATCTGCTGCCTTCTCTATGCCTATATCTACCCCTATCTGCCTCAGTCGGCGTCTCAGTCGGCGTCGCAGCCTCTTGTCAGCGTCTCTGTAGGCATCTCAGTCGCTGTCACTGTCGATTGGGAGGTCTGCTGCCTTCTCTAAGCCAATATCTACCACCTTCTGCCTCAGTCGGGGTCTCAGTCGGCGTAGCAGCCTCTGTCAGCGTCTCTGTAGACGTCTCATTTGCTGCCGCTGTCGTTTGGGGGTCTGCTGCCTTCTCTATGCCTATATCTACCCCTATCTGCTTCAGTCGGCATCTCAGTCGGCGTCGCAGCCTCTTGTCAGCGTCTCTTTAGGCATCTGAGTTGCTGCGGTTGTCGATTGGGGGGTCTGCTGCCTTCTCTATGCCTACCCCTATCTGCCTCAGTCGGCGTTGCAGCGTCTCTCAGCGTCTCTGTAGCCGTATCAGTCGCTGCCGCTGTCGATTGGGGGGTCTGCTGCCTTCTGTAAGCCTATATCTACCCCTATCTGCCTCAGTCGGCATCACAGCCTCTGTAAGCGTCTCTGTAGGCGTCTCAGTTGCTGCCGCTGTCGATTGGGGGGATCTGCTGCCTTCTCTATGCCTATATCTACCCCTATCTGCCTCAGTCGTCATCTCAGTCGGCGTCGCAGCCTCTTGTCAGCGTCTCTGTAGGCATCTCAGTTGCTGTGACTGTCGATTGGGGGGTCTGCTGCCTTCTCTATGCCTATATTTACCCCTATCTGCCTCAGTCGGCATCTCAGTGGGCGTCGCAACCTCTGTCAGCGCCTCTGTAGGCGTCTCAGTTGCTGCCGCTGTCGATTGGGGGGGTCTGCTGCCTTCTCTATGCCAGTATCTACCCCTCTCTGCCTCAGGCGGGGTCCCAGTCGGCGTTGCAGCCTCTGTCAGCATCTCTGTAGGCGTCTCATTCGCTGCCGCTGTCGATTGGGGGTCTGCTGCCTTCTCTATGCCTATATCTACCCCTATCTGCCTCAGTCGGTATCTCAGTCGGCATCTCAGTCGGCGTCGCAGCCTCTATTAGCGTCTCTGTAGGCGTCTCAGTTGTTGCCGCTGTCGATTGGGTTGTCTGCTGCCTTCTCTATGCCTATGTCTAACCCTCTCTGCCTCAGTCGGCGTCTCAGTCGGCGTCGCAGCCTCTGTCAGCGTCGCAGCCTCTGTCAGCGTCGCAGCTTCTGTGGGCGTCTCTCTTGACGTCTCAGTCGCTGCCGCTGTCGATTGGGGGGTCTGCTGCCTTTTCCATGCCTATATCTACCCCTATCTGCCTCAGTCGGCTTCTCAGTCCGCGTCGCAGCCTCTCTCAGCGTCTCTGTAGGCGTCTCATTCGCTGCCGCTGTCGTTTGGGGGTCTGCTGCCTTCTCTATGCCTATATCTACCGCTATCTGCCTCAGACGGCGTCTCAGTCGGCGTCGCAGCCTCTTGTCAGCGTCTCTGTTGGCATCTCTGTCGCTGCTGTTGTCGATTGGGGGGTCTGTTGCCTTCTCTATGCCTATATCTACCCCTATCTGACTCAGTCGTCGTCGCAGCCTCCATCAGCGTCTCTGTAGGCGTCTCTGTTGTTGCCGCTTTCGATTGGAGGATCTACTGCCTTCTCTATGCCAATATCTACCCCTATCTGCTTCAGTCGGCATCTCAGTGGGCGTCGCAGCCTCTTGTCAGCATCTCTGTAGGCATCTGAGTCGCTGCCGTTGTCGATTGGGGGGTCTGCTGCCTTCTCTATGCCTAGCCTTATCTGCCTCAGTCGGCATCGCAGCCTCTCTCAGCGTCTCTGTAGCCGTCTCAGTCGCTGCCGCTGTCGATTCTGGGGTCTGCTGAATTCTGTAAGCCTATATCTACCCTTATCTGCCTCAGTCGGAGTCGCAACCTCTATCAGCGTCTCTGTAGGCGTCTCAGTTGCTGCCGCTGTCGATTGGGGGGTCTGCTGCCTTCTCTATTCCAATATCTACCCCCTTCTGCCTCAGTCGGGGTCTTAGTCGGCGTAGCAGCCTCTGTCAGCGTATCTGTAGACGTCTCATTCGCTGCCGCTGTCGTTTGGGGGTCTGCTGCCTTCTCTATGCTTATATCTACTCCTATCTGCTTCAGTCGGCATCTCAGTCGGCGTCGCAGCCTCTTGTCAGCGTTTCTTTAGGCATCTGAGTTGCTGCGGTTGTCGATTGGGGGGTCTGCTGCCTTCTCTTTGCCTACCCCTATTTGCCTCAGTCGGCGTCGCAGCCTCTCTCAGCGTCTCTGTAGCCGTATCAGTCGCTGCCGCTGTCGATTGGGGGGTCTGCTGCCTTCTGTAAGCCTATATCTACCCCTATCTGCCTCAGTCGGCGTCACAGCCTCTGTAAGCGTCTCTGTAGGCGTCTCATTCGCTGCCGCTGTCGTTTGGGGGACTGCTGCCTTCTCTATGCCTATATCTACCCCTATCTGCCTCAGTCGGCATCACAGATGGCGTCGCAGCCTCTTGTCAGCGTCTCTGTAGGCATCTCAGTTGCTGTCACTGCCGATTGGGGGGTCTGCAGCCTCCTCTCTGCCTATTTTTACCCCTATCTGCCTCAGTCGGCATCTCAGTGGGCGTCGCAACCTCTGTCAGCGTCTCTGTAGGCATCTCAGTTGCTGCCGCTGTCGATTGGGGGGTCTGCTGCCTTCTCTATGCCAGTATCTACCCCTCTCTGACTCAGGCGGGGTCCCAGTCGGCGTTGCAGCCTCTGTCAGCATCTCTGTAGGCGTCTCATTCGCTGCCGCTGTCGATTGGGGGTCTGCTGCCTTCTCTATGCCTATATCTACCCCTATCTGCCTCAGTCGGCATCTCAGTCGGCATCTCAGTCGGCGTCGCAGCCTCTATTAGCGTCTCTGTAGGCGTCTCAGTTGTTGCCGCTGTCGATTGGGTTGTCTGCTGCCTTCTCTATGCCTATGTCTAACCCTCTCTGCCTCAGTCGGCGTCTCAGTCGGCGTCGCAGCCTCTGTCAGCGTCGCAGCCTCTGTCAGCGTCGCAGCTTCTGTGGGCGTCTCTCTTGACGTCTCAGTCGCTGCCGCTGTCGATTGGGGGGTCTGCTGCCTTTTCCATGCCTATATCTACCCCTATCTGCCTCAGTCGGCGTCTCAGTCCGCGTCGCAGCCTCTCTCAGCGTCTCTGTAGGCGTCTCATTCGCTGCCGCTGTCGTTTGGGGGTCTGCTGCCTTCTCTATGCCTATATCTACCGCTATCTGCCTCAGACGGCGTCTCAGTCGGCGTCGCAGCCTCTTGTCAGCGTCTCTGTAGGCATCTCTGTCGCTGCTGTTGTCGATTGGGGGGTCTGTTGCTTTCTCTATGCCTATATCTACCCCTATCTGACTCAGTCGTCGTCGCAGCCTCCATCAGCGTCTCTGTAGGCGTCTCTGTTGTTGCCGCTTTCGATTGGAGGATCTACTGCCTTCTCTATGCCAATATCTACCCCTATCTGCTTCAGTCGGCATCTCAGTGGGCGTCGCAGCCTCTTGCCAGCATCTCTGTAGGCATCTGAGTCGCTGCCGTTGTCGATTGGGGGGTCTGCTGCCTTCTCTATGCCTACCCTTATCTGCCTCTGTCGGCATCGCAGCCTCTCTCAGCGTCTCTGTAGCCGTCTCAGTCGCTGCCGCTGTCGATTCTGGGGTCTGCTGAATTCTGTAAGCCTATATCTACCCTTATCTGCCTCAGTCGGAGTCGCAACCTCTATCAGCGCCTCTGTAGGCGTCTCAGTTGTTGCCGCTGTCGATTGGAGGGTCTGCTGCCTTCTCTATGCCAATATCTACCCCTATCTGCCTCAGTCGGCATCTCAGTCGGCGTCACAGCCTCTGTAAGCGACTCTGTAGGCGTCTCAGTTGCTGCCGCTGTCGATTGGGGGGTCTGCTGTCTTCTCTATGCCAATATCTACACCCCTCTGCCTCAGTCGGGGTCTTTGTCGGCGTCGCAGCCTCTGTCAGCGTCTCTGTAGACGTCTCATTCGCTGCCGCTATCGTTTGGGGTTCTGCTGCCTTCTCTATGCCTATATCTACCCCTATCTGCATCAGTCAGCATCTCAGTCGGCGTCACAGCCTCTGTAAGCGACTCTGTAGCCATCTCAGTCGCTGTCACTGTCGATTGGGAGGTCTGCTGCCTTCTCTATTCCAATATCTACCCCCTTCTGCCTCAGTCGGGGTCTTAGTCGGCGTAGCAGCCTCTGTCAGCGTTTCTGTAGACGTCTCATTCGCTGCCGCTGTCGTTTGGGGGTCTGCTGCCTTCTCTATGCCTATATCTACCCCTATCTGCTTCAGTCGGCATCTCAGTCGGCGTCGCAGCCTCTTGTCAGCGTTTCTTTAGGCATCTGAGTTGCTGCGGTTGTCGATTGGGGGGTCTGCTGCCTTCTCTATGCCTACCCCTATTTGCCTCAGTCGGCGTCGCAGCCTCTCTCAGCGTCTCTGTAGCCGTATCGGTCGCTGCCGCTGTCGATTGGGGGTCTGCTGCCTTCTGTAAGCCTATATCTACCCCTATCTGCCTCAGTCGGCGTCACAGCCTCTGTAAGCGTCTCTGTAGGCGTCTCAGTTGCTGCCGCTGTCTATTGGGGGGGTCTGCTGCCTTCTCTATGCCTATATCTACCCCTATCTGCCTCAGTCGGCATCTCAGTCGGCGTCGCAGCCTCTTGTCAGCGTCTCTGTAGGCATCTCAGTTGCTGTCACTGTCGATTGGGGGGTCTGCAGCCTTCTCTATGCCTATATTTACCCCTATCTGCCTCAGTCGGCATCTCAGTGAGCGTCGCATCCTCTGTCAGCGTCTCTGTAGGCGTCTCAGTTGCTGCCGCTGTCGATTGGGGGGGTCTGCTGCCTTCTCTGTGCCAGTATCTACCCCTCTCTGCCTCAGGCGGGGTCCCAGTCGGCGTTGCAGCCTCTGTCAGCATCTCTGTAGGCGTCTCATTCGCTGCCGCTGTCGATTGGGGGTCTGCTGCCTTCTCTATGCCTATATCTACCCCTATCTGCCTCAGTCGGCATCTCAGTCGGCATCTCAGTCGGCGTAGCAGCCTCTATTAGCGTCTCTGTAAGCGTCTCAGTTGTTGCCGCTGTCGATTGGGTTGTCTGCTGCCTTCTCTATGCCTATGTCTAACCCTCTCTGCCTCAGTCGGCGTCTCAGTCGGCGTCTCAGTCGGCGTCGCAGCCTCTGTCAGCGTCGCAGCCTCTGTCAGCGTCGCAGCTTCTGTGGGCGTCTCTCTTGACGTCTCAGTCGCTGCCGCTGTCGATTGGGGGGTCTGCTGCCTTTTCCATGCCTATATCTACCCCTATCTGACTCAGTCGTCGTCGCAGCCTCCATCAGCGTCTCTGTAGGCGTCTCTGTTGTTGCCGCTTTCGATTGGAGGATCTACTGCCTTCTCTATGCCAATATCTACCCCTATCTGCTTCAGTCGGCATCTCAGTGGGCGTCGCAGCCTCTTGTCAGCATCTCTGTAGGCATCTGAGTCGCTGCCGTTGTCGATTGGGGGGTCTGCTGCCTTCTCTATGCCTACCCTTATCTGCCTCAGTCGGCATCGCAGCCTCTCTC
Source organism: Clusia tigrina (assembly GCA_920105625.2). Taxonomy (NCBI): domain Eukaryota; kingdom Metazoa; phylum Arthropoda; class Insecta; order Diptera; family Clusiidae; genus Clusia; species Clusia tigrina. The sequence goes on along the minus strand of OV050031.1, from coordinate 78,058,757 downwards.
AGCGCCTCTGTAGCCGTCTCAGTCGCTGCCGCTGTCGATTCTGTCAGCATCTCTGTAGGCGTCTAATTCGCTGCCGCTGTCGATTGGGGGTCTGCTGCCTTCTCTATGCCTATATCTATCCCTATCTGCCTCAGTCGGCATCTCAGTCGGCGTCGCAGCCTCTATTAGCGTCCCTGTAGGCGTCTCAGTTGTTGCCGCTGTCGATTGGGTTGTCTGCTGCCTTCTCTATGCCTATGTCTAACCCTGTCTGCCTCAGTCGGCGTCTCAGTCGGCGTCGCAGCCTCTGTCAGCGTCGCAGCCTCTGTCAGCGTCGCAGCTTCTGTGGGCGTCTCTCTTGGCGTCTCAGTCGCTGCCGCTGTCGATTGGGGGGTCTGCTGCCTTTTCCATGCCTATATATACCCCTATCTGCCTCAGTCGTCGTCGCAGCCTCCATCAGCGTCTCTGTAGGCGTCTCTGTTGTTGCCGCTTTCGATTGGGGGGTCTGCTGCCTTTTCCATGCCTATATCTACCCCTATCTGACTCAGTCGTCGTCGCAGCCTCCATCAGCGTCTCTGTAGGCGTCTCTGTTGTTGCCGCTTTCGATTGGAGGATCTACTGCCTTCTCTATGCCAATATCTACCCCTATCTGCTTCAGTCGGCATCTCAGTGGGCGTCGCAGCCTCTTGTCAGCATCTCTGTAGGCATCTGAGTCGCTGCCGTTGTCGATTGGGGGGTCTGCTGCCTTCTCTATGCCTACCCTTATCTGCCTCAGTCGGCATCGCAGCCTCATTCAGCGTCTCTGTAGCCGTCTCAGTCGCTGCCGCTGTCGATTCTGTCAGCATCTCTGTAGGCGTCTAATTCGCTGCCGCTGTCGATTGGGGTTCTGCTGCCTTCTCTATGCCTATATCTATCCCTATCTGCCTCAGTCGGCATCTCAGTCGGCGTCGCAGCCTCTATTAGCGTCCCTGTAGGCGTCTCAGTTGTTGCCGCTGTCGATTGGGTTGTCTGCTGCCTTCTCTATGCCTATGTCTAACCCTCTCTGCCTCAGTCGGCGTATAAGTCGGCGTCGCAGCCTCTGTCAGCGTCGCAGCCTCTGTCAGCGTCGCAGCTTCTGTGGGCGTCTCTCTAGACGTCTCAGTCTCAGTCGCTGCCGCTGCCGATTGGGGGGATTGCTGCCTTTTCCATGCCTATATCTACCCCTATTTGCCTCAGTCGGCGTCTCAGTCGGCGTCGCAGCCTCTCTCAGCGTCTCTGTAGGCGTCTCATTCGCTGCCGCTGTCGTTTGGGGGTCTGCTGCCTTCTCTATGTATATATCTACCCCTATCTGAATCAGTCGGCGTCTCAGTCGGCGTCACAGCCTTTTGTCAGCGTCTCTGCGGGCATCTCAGTCGCTGCCGTTGTCGATTGGGGGGTCTGTTGCCTTCTCTATGCATATATCTACCGCTATCTGCCTCAGTCGGCGTCTCAGTCGGCGTCGCAGCCTCTTGTCAGCGTCTCTGTAGGCAGCTCCGTCGCTGCCGTTGTCGATTGGGGGGTCTGTTGCCTTCTCTATGCCTATATCTACCCCTATCTGACTCAGTCGTCGTCGCAGCCTCCATCAGAGTCTCTGTAGGCGTCTCTGTTGTTGTCGCTGTCGATTGGAGGATCTACTGCCTTCTCTATGCCAATATCTACCCCTATCTGCCTCAGTCGGCATCTCAGTCGGAATTACAGCCTCTGTAAGCGTATCTGTAGGCGTCTCAGTTGCTGCCGCTGTCGATTGGGGGGTCTGCTGCCTTCTCTATGCCAATATCTACCCCTCTCTGCCTCAGTCGGCGTCTCAGTCGGCGTCGCAGCCTCTGTCAGCGTCTCTGTAGACGTCTCATTCGTTGCCGCTGTCGTTTGGGGGTCTGCTGCCTTCTCTATGCCTATATCTACCCCTATCTGCTTCAGGCGGCATCTCAGTGGGCGTCGCAGCCTCTTGTCAGCATCTCTGTAGGCATCTGAGTCGCTGCCGTTGTCGATTGGGGGGTCTGCTGCCTTCTCTATGCCTACCCCTATCTGCCTCAGTCGGCGTCGCAGCCTCTTTCAGCGTCTCTGTAGCCGTCTCAGTCGCTGCCGCTGTCGATTGGGGGGGCTGCTGCCTTCCGTAAGCCTATATCTACCCTTATCTGCCTCAGTCGGCGTCGCAACCTCTATCAGCGTCTCTGTAGGCGTCTCAGTTGTTGCCGCTGTCGATTGGAGGGTCTGCTGCCTTCTCTATGCCAATATCTACCCCTATCTGCCTCAGTCGGCATCTCAGTCGGCGTCACGGCCTCTGTAAGCGTCCCTGTAGGCGTCTCAGTTGCTGCCGCTGTCGATTGGGGGGTCTGCTGCCTTCTCTATGCCAATATCTACCCCCCTCTGCCTCAGTCGGGGTCTTTGTCGGCGTCGCAGCCTATGTCAGCGTCTCTGTAGACGTCTCATTCGCTGCCGCTATCGTTTGGGGTTCTGCTGCCTACTCTATGCCTATATCTACCCCTATCTGCATCAGTCGGCGTCCCAGCCTCTTGTCAGCGTCTCTGTAGGTTTCTGAGTCGCTGCGGTTGTCGATTGGGGGGTCTGCTGCCTTCTCTATGCCTACCCCTATCTGCCTCAGTCGGCGTCGCAGTCTCTCTCAGCGTCTCTGTAGCCGTATCAGTCGCTGCCGCTGTCGATTGGGGGGTCTGCTGCCTTTTGTAAGCCTATATCTACCCCTATCTGCCTCAGTCGGCGTCGCAACCTCTATCAGCATCTCAGTAGGCGTCTCAGTTGCTGCCGCTGTCGATTGGGGGGGGTCTGCTGCCTTCTCTATGCCAATATCTACCCCTCTCTGCCTCAGTCGGGGTCGCAGTCGGCGTCTCAGCCTTTGTCAGAGTCTTTGTAGACGTCTCATTCGCTGCCGCTGTCTTTTGGGGATCTGCTGCCTTCTCTATGCCTATATCTACCCCTATCTGCCTCAGTCGGCGTCTCAGTCGGCGCCGCAGCCTCTTGTCAGCGTCTCTGTAGGCATCTCAGTCGCTGTCACTGTCGATTGGGAGGTCTGCTGCCTTCTCTAAGCCAATATCTACCACCTTCTGCATCAGTCGGGGTCTCAGTCGGCGTAGCAGCCTCTGTCAGCGTCTCTGTAGACGTTTCATTCGCTGCCGCTGTCGTTTGGGGGTCTGCTGCCTTCTCTATGCCTATATCTACCCCTATCTGCTTCAGTCGGCATCTCAGTCGGCGTCGCAGCCTCTTGTCAGCGTCTCTTTAGGCATCTGAGTTGCTGCGGTTGTCGATTGGGGGGGTCTGCTGCCTTCTCTATGCCTACCCCTATCTGCCTCAGTCGGCGTCGCAGCCTCTCTCAGCGTCTCTGTAGCCGTATCAGTCGCTGCCGCTGTCGATTGGGGGGTCTGCTGCCTTCTGTAAGCCTATATCTACCCCTATCTGCCTCAGTCGGCATGACAGCCTCTGTAAGCGTCTCTGTAGGCGTCTCAGTTGCTGCCGCTGTCGATTGGGGGGGGGTCTGCTGCCTTCTCTATGCCTATATCTACCCCTATCTGCCTCAGTCGGCATCTCAGTCGGCGTCGCAGCCTCTTGTCAGCGTCTCTGTAGGCATCTCAGTTGCTGTGACTGTCGATTGGGGGGTCTGCAGCCTTCTCTATGCCTATATTTACCCCTATCTGCCTCAGTCGGCATCTCAGTGGGCGTCGCAAACTCTGTCAGCGTCTCTGTAGGCGTCTCAGTTGCTGCCGCTGTCGATTGGGGGGGTCTGCTGCCTTCTCTATGCCAGTATCTACCCCTATCTGCCTCAGTCGGCGTCTCAGTCCGCGTCGCAGCCTCTCTCAGCGTCGCAGCCTCTGTCAGCGTCGCAGCTTCTGTGGGCGTCTCTCTTGACGTCTCAGTCGCTGCCGCTGTCGATTGGGGGGTCTGCTGCCTTTTCCATGCCTATATCTACCCCTATCTGCCTCAGGCGGCGTCTCAGTCGGCGTCGCAGCCTCTTGTCAGCGTCTCTGTAGGCATCTCTGTCGCTGCCGTTGTCGATTGGGGGGTCTGTTGCCTTCTCTATGCCTATATCTACCCCTATCTGACTCAGTCGTCGTCGCAGCCTCCATCAGCGTCTCTGTAGGCGTCTCTGTTGTTGCCGCTGTCGATTCTGGGGTCTGCTGAATTCTTTAAGCCTATATCTACCCTTATCTGCCTCAGTCGGAGTCGCAACCTCTATCAGCGTCTCTGTAGACGTCTCATTCGCTGCCGCTGTCTTTTGGGGGTCTGCTGCCTTCTCTATGCCTATATCTACCCCTATCTGCCTCAGTCGGCGTCTCAGTCGGCGCCGCAGCCTCTTGTCAGCGTCTCTGTAGGCATCTCAGTCGCTGTCACTGTCGATTGGGAGGTCTGCTGCCTTCTCTATTCCAATATCTACCCCCTTCTGCCTCAGTCGGGGTCTCAGTCGGCGTAGCAGCCTCTGTCAGCGTCTCTGTAGACGTCTCATTCGCTGCCGCTGTCGTTTGGGGGTCTGCTGCCTTCTCTATGCCTATATCTACCCCTATCCGCTTCAGTCGGCATCTCAGTCGGCGTCGCAGCCTCTTGTCAGCGTTTCTTTAGGCATCTGAGTTGCTGCGGTTGTCGATTGGGGGGTCTGCTGCCTTCTCTATGCCTACCCCTATCTGCCTCAGTTGGCGTCGCAGCCTCTCTCAGCGTCTCTGTAGCCGTATCAGTCGCTGCCGCTGTCGATTGGGGGGTCTGCTGCCTTCTGTAAGCCTATATCTACCCCTATCTGCCTCAGTCGGCGTCACAGCCTCTGTAAGCGTCTCTGTAGGCGTCTCAGTTGCTGCCGCTGTCGATTGGAGGATCTACTGCCTTCTCTATGCCAATATCTACCCCTATCTGCTTCAGTCGGCATCTCAGTGGGCGTCGCAGCCTCTTGTCAGCATCTCTGTAGGCATCTGAGTCGCTGCCGTTGTCGATTGGGGGGTCTGCTGCCTTCTCTATGCCTACCCTTATCTGCCTCAGTCGGCATCGCAGCCTCTCTCAGCGTCTCTGTAGCCGTCTCAGTCGCTGCCGCTGTCGATTCTGGGGTCTGCTGAATTCTGTAAGCCTATATCTACCCTTATCTGCCTCAGTCGGAGTCGCAACCTCTATCAGCGTCTCTGTAGACGTCTCATTCGCTGCCGCTGTCTTTTGGGGGTCTGCTGCCTTCTCTATGCCTATATCTACCCCTATCTGCCTCAGTCGGCGTCTCAGTCGGCGCCGCAGCCTCTTGTCAGCGTCTCTGTAGGCATCTCAGTCGCTGTCACTGTCGATTGGGAGGTCTGCTGCCTTCTCTATTCCAATATCTACCCCCTTCTGCCTCAGTCGGGGTCTCAGTCGGCGTAGCAGCCTCTGTCAGCGTCTCTGTAGACGTCTCATTCGCTGCCGCTGTCGTTTGGGGGTCTGCTGCCTTCTCTATGCCTATATCTACCCCTATCCGCTTCAGTCGGCATCTCAGTCGGCGTCGCAGCCTCTTGTCAGCGTTTCTTTAGGCATCTGAGTTGCTGCGGTTGTCGATTGGGGGGTCTGCTGCCTTCTCTATGCCTACCCCTATCTGCCTCAGTTGGCGTCGCAGCCTCTCTCAGCGTCTCTGTAGCCGTATCAGTCGCTGCCGCTGTCGATTTGGGGGTCTGCTGCCTTCTGTAAGCCTATATCTACCCCTATCTGCCTCAGTCGGCGTCACAGCCTCTGTAAGCGTCTCTGTAGGCGTCTCAGTTGCTGCCGCTGTCGATTGGGGGGGTCTGCTGCCTTCTCTATGCCTATATCTACCCCTATCTGCCTCAGTCGGCATCTCAGTCGGCGTCGCAGCCTCTTGTCAGCGTCTCTGTAGGCATCTCAGTTGCTGTCACTGTCGATTGGGGGGTCTGCAGCCTTCTCTATGCCTATATTTACCCCAATCTGCCTCAGTCGGCATCTCAGTGGGCGTCGCAACCTCTGTCAGCGTCTCTGTAGGCGTCTCAGTTGCTGCCGCTGTCGATTGGGGGGGTCTGCTGCCTTCTCTATGCCAGTATCTACCCCTCTCTGCCAAAGGCGGGGTCCCAGTCGGCGTTGCAGCCTCTGTCAGTATCTCTGTAGGCGTCTCATTCGCTGCCGCTGTCGATTGGGGGTCTGCTGCCTTCTCTATGCCTATATCTACCCCTATCTGCCTCAGTCGGCATCTCAGTCGGCATCTCAGTCGGTGTCGCAGCCTCTATTAGCGTCTCTGTAGGCGTCTCAGTTGTTGCCGCTGTCGTTTGGGTTGTCTGCTGCCTTCTCTATGCCTATGTCTAACCCTCTCTGCCTCAGTCGGCGTCTCAGTCGGCGTCGCAGCCTCTGTCAGCGTCGCAGCCTCTGTCAGCGTCGCAGCTTCTGTGGGCGTCTCTCTTGACGTCTCAGTCGCTGTCGCTGTCGATTGGGGGGTCTGCTGCCTTTTCCATGCCTATATCTACCCCTATCTGCCTCAGGCGGCGTCTCAGTCGGCGTCGCAGCCTCTTGTCAGCGTCTCTGTAGGCATCTCTGTCGCTGCCGTTGTCGATTGGGGGGTCTGTTGCCTTCTCTATGCCTATATCTACCCCTATCTGACTCAGTCGTCGTCGCAGCCTCCATCAGCGTCTCTGTAGGCGTCTCTGTTGTTGCCTCTTTCGATTGGAGGATCTACTGCCTTCTCTATGCCAATATCTACCCCTATCTGCTTCAGTCGGCATCTCAGTGGGCGTCGCAGCCTCTTGTCAGCATCTCTGTAGGCATCTGAGTCGCTGCCGTTGTCGACTGGGGGGTCTGCTGCCTTCTCTATGCCTACCCTTATCTGCCTCAGTCGGCATCGCAGCCTCTCTCAGCGTCTCTGTAGCCGTCTCAGTCGCTGCCGCTGTCGATTCTGGGGTCTGCTGAATTCTGTAAGCCTATATCTACCCTTATCTGCCTCAGTCGGAGTCGCAACCTCTATCAGCGTCTCTGTAGACGTCTCAGTTGTTGCCGCTGTCGATTGGAGGGTCTGCTGCCTTCTCTTTGCCAATATCTACCCCTATCTGCCTCAGTCGGCATCTCAGTCGGCGTCACAGCCTCTGTAAGCGACTCTGTAGGCGTCTCAGTTGCTGCCGCTGTCGATTGGGGGTCTGCTGCCTTCTCTATGCCAATATCTACACCCCTCTGCCTCAGTCGGCATCTCAGTCGGTGTCGCAGCCTCTATTAGCGTCTCTGTAGGCGTCTCAGTTGTTGCCGCTATCGTTTGGGGTGCTGCTGCCTTCTCTATGCCTATATCTAGCCCTATCTGCATCAGTCGGCATCTCAGTCGGCGTCACAGCCTCTGTAAGCGACTCTGTAGGCATCTCAGTCGCTGTCACTGTCGATTGGGAGGTCTGCTGCCTTCTATATTCCAATATCTACCCCCTTCTGCCTCAGTCGGGGTCTCAGTCGGCGTAGCAGCCTCTGTCAGCGTCTCTGTAGACGTCTCATTCGCTGCCGCTGTCGTTTGGGGGTCTGCTGCCTTCTCTATGCCTATATCTACCCCTATCTGCTTCAGTCGGCATCTCAGTCGGCGTCGCAGCCTCTTGTCAGCGTTTCTTTAGGCATCTGAGTTGCTGCGGTTGTCGATTGGGGGGTCTGCTGCCTTCTCTATGCCTACCCCTATTTGCCTCAGTCGGCGTCGCAGCCTCTCTCAGCGTCTCTGTAGCCGTATCAGTCGCTGCCGCTGTCGATTGGGGGGTCTGCTGCCTTCTGTAAGCCTATATCTACCCCTATCTGCCTCAGTCGGCGTCACAGCCTCTGTAAGCGTCTCTGTAGGCGTCTCAGTTGCTGCCGCTGTCGATTGGGGGGTCTGCAGCCTTCTCTATGCCTATATTTACCCCTATCTGCCTCAGTCGGCATCTCAGTCGGCGTCGCAGCCTCTTGTCAGCGTCTCTGTAGGCATCTCAGTTGCTGTCACTGTCGATTGGGGGGTCTGCAGCCTTCTCTATGCCTATATTTACCCCTATCTGCCTCAGTCGGCATCTCAGTGGGCGTCGCAACCTCTGTCAGCGTCTCTGTAGGCGTCTCAGTTGCTGCCGCTGTCGATTGGGGGGGTCTGCTGCCTTCTCTATGCCAGTATCTCCCCTATCTGCCTCAGTCGGCGTCTCAGTCCGCGTCGCAGCCTCTCTCAGCGTCTCTGTAGGCGTCTCATTCGCTGCCGCTGTCGTTTGGGGGTCTGCTGCCTTCTCTATGCCTATATCTACCGCTATCTGCCTCAGTCGGCGTCTCAGTCGGCGTCGCAGCCTCTTGTCAGCGTCTCTGTAGGCATCTCTGTCGCTGCCGTTGTCGATTGGGGGGTCTGTTACCTTCTCTATGCCTATATCTACCCTATCTGACTCAGTCGTCGTCGCAGCCTCCATCAGCGTCTCTGTAGGCGTCTCTGTTGTTGCCGCTTTCGATTGGAGGATCTACTGCCTTCTCTATGCCAATATCTACCCCTATCTGCTTCAGTCGGCATCTCAGTGGGCGTCGCAGCCTCTTGTCAGCATCTCTGTAGGCATCTGAGTCGCTGCCGTTGTCGATTGGGGGGTCTGCTGCCTTCTCTATTCCTACCCTTATCTGCCTCAGTCGGCATCGCAGCCTCTCTCAGCGTCTCTGTAGCCGTCTCAGTCGCTGCCGCTGTCGATTCTGGGGTCTGCTGAATTCTGTAAGCCTATATCTACCCTTATCTGCCTCAGTCGGAGTCGCAACCTCTATCAGCGTCTCTGTAGACGTCTCATTCGCTACCGCTGTCTTTTGGGGGTCTGCTGCCTTCTCTATGCCTATATCTACCCCTATCTGCCTCAGTCGGTGTCTCAGTCGGCGTTGCAGCCTCTGTCAGCATCTCTGTAGGCGTCTCATTCGCTGCCGCTGTCGATTGGGGGTCTGCTGCCTTCTCTATGCCTATATCTACCCCTATCTGCCTCAGTCGGCATCTCAGTGGGCGTCGCAGCCTCTTGTCAGCATCTCTGTAGGCATCTGAGTCGCTGCCGTTGTCGATTGGGGGGTCTGCTGCCTTCTCTATTCCTACCCTTATCTGCCTCAGTCGGCATCGCAGCCTCTCTCAGCGTCTCTGTAGCCGTCTCAGTCGCTGCCGCTGTCGATTCTGGGGTCTGCTGAATTCTGTAAGCCTATATCTACCCTTATCTGCCTCAGTCGGAGTCGCAACCTCTATCAGCGTCTCTGTAGACGTCTCATACGCTACCGCTGTCTTTTGGGGGTCTGCTGCCTTCTCTATGCCAGTATCTACCCCTCTCTGCCTCAGGCGGGGTCCCAGTCGGCGTTGCAGCCTCTGTCAGCATCTCTGTAGGCGTCTCATTCGCTGCCGCTGTCGATTGGGGGTCTGCTGCCTTCTCTATGCCTATATCTACCCCTATCTGCCTCAGTCGGCATCTCAGTCGGCATCTCAGTCGGCGTCGCAGCCTCTATTAGCGTCTCTGTAGGCGTCTCAGTTGTTGCCGCTGTCCATTGGGTTGTCTGCTGCCTTCTCTATGCCTATGTCTAACCCTCTCTGCCTCAGTCGGCGTCTCAGTCGGCGTCGCAGCCTCTGTCAGCGTCGCAGCCTCTGTCAGCGTCGCAGCATCTGTGGGCGTCTCTCTTGACGTCTCAGTCGCTGCCGCTGTCGATTGGGGGGTCTGCTGCCTTTTCCATGCCTATATCTACCCCTATCTGCCTCAGTCGGCGTCTCAGTCCGCGTCGCAGCCTCTCTCAGCGTCTCTGTAGGCGTCTCATTCGCTGCCGCTGTCGTTTGGGGGTCTGCTGCCTTCTCTATGCCTATATCTACCGCTATCTGCCTCAGACGGCGTCTCAGTCGGCGTCGCAGCCTCTTGTCAGCGTCTCTGTAGGCATCTCTGTCGCTGCTGTTGTCGATTGGGGGGTCTGTTGCCTTCTCTATGCCTATATCTACCCCTATCTGCTTCAGTCGGCATCTCAGTGGGCGTCGCAGCCTCTTGTCAGCATCTCTGTAGGCATCTGAGTCGCTGCCGTTGTCGATTGGGGGGTCTGCTGCCTTCTCTATGCCTACCCTTATCTGCCTCAGTCGGCATCACAGCCTCTCTCAGCGTCTCTGTAGCCGTCTCAGTCGCTGCCGCTGTCGATTCTGGGGTCTGCTGAATTCTGTAAGCCTATATCTACCCTTATCTGCCTCAGTCGGAGTCGCAACCTCTATCAGCGTCTCTGTAGGTGTCTCAGTTGTTGCCGCTGTCGATTGGAGGGTCTGCTGCCTTCTCTATGCCAATATCTACCCCTATCTGCCTCAGTCGGCATCTCAGTCGGCGTCACAGCCTCTGTAAGCGACTCTGTAGGCTTCTCAGTTGCTGCCGCTGTCGATTGGGGGGTCTGCTGTCTTCTCTATGCCAATATCTAGACCCCTCTGCCTCAGTCGGGGTCTTTTTCGGCGTCGCAGCCTCTGTCAGCGTCTCTGTAGACGTCTCATTCGCTGCCGCTATCGTTTGGGGTTCTGCTGCCTTCTCTATGCCTATATCTACCCCTATCTGCATCAGTCGGCATCTCAGTCGGCGTCACAGCCTCTGTAAGCGACTCTGTAGGCATCTCAGTCGCTGTCACTGTCGATTGGGAGGTCTGCTGCCTTCTCTATTCCAATATCTACCCCCTTCTGCCTCAGTCGGGGTCTCAGTCGGCGTAGCAGCCTCTGTCAGCGTCTCTGTAGACGTCTCATTCGCTGCCGCTGTCGTTTGGGGGTCTGCTGCCTTCTCTATGCCTATATCTACCCCTATCTGCTTCAGTCGGCATCTCAGTCGGCGTCGCAGCCTCTTGTCAGCGTTTCTTTAGGCATCTGAGTTGCTGCGGTTGTCGATTGGGGGGTCTGCTGCCTTCTCTATGCCTACCCCTATTTGCCTCAGTCGGCGTCGCAGCCTCTCTCAGCGTCTCTGTAGCCGTATCAGTCGCTGCCGCTGTCGATTGGGGGGTCTGCTGCCTTCTGTAAGCCTATATCTACCCCTATCTGCCTCAGTCGGCGTCACAGCCTCTGTAAGCGTCTCTGTAGGCGCCTCAGTTGCTGCCGCTGTCTATTGGGGGGGGGGGGTCTGCTGCCTTCTCTATGAATATATCTACCCCTATCTGCCTCAGTCGGCATCTCAGTCGGCGTCGCAGCCTCTTGTCAGCGTCTCTGTAGGCATCTCAGTTGCTGTCACTGTCGATTGGGGGGTCTGCAGCCTTCTCTATGCCTATATTTACCCCTATCTGCCTCAGTCGGCATCTCAGTGGGCGTCGCAACCTCTGTCAGCGTCTCTGTAGGCGTCTCAGTTGCTGCCGCTGTCGATTGGGGGGGTCTGCTGCCTTCTCTATGCCAGTATCTACCCCTCTCTGCCTCAGGCGGGGTCCCAGTCGGCGTTGCAGCCTCTGTCAGCATCTCTGTAGGCGTCTCATTCGCTGCCGCTGTCGATTGGGGGTCTGCTGCCTTCTCTATGCCTATATCTACCCCTATCTGCCTCAGTCGGCATCTCAGTCGGCATCTCAGTCGGCGTCGCAGCCTCTATTAGCGTCTCTGTAGGCGTCTCAGTTGTTGCCGCTGTCGATTGGGTTGTCTGCTGCCTTCTCTATGCCTATGTCTAACCCTCTCTGCCTCAGTCGGCGTCTCAGTCGGCGTCGCAGCCTCTGTCAGCGTCGCAGCCTCTGTCAGCGTCGCAGCTTCTGTGGGCGTCTCTCTTGACGTCTCAGTCGCTGCCGCTGTCGATTGGGGGGCCTGCTGCCTTTTCCATGCCTATATCTACCCCTATCTGACTCAGTCGTCGTCGCAGCCTCCATCAGCGTCTCTGTAGGCGTCTCTGTTGTTGCCGCTTTCGATTGGAGGATCTACTGCCTTCTCTATGCCAATATCTACCCCTATCTGCTTCAGTCGGCATCTCAGTGGGCGTCGCAGCCTCTTGTCAGCATCTCTGTAGGCATCTGAGTCGCTGCCGTTGTCGATTGGGGGGTCTGCTGCCTTCTCTATGCCTACCCTTATCTGCCTCAGTCGGCATCGCAGCCTCTCTCAGCGTCTCTGTAGCCGTCTCAGTCGCTGCCGCTGTCGATTCTGGGGTCTGCTGAATTCTGTAAGCCAATATCTACCCTTATCTGCCTCAGTCGGAGTCGCAACCTCTATCAGCGTCTCTGTAGGCGTCTCAGTTGTTGCCGCTGTCCATTGGAGGGTCTGCTGCCTTCTCTATGCCAATATCTACCCCTATCTGCCTCAGTCGGCATCGCAGTCAGCGTCACAGCCCCTGTAAGCGACTCTGTAGGCGTCTCAGTTGCTGCCGCTGTCGATTGGGGGGTCTGCTGCCTTCTCTATGCCAATATCTACACCCCTCTGCGTCAGTCGGGGTCTTTGTCGGCATCGCAGCCTCTGTCATCGTCTCTGTAGACGTCTCATTCGCTGCCGCTATCGTTTGGGGTTCTGCTGCCTTCTCTATGCCTATATCTACCCCTATCTGCATCAGTCGGCATCTCAGTCGGCGTCGCAGCCTCTTGTCAGCGTCTCTGTAGGCTTCTGAGTCGCTGCCATTGTCGATTGGGGGGTATGCTGCCTTCTCTATGCCTACCCCTATATGCCTCAGTCGGCGTCGCAGCCTCTCTCAGCGTCTCTGTAGCCGTATCAGTAGCTGCCGCTGTCGATTGGGGGTCTGCTGCCTTTTGTAAGCCTATATCTACTCCTATCTGCCTCAGTCGGCGTCGCAACCTCTATCAGCGTCTCAGTAGGCGTCTCAGTTGCTGCTGCTGTCGATTGGGGGGGTCTGCTGCCTTCTCTATGCCAATATCTACCCCTCTCTGCCTCAGTCGGGGTCTCAGTCGGCGTCGCAGAGTCTGTCAGCGTCTTTGTAGACGTCTCATTCGCTGCCGCTGTCTTTTGAGGGTCTGCTGCCTTCTCTATGCTTATATCTACCCTTATCTGCCTCAGTCGGCGTCTCAGTCGGCGCCGCAGCCTCTTGGCAGCGTCTCTGTAGGCATCTCAGTCGCTGTCACTGTCGACTGGGAGGTCTGCTGCCTTCTCTATGCCTATATTTACCCCTATCTGCCTCAGTCGGCATCTCAGTGGGCGTCGCAGCCTCTGTCAGCGTCTCTGTAGGCGTCTCAGTTGCTGCCGCTGTCGATTGGGGGGTCTGCTGCCTTCTCTATGCCAGTATCTACCCCTTTCTGCCTCAGGCGGGGTCTCAGTCGGCGTTGCAGCCTCCGTCAGCGTCTCTGTAGGCGTCTCATTCGCTGCCGCTGTCGATTGGGGGTCTGCTGCCTTCTCTATGCCTATATCTACCCATATCTTCCTCAGTCGGCATCTCAGTCGGCGTCGCAGCCTCTATCAGCGTCTCTGTAGGCGTCTCAGTTGTTGCCGCTGTCGATTGGGTTGTCTGCTGCCTTTTCTATGCTTATGTCTAACCCTCTCTGCCTCAGTCGGCGTCTCAGTCGGCGTCGCAGCCTCTGTCAGCGTCGCAGCCTCTGTCAGCGTCGCAGCCTCTGTCAGCGTCGTAGCCTCTGTCGGCGTCTCTCTAGACGTCTCAGACGCTGCCGATGTCGATTGGGGGGTCTGCTGCCTTTTCCATGCCTATATCTACCCCTATCTGCCTCAGTCGGCGTCTCAGTCGGCGTCGCAGCCTCTCTCTGCGTCTCTGTAGGCGTCTCATTCGCTGCCGCTGTCGTTTGGGGGTCTGCTGCCTTCTCTATGCCTATATCTACCCCTATCTGAATCAGTCGGCGTCTCAGTCGGCGTCACAGCCTCTTGTCAGCGTCTCTGCAGGCATCTCAGTCGCTGCCGTTGTCGATTGGGGGTCTGTTGCCTTCTCTATGCCTATATCTACCCCTATCTGACTCAGTCGTCGTCGCAGCCTCCATCAGCGTCTCTGTAGGCGTCTCTGTTGTTGTCGCTGTCGATTGGAGGATCTACTGCCTTCTCTATGAAATATCTACCCCTATCTGCCTCAGTCGGCATCTCAGTCGGCGTCACAGCCTCTGTAAGCGTATCTGTAGGCGTCTCAGTTGCTGCCGCTGTCGATTGGGGGGTCTGCTGCCTTCTCTATGCCAATATCTACCCCCCTCTGCCTCAGTCGGGGTCTTTGCCGGCGTCGCAGCCTCTGTCAGCGTCTCTGTAGACGTCTCATTCGCTGCCGCTATCGTTTGGGGTTCTGCTGCCTTCTCTATGCCTATATCTACCCCTATCTGCATCAGTCGGCATCTCAGTCGGCGTCGCAGCCTCTTGTCAGCGTCTCTGTAGGCTTCTGAGTCGCTGCCGTTGTCGATTGGGGGGTCTGCTGCCTTCTCTATGCCTACCCCTATCTGCCTCAGTCGGCGTCGTAGCCTCTCTCAGCGTCTCTGTAGCCGTATCAGTCGCTGCCGCTGTCGATTGGGGGTCTGCTGCCTTTTTTAAGCCTGTATCTACCCCTATCTGCCTCAGTCGGCGTCGCAACCTCTATCAGCGTCTCAGTAGGCGTCTCAGTTGCTGCCGCTGTCGATTGTGGGGTCTGCTGCCTTCTCTATGCCAATATCTACCCCTCTCTGCCTCAGTCGGGGTCGCAGTCGGCGTCTCAGCCTCTGTCAGAGTCTTTGTAGACGTCTCATTCGCTGCCGCTGTCTTTTGGGGGTCTGCTGCTTTCTCTATACCTATATCTACCCCTATCTGCCTCAGCCGGCGTCTCAGTCGGCGCCGCAGCCTCTTGTCAGCGTCTCTGTAGGCATCTCAGTCGCTGTCACTGTCGATTGGGAGGTCTGCTGCCTTCTGTAAGCCTATATCTACCCCTATCTGCCTCAGTCGGCGTCGCAACCTCTATCAGCGTCTCTGTAGGCGTCTCAGTTGTTGCCGCTGTCGATTGGAGGATCTGCTGCCTTCTCTATGCCAATATCTACCCCTATCTGCCTCAGTCGGCAGCTCAGACGGCGTCACAGCCTCTGTAAGCGTATCTGTAGGCGTCTCAGTTGCTGCCGCTGTCGATTGGAGGGGTCTGCTGCCTTCTCTATGCCTATATCTACCCCTATCTGCCTCAGTCGGCATCTCAGTCGGCGTCGCAGCCTCTTGTCAGCGTCCCTGTAGGCAGCTCAGTTGCTGTCACTGTCGATTGGGGGGTCTGCAGCCTTCTCTATACCTATATTTACCCCTATCTGCCTCAGTCGGCATCTCAGTGGGCGTCGCAGCCTCTGTCAGCGTCTCTGTAGGCGTCTCAGTTGCTGCCGCTGTCGATTGGGGGGGTCTGCTGCCTTCTCAATGCCAGTATCTACCCCTCTCTGCCTCAGGCGGGGTCTCAGTCGGTGTTGCAGCCTCTGTCAGCATCTCTGTAGGCGTCTCATTCGCTGCCGCTGTCGATTGGGGGTCTGCTGCCTTCTCTATGCCTATATCTACCCCTATCTGCCTCAGGCGGCATCTCAGTCGGCATCTCAGTCGGCGTCGTAGCCTCTATTAGCGTCTCTGTAGGCGTCTCAGTTGTTGCCGCTGTCGATTGGGTTGTCTGCTGCCTTCTCTATGCCTATGTCTAACCCTCTCTGCCTCAGTCGGCGTCTCAGTCGGCGTCGCAGCCTCTGTCAGCGTCGCAGCCTCCGTCAGCGTCGCAGCTTCTGTGGGCGTCTCTCTAGACGTCTCAGTCGCTGCCGCTGTCGATTGGGGGGTCTGCTGCCTTTTCCATGCCTATATCTACCCCTATCTGCCTCAGTCGGCGTCTCAGTCCGCGTCGCAACCTCTCTCAGCGTCTCTGTAGGCGTCTCAGTTGATGCCGCTGTCGATTGGGTTATCTGCTACCTTCTCTATGCCTATGTCTAACCCTCTCTGCCTCAGTCGACGTCTCAGTCAGCGTCGCAGCCTCTGTCAGCGTCGCAGCCTCTGTCGGCGTCTCTCTAGACGTCTCAGTCGCTGCCGCTGTCGATTGGGGGGTCTGCTACATTTTCTTAGCCTATACCTACCCATATCTGCCTCAGTCGGCGTCTCAGTCGGCACCGCAGCCTCTTGTCAGCGTCTCTGTAGGCATCTCAGTCGCTGCCGTTGTCGATTGGGGGGTCTGCTGCCTTCTCTGTTCCTATATCTACCCCTATCTGCCTCAGTCGGCGTCTCAGTGGGCGTCGCAACCTCTGTCAGCATCTCTGTAGGCGTCTCAGTCGCTGCCGCTGTCGATTGGGGGGTCTGCTGCCTTATCTATGCCTATGTCTACCCCTATCTGCCTCAGTCGGCGTCGCAGCCTCTCTCAGCGTCTCTGTAGGAGTCTCAGTCGCTGCCACTGTCGATTGGGTTGTCTGCTGCCTTCTCTATGCCTATGTCTAACCCTCTCTACCTCAGTCGGCTTTTCAGTCGACATCGCAGCCTCTGTCAGCGTCGCAGCCTCTGTCAGCGTCTCTGTAGGCGTCTCAGTTGCTGCCGCTGTCGACTGGGGGGGTCTGCTGGCTTCTCTATGCCAATATCTACCCCTCTCTGCCACAGTCGGGGTGTCAGTCGGCGTCGCAGCCTCTGTCAGCGTCTCTGTAGGCGTCTCAGTCGCTGCCGCTGTCGATTGGGGGGCCTGCTGCCTTCTCTATCCCTATATTTACTTCTATCTGCCTCAGTCGGCGTCTCAGTCCGCGTCGCAGACTCTCTCAGCGTCTCTGTAGGCGTCTCATTCGCTGCCGCTGTCGTTTGGGGGTCTGCTGCCTTCTCTATGCCTATATCTACCGCTATCTGCCTCAGTCGGCGTCTCAGTCGGCGTCGCAGCCTCTTGTCAGCGTCTCTGTAGGCATCTCTGTCGCTGCCGTTGTCGATTGGGGGGTCTGTTGCCTTCTCTATGCCTATATCTACCCCTATCTGACTCAGTCGTCGTCGCAGCCTCCATCAGCGTCTCTGTAGGCGTCTCTGTTGTTGCCGCTGTCGATTGGCGGATCTACTGCCATCTCTATGCCAATATCTACCCCTATCTGCTTCAGTCGGCATCTCAGTGGGCGTCGCAGCCTCTTGTCAGCATCTCTGTAGGCATCTGAGTCGCTGCCGTTGTCGATTGGGGGGTCTGCTGCCTTCTCTATGTCTACACTTATCTGCCTCAGTCGGCATCGCAGCCTCTCTCAGCGTCTCTGTAGCCGTCTCAGTCGCTGCCGCTGTCGATTCTGGGGTCTGCTGAATTCTGTAAGCCTATATCTACCCTTATCTGCCTCAGTCGGCGTCGCAACCTCTATCAGCGTCTCTGTAGGCGTCTCAGTTGTTGCCGCTGTCGATTGGAGGGTCTGCTGCCTTCTCTATGCCAATATCTACCCCTATCTGCCCCAGTCGGCATCTCAGTCGGCGTCACAGCCTCTGTAAGCGTCTCTGTAGGCGTCTCAGTTGCTGCCGCTGTCGATTGGGGGGTCTGCTGCCTTCTCTATGCCAATATCTACACCCCTCTGCCTCATTCGGCGTCTTTGTCGGCGTCGCAGCCTCTCTCAGCGTCTCTGTAGCCGTATCAGTTGCTGCCGCTGTCGATTGGGGGGGTCTGCTGCCTTCTCTATGCCAATATCTACCCCTCTCTGCCTCAGTCGGGGTCTCAGTCAGCGTCGCAGCCTCTGTCAGCGTCTTTGTAGACGCCTCATTCGCTGCCGCTGTCTTTTGGGGGTCTGCTGCCTTCTCTATGCGTATATATACCCCTATCTGCCTCAGTCGGCGTCTCAGTCGGCGCCGCAGCCTCTTGTCAGCGACTCTGTAGGCACCTCAGTCGCTGTCACTGTCGATTGGGAGGTCTGCTGCCTTCTCTATGCCTATATTTACCCCTATCTGCCTCAGTCGGCATCTCTGTGGGGGTCGCAGCCTCTGTCAGCGTCTCTGTAGGCGTCTCAGTTGCTGCCGCTGTCGATTGGGGGGTCTGCTGCCTTCTCTATGCCAGTATCTACCCCTCTCTGCCTCAGGCGGGGTCTCAGTCGGCGTTGCAGCCTCTGTCAGCGTCTCTGTAGGCGTCTCATTCGCTGCCGCTGTCGATTGGGGTTCTGCTGCCTTCTCTATGCCTATATCTACCCCTATCTGCCTCAGTCGGCATCTCAGTCGGCGTCGCAGCCTCTATCAGCGTCTCTGTAGGCGTCTCAGTTGTTGCCGCTGTCGATTGGGGGGTCTGCTAGATTCTCTATGCCTATATCTACCCCTATCTGCCTCAGTCGGCGTCTCAGTCGGCACCGCAGCCTCTTGTCAGCGTCTCTGTAGGCATCTCAGTCGCTGCCGTTGTCGATTGGGGGATCTGCTGCCTTCTCTATTCCTATATCTACCCCTATCTGCCTCAGTCGGCGTCTCAGTGTTCGTCGCAGCCTCTGTCAGCGTCTCTGTATGCGTCTCAGTCGCTGCCGCTGTCGATTGGGGGGTCTGCTGCCTTCTCTATGCCTATGTCTACCCCTATCTGCCTCAGTCGGCGTCGCAGCGTCTCTCAGCGTCTCTGTAGGAGTCTCAGTCGCTGCCGATGTCGATTGTTTTATCTGCTGCCTTCTCTATGCCTATGTCTAACCCTCTCTGCCTCAGTCGGCTTTTCAGTCGACGTCGCAGCCTCTGTCAGCATCGCAGCCTCTGTCAGCGTCTCTCTAGGCGTCTCAGTTGCTGCCGCTGTCGACTGGGGGGTCTGCTGCCTTCTCTATGCCAATATCTATCCCTCTCTGCCACAGTCGGGGTGTCAGTCGGCGTCGCAGCCTCTGTCAGCGTCTCTGTAGGCGTCTCAGTCGCTGCCGCTGTCGATTGGGGGTCTGCTGCCTTCTCTATGCCTATATCTACCCCTATCTGCCTCAGTTGGCGTCTCAGTGGGCGTCGCAGCCTCTGTCAGCGTCTCTCTAGGCGTCTCAGTCGCTGCCGCTGTCGACTGGGGGGGTCTGCTGCCTTCTCTATGCCAATATCTACCCCTCTCTGCCTCAGGCGGGGTCTCAGTCAGCGTCGCAGCCTCTGTCAGCGTCTTTGTAGACGCCTCATTCGCTGCCGCTGTCTTTTGGGGGTCTGCTGCCTTCTCTATGCGTATATATACCCCTATCTGCCTCAGTCGGCGTCTCAGTCAGCGCCGCAACCTCTTGTCAGCGACTCTGTAGGCATCTCAGTCGCTGTCACTGTCGATTGGGAGGTCTGCTGCCTTCTCTATGCCTATATTTACCCCTATCTGCCTCAGTCGGCATCTCTGTGGGGGTCGCAGCCTCTGTCAGCGTCTCTGTAGGCGTCTCAGTTGCTGCCGCTGTCGATTGGGGGGTCTGCTGCCTTCTCTATGCCAGTATCTACCCCTCTCTGCCTCAGGCGGGGTCTCAGTCGGCGTTGCAGCCTCTGTCAGCGTCTCTGTAGGCGTCTCATTCGCTGCCGCTGTCGATTGGGGTTCTGCTGCCTTCTCTATGCCTATATCTACCCCTATCTGCCTCAGTCGGCATCTCAGTCGGCGTCGCAGCCTCTATCAGCGTCTCTGTAGGCGTCTCAGTTGTTGCCGCTGTCGATTGGGGGGTCTGCTACATTTTCTAAGCCTATATCTACCCCTATCTGCCTCAGTCGGCGTCTCAGTCGGCACCGCAGCCTCTTGTCAGCGTCTCTGTAGGCATCTCAGTCGCTGCCGTTGTCGATTGGGGGATCTGCTGCCTTCTCTATTCCTATATCTACCCCTATCTGCCTCAGTCGGCGTCTCAGTGTTCGTCGCAGCCTCTGTCAGCGTCTCTGTATGCGTCTCAGTCGCTGCCGCTGTCGATTGGGGGGTCTGCTGCCTTCTCTATGCCTATGTCTACCCCTATCTGCCTCAGTCGGCGTCGCAGCGTCTCTCAGCGTCTCTGTAGGAGTCTCAGTCGCTGCCGATGTCGATTGTTTTATCTGCTGCCTTCTCTATGCCTATGTCTAACCCTCTCTGCCTCAGTCGGCTTTTCAGTCGACGTCGCAGCCTCTGTCAGCATCGCAGCCTCTGTCAGCGTCTCTCTAGGCGTCTCAGTTGCTGCCGCTGTCGACTGGGGGGTCTGCTGCCTTCTCTATGCCAATATCTATCCCTCTCTGCCACAGTCGGGGTGTCAGTCGGCGTCGCAGCCTCTGTCAGCGTCTCTGTAGGCGTCTCAGTCGCTGCCGCTGTCGATTGGGGGTCTGCTGCCTTCTCTATGCCTATATCTACCCCTATCTGCCTCAGTTGGCGTCTCAGTGGGCGTCGCAGCCTCTGTCAGCGTCTCTCTAGGCGTCTCAGTCGCTGCCGCTGTCGACTGGGGGGGTCTGCTGCCTTCTCTATGCCAATATCTAGCCCTCTCTGCCTCAGGCGGGGTCTCAGTCGGCGCTGCAGCCTCTGTCAGCATCTCTGTAGGCATCTCAGTCGCTGTCACTGTCGACTGGGAGGTCTGCTGCCTTCTCTATGCCAATATCTACCCTCCTCTGCCTCAGTCAGGGTCTCAGTCGGCGTAGCAGCCTCTGTCAGCGTCTCTGTAGACGTCTCATTCGCTCCCGCTGTCGTTTGGTGGTCTGCTGCCTTCTCTATGCCTATATCTACCCCTATCTGCTTTAGTCGGCATCTCAGTCGGCGTCGCAGCCTCTTGTCAGCGTCTCTTTAGGCATCTGAGTTGCTGCGGTTGTCGTTTGGGGGGTCTGCTGCCTTCTCTATGCCTACCCCTATCTGCCTCAGTCGGCGTCGCAGCCTCTCTCAGCGTCTCTGTAGCCGTATCAGTCGCTGCCGCTGTCGATTGGGGGGTCTGCTGCCTTCTGTAAGCCTATATCAACCCCTATCTGCCTCAGTCGGCGTCGCAACCTCTATCAGCGTCTCTGTAGGCGTCTCAGTTGTTGCCGCTGTCGATTGGAGGGTCTGCTGCCTTCTCTATGCCAATATCTACCCCTATCTGCCTCAGTCGGCATCTCAGTCGGCGTCACAGCCGCTGTAAGCGTCTCTGTAGGCGTCTCAGTTGCTGCCGCTCTCGATTGGGGGGTCTGCTGCCTTCTCTAAACCTATATCTACCCCTATCTGCATCAGTCGGCATCTCAGTCGGCGTCGCAGCCTCTTGTCAGCGTCTCTGTAGGCATCTCAGTTGCTGTCACTGTCGATTGGGGGGTCTGCAGCCTTCTCTATGCCTATATTTACCCCTATCTGCCTCAGTCGGCATCTCAGTGGGCGTGGCAGCCTCTGTCAGCGTCTCTGTAGGCGTCTCAGTTGCTGCCGCTGTCGATTGGGGGGTCTGCTGCCTTCTCTATGCCAGTATCTACCCCTCTCTGCCTCAGGCGGGGTCTCGGTCGGCGTTGCAGCCTCTGTCAGCATCTCTGTAGGAGTCTCATTCGCTGCCGCTGTCGATTGGGGGTCTGCTGCCTTCTCTATGCCTATATCTACCCCTATCTGCCTCAGTCGGCATCTCAGTCGGCATCTCAGTCGGCGTCGCAGCCTCTATTAGCGTCTCTGTAGGCGTCTCAGTTGTTGCCGATGTCGATTGGGTTGTCTGCTGCCTTCTCTATGCCTATGTCTAACCCTCTCTGCCTCAGTCGGCGTCTCAGTCGGCGTCGCAGCCTCTGTCAGCGTCGCAGCCTCTGTCAGCGTTGCAGCTTATGTGGGCGTCTCTCTAGACGTCTCAGGCGCTGCCGCTGTCTATTGGGGGGTCTGCTGCCTTTTCCATGCCTATATCTACCCCTATCTGCCTCAGTCGGCGTCTCAGTCCGCGTCGCAGCCTCTCTCAGCGTCTCTGTAGGCGTCTCATTCGCTGCCGCTGTCGTTTGGGGGTCTGCTGCCTTCTCTATGCCTATATCTACCGCTATCTGCCTCAGTCGGCGTCTCAGTCGGCGTCGCAGCCTCTTGTCAGCGTCTCTGTAGGCATCTCTGTCGCTGTCGTTGTCGATTAGGGGGCATGTTGCCTTCTCTATGCCTATATCTACCCCTATCTGACTCAGTCGTCGTCGCAGCCTCCATCAGCGTCTCTGTAGGCGTCTCTGTTGTTGCCGCTGTCGATTGGAGGGTCTGCTGCCTTCTCTATGCCAATATCTACCCCTATCTGCCTCAGTCGGCATCTCAGTCGGCGTCACAGCCTCTGTAAGAGTCTCTGTAGGCGTCTCAGTTGCTTCCGCTGTCGATTGGGGGGTCTGCTGCCTTCTCTATGCCAATATCTACCCCCATCTGCCTCAGTCGGGGTCTTTGTCGGCGTCGCAGCCTCTGTCAGCGTCTCTGTAGACGTCTCATTCGCTGCCGCTATCGTTTGGGGTTCTGCTGCCTTCTCTATGCCTATATCTACCCCTATCTCCATCAGTCGGCATCTCAGTCGGCGTCGCAGCCTCTTGTCAGCGTCTCTGTAGGCTTCTGAGTCGCTGCCGTTGTCGATTGGGGGGTCTGCTGGCTTCTCTATGCCTACCCCTATCTGCTTCAGTCGGCGTCGCAGCCTCTCTCAGTGTCTTTGTAGACGGCTCATTCGCTGCCGCTGTCTTTTGGGGGTCTGCTGCCTTCTCTATGCCTATATCTACCCCTATCTGCCTCAGTCGGCGTCTCAGTCGGCGCCGCAGCCTCTTGTCAGCGTCTCTGTAGGCATCTCAGTCGCTGTCACTGTCGATTGGGAGGTCTGCTGCCTTCTCTATGCCTATATTTACCCCTATCTGCCTCAGTCGGCATCTCAGTGGGCGTCGCAGCCTCTGTCAGCGTCTCTATAGGCGTCTCAGTTGCTACCGCTGTCGATTGGGGGGTCTGCTGCCTTCTCTATGCCAGTATCTACCCCTCTCTGCCTCAGCCGGGGTCGCAGTCGACGTTGCAGCCTCTGTCAGCGTCTCTGTAGGCGTCTCATTCGCTGCCGCTGTCGATTGGGGGTCTGTTGCCTTCTCTATGCCTATATCTACCCCTATCTGCCTCAGTCGGCATCTCAGTCGGCGTCGCAGCCTCTATCAGCGTCTCTGTAGGCGTCTCAGTTGTTGCCGCTGTCGATTGGGTTGTCTGCTGCCTTCTCTATGCCTATGTCTAACCCTCTCTGCCTCAGTCGGCGTCTCAGTCGGCGTCGCAGCCTCTGTCAGCGTCGCAGCCTCTGTCGGCGTCTCTCTAGACGTCTCAGTCGCTGCCGCTGTCGATTGGGGGGTCTGCTACATTTTCTAAGCCTATATGTACCTCTATCTGCCTCAGTCGGCGTCTCAGTCGGCACCGGAGCCTCTTGTCAGCGTCTCTGTAGGCATCTCAGTCGCTGCGGTTGTCGATTGGGGGGTCTGCTGCCTTCTCTATACCTATATCTACCCCTATCTGCCTCAGTCGATGTCTCAGTGGGCGTCGCAGCCTCTGTCAGCGTCTCTGTATGCGTCTCAGTCGCTGCCGCTGTCGATTGGGGGGTCTGCTGCCTTCTCTATGCCTATGTCTAACCCTCTCTGCCTCAGTCGGCTTTTCAGTCGACGTCGCAGCCTCTGTCAGCGTCGCAGCCTCTGTGAGCGTCTCTGTAGGCGTATAAGTCTTTCCCGCTGTCGATTGGGGGGTCTGCTGCCTTCTCTATGCCTATATCTACCCCTATCTGCCTCAGTCGGCGTCTCAGTCGGCGTCGCAGCTTCTGTGAGCATCTCTGTAGGCGTCTCAGTCGCTACCGCTGTCGATTGGGGGGGTCTGCTGCCTTCTCTATGCCAGTATCTACCCCTCTCTGCCTCAAGCGGGGTCTCGGTCGGCGTTGCAGCCTCTGTCAGCATCTCTGTAGGTGTCTCATTCGCTGCCGCAGTCGATTGGGGGTCTGCTGCCTTCTCTATGCCTATATCTACCCCTATCTGCCTCAGTTGGCATCTCAGTCGGCATCTCAGTCGGCGTCGCAGCCTCTATTAGCGTCTCTGTAGGCGTCTCAGGTGTTGCCGATGTCGATTGGGTTGTCTGCTGCCTTCTCTATGCCTATGTCTAACCCTCTCTGCCTCAGTCGGCGTCTCAGTCGGTGTCGCAGCCTCTGTCAGCGTCGCAGCCTCTGTCAGCGTCGCAGCCTCTGTCAGCGTCGCAGCCTCTGTCAGCGTCGCAGCTTCTGTGGACGTCTCTCTAGACGTCTCAGGCGCTGCCGCTGTCTATTGGGGGGTCTGCTGCCTTTTCCATGCCTATATCTACCCCTATCTGCCTCAGTCGGCGTCTCAGTCGGCGTCGCAGCCTCTTTCAGCGTCTCTGTAGGCGTCTCATTCGCTGCCGCTGCCGATTGGGGGTCTGCTGCCTTCTCTATGCCTATATCTACCGCTATCTGCCTCAGTCGGCGTCTCAGTCGGCGTCGCAGCCTCTTGTCAGCGTCTCTGTAGGCATCTCTGTCGCTGCCGTTGTCGATTGGGGGGTCTGTTGCCTTCTCTATGCCTATATCTACCCCTATCTGACTCAGTCGTCGTCGCAGCCTCCATCAGCGTCTCTGTAGGCGTATCTGTTGTTGCCGCTGTCGATTGGAGGATCTACTGCCATCTCTATGCCAATATATACCCTTATCTGCTTCATTCGGCATCTCAGTGGGCGTCGCAGCCACTTGTCAGCATCTCTGTAGGCATCTGAGTCGCTGCCGTTGTCGATTGGGGGGTCTGCTGCCTTCTCTATGCCAACCCCTATCTGCCTCAGTCGGCGTCGCAGCCTCTCTCAGCGTCTCTGTAGGCGTCTCAGTTGTTGCCGCTGTCGATTGGAGGGTCTGCTGCCTTCTCTATGCCAATATCTACCCCTATCTGCCTCAGTCGGCATCTCAGTCGGCGTCACAGCCTCTGTAAGAGTCTCTGTAGGCGTCTCAGGTGCTGCCGCTGTCGATTGGGGGGTCTGCTGCCTTCTCTATGCCAATATCTACCCCCCTCTGCCTCAGTCGGGGTCTTTGTCGGCGTCGCAGGCTCTGTCAGCGTCTCTGTAGACGTCTCATTCGCTGCCGCTATCGTTTGGGGTTCTGCTGCCTTCTCTATGCCTATATCTACCCCTATCTGCATCAGTCGGCATCTCAGTCGGCGTCGCAGCCTCTTGTCAGCGTCTCTGTAGGCTTCAGAGTCGCTGCCGTTGTCGATTGGGGGGTCTGCTGGCTTCTCTATGCCTACCCCTATCTGCTTCAGTCGGCGTCGCAGCCTCTCTCAGCGTCTCTGTAGCCGTATCAGTCGCTGCCGCTGTCGATTGGGGGGTCTGCTGCCTTTTGTAAGCCTATATCTACCCCTATCTGCCTCAGTCGGCGTCGCAACCTCTATCAGCGTCTCAGTAGGCGTCTCAGTTGCTGCCGCTGTCGATTGGGGGGTCTGCTGCCTTCTCTATGCCAGTATCTACCCCTCTCTGCCTCAGCCGGGGTCGCAGTCGACGTTGCAGCCTCTGTAAGCGTCTCTGTAGGCGTCTCATTCGCTGCCGCTGTCGATTGGGGGGGTCTGCTGCCTTCTCTATGCCTATATCTTTTCTTATCTGCCTCAGTCGGCGTCGCAGCCTCTGTCAACCTCTCTCAATGCGTCTCAGTCGCTGCTGCTGTCGATTGGGGGGTCTGCTGCCTTCTCTATGCCTATATCTACCCCTATCTGCCTCAGTCGGCATCTCAGTCGGCGTCGCAGCCTATGTCAACGTCTCTGTAAATGTCTCAGTAGCTACCGCTGTTGATTGGGGGGTCTGCTGCCTTCTCTATGCCTATATCTACCCCTATCTGCCTCAGTCGGCATCTCAGTCGGCGTCGCAGCCTATGTCAGCGTCTCTGTAGGTGTCTCAGTCGCTGCCGCTGTCGATTGGGGGGGTCTGCTGCCTTCTCTATGCCAATATCTACCCTTATCTGCCTCAGTCGGCGTCGCAGCCTCTGTCAGCGCGTCTGAATGCGTCTCAGTCGCTGCCGCTGTCGATTGGGGGGTCTGATGACTTCTCTTTGCCTATATCTAACCCTATCTGCCTAAGTCGGCATCTCAGTCGGCGTCGCAGCCTCTCTCAGCGTCTCTGTAGGCGTCTCAGTTGTTGCCACTGTCGATTGGTGGGTCTGCTGTCTTCTCTATGCCTATATCTACCCCTACCTGCCTCAGTCGGCGTCACAGTCGGCTTCGCAGCCTCGGTTAGCGTCTCTGTAGGCGTCTCACTCCTCTGCCGCTGCCGATTGGGGGGTCTGCTTCCTTCTCTATGACAGGGGTAGATATGGGCATAGAGAAGGCAGCAGATCCCCCAATCGACAGCGGCAGCGACTGAGACGCCTACAGAGACGCTGACAGAGGCTACAACGTCGACTGAGACGCCGACTGAGGCAGATAGGGGTAGATATAGGCATAGAGAAAGCAACAGATGCCCCAATCAACTGCGGCAGCGACTGAGACGCCCACAGAAACGCTGGCAGAGGCTGCGACACCGACTGAGATGGCGACTAGGGCAGATAGGGGTAGATATAGGCATTGAGAAGGCAGCAAATCCCCCCCCTATCGACAGCGGCAGCGACTGAGACTCCTACAGAGACACCTAGAGACACGCTGAAAGAGGCTTCGACGCCGACTGAGGAAGATAGGGGTAGATATAAGGATTGAGAAGGCAGCAGACCCCCCCAATTGACTGCGGCAGCGACAGAGACGCTTACAGAGACGCCTACAGAGACGTTGAAAGAGGCTTCGACGCCGTCTGAGGCAGCTAGGGGTAGATATAGGCATTGAGAAGGCGGCAGATCCCCCCAATCGACAACGGCAGCGACTGAGACGACCACAGAGACGCTGACAGAGGCTGCGAATCCGACTGAGATGCCGACTGGGGCAGATAGGGGTAGATATAGGCATTGAGAAGGCGGCAGATCCCCCCCAATCGACAACGGCAGCGATTGAGACGACCACAGAGACGCTGACAGAGGCTGCGACTCCGACTGAGATGCCGACTGAGGCAGATAGGTGTAGATACAGGCATAGAGAAGGCAGCAGACCCCCAATCCAAGCGGCAACTGTTTGAGACGCCTACAGAGACGCTGAAAGAGGCTTCGACGCCGCCTGCGACGCCGACTGAGGCATATAGGGGAAGATATAGGCATAGAGAAGGCAGCAGACCCCCCAATCGACAGCGGCAGCGACTGAGACGCCTACAGAGACACTGGCAGAGGCTGCGACGCCGACTGAGACGCCGACGGAGGCAGATAGGGGTAGATATAGGCATAGAGAAGGCAGCAGGCCACCCAATCGACATCAGCAGCGACTGAGAGGCCTACAGGACGCTGACGGAGGCTGCGACGCCGACTGAGAAGTCGACTGAGGCAGATAGGGGTAGTATAGACATAGAGAAGACACAAGACCCCCAATCGACAGCGGCAGCGAGTGAGACGCCTACAGAGATGCTGACAGAGACTTGGACGCCGAATGAGACGCCGACTGAGGCAGACAGGGGTAGATATGGGCATAGAGAAGGCAGCAGATCCCCCAATCGACAGCGGCAGCGACTGAGACGCCTACAGAGACGCTGACAGAGGCTGCGACGTCGACTAAGACGCCGACTGAGGCAGACAGGGGTAGATATAGGCATAGAGAAAGCAGCAGATCCCCCTTCAATCGACAGCGGCAGCGACTGAGACGCCTACAGCGACGCTGACAGGGGCTACGATGCCTACTGAGGCAGATAGGGGTAGATATGGGCATAGACAAGGCAGCAGATCCCCCCAATCGAAAGCGGCAGCGACTGAGACGCCTACAGAGACGCTGACAGAGGCTGCTTCGTCGACTGATACGCCGACTGAGGAAGACAGGGGTAGATATAGAGATTGAGAAGGCAGCAGATCCCCCTTCAATCGTTAGCGGCAGCGACTGAGACGCCTACAGAGACGCTGACAGAGGCTGCGACGCCGACTGAGGCAGATAGGGGTAGATATAGGCACTGAGAAGGCAGCAGACCCCCAATCGACAGCGGCAGAGACTGAGACGCCTACAGCGACGCTGACAGGGGCTACGATGCCTACTGAGGCAGATAGGGGTAGATATGGGCATAGACAAGGCAGCAGATCCCCCCAATCGAAAGCGGCAGCGACTGAGACGCCTACAGAGACGCTGACAGAGGCTGCTTCGTCGACTGATACGCCGACTGAGGAAGACAGGGGTAGATATAGAGATTGAGAAGGCAGCAGATCCCCCTTCAATCGTTAGCGGCAGCGACTGAGACGCCTACAGAGACGCTGACAGAGGCTGCGACGCCGACTGAGGCAGATAGGGGTAGATATAGGCACTGAGAAGGCAGCAGACCCCCAATCGACAGCGGCAGAGACTGAGACGCCTGCAGAGACGCTGACAGAGGCTGCGACTCCGACTGAGATGCCGACTTGGGCAGATAGGGGTAGATATAGGCATTGAGAAGGCAGCAGATCCCCCCCATATCGACAGCGGCAGCGACTGAGACTCCTACAGAGACGCCTAGAGACTCGCTGAAAGAGGCTGCGACGTCGAATGAGACGCCGACTGAGGCAGATAGGGGATGATATAGGCATAGAGAAGGCAGCAGACCCCCCAATCGACTGCGGCAACGACAGAGACGCTTACAGAGACGCCTACAGAGACGTTGAAAGAGACTTCGACGCCGTCTGAGGCAGATAGGGGTAGATATAGGCATTGAGAAGGCGGCAGATCCCCCCAATCGACAACGGCAGCGATTGAGACGACCACAGAGACGCTGACAGAGGCTGCGACTCCGACTGAGATGCCGACTGAGGCAGATAGGTGTAGATACAGGCATAGAGAAGGCAGCAGACCCCCAATCCAAGCGGCAACTGTCTGAGACGCCTACAGAGACGCTGAAAGAGGCTTCGACGCCGCCTGCGACGCCGACTGAGGCATATAGGGGAAGATATAGGCATAGAGAAGGCAGCAGACCCCCCAATCGACAGCGGCTGCGACTGAGACGCCTACAGAGACACTGGCAGAGGCTGCGACGCCGACTGAGACGCCGACGGAGGCAGATAGGGGTAGATATAGGCATAGAGAAGGCAGCAGGCCACCCAATCGACATCAGCAGCGACTGAGAGGCCTACAGGACGCTGACGGAGGCTGCGACGCCGACTGAGAAGTCGACTGAGGCAGATAGGGGTAGTATAGACATAGAGAAGACACAAGACCCCCAATCGACAGCGGCAGCGAGTGAGACGCCTACAGAGATGCTGACAGAGGCTTGGACGCCGAATGAGACGCCGACTGAGGCAGACAGGGGTAGATATGGGCATAGAGAAGGCATCAGATCCCCCAATCGACAGCGGCAGCGACTGAGACGCCTACAGAGACGCTGACAGAGGCTGCGACGTCGACTAAGACGCCGACTGAGGCAGACAGGGGTAGATATAGGCATAGAGAAAGCAGCAGATCCCCCTTCAATCGACAGCGGCAGCGACTGAGACGCCTACAGCGACGCTGACGGGGGCTACGATGCCTACTGAGGCAGATAGGGGTAGATATGGGCATAGACAAGGCAGCAGATCCCCCCAATCGAAAGCGGCAGCGACTGAGACGCCTACAGAGACGCTGACAGAGGCTGCTTCGTCGACTGATACGCCGACTGAGGAAGGCAGGGGTAGATATAGAGATTGAGAAGGCAGCAGATCCCCCTTCAATCGTTAGCGGCAGCGACTGAGACGTCTACAGAGACGCTGACAGAGGCTGCGACGCCGACTGAGGCAGATAGGGGTAGATATAGGCACTGAGAAGGCAGCAGACCCCCAATCGACAGCGGCAGAGACTGAGACGCCTGCAGAGACGCTGACAGAGGCTGCGACTCCGACTGAGACGCCGCTGGGGCAGATAAGGGTAGATATAGGCATAGTGAACGCAGCAGACCCCCCAATCGACAGCGGCAGAGACTGAGACGCCTACAGATACGCCTACAGACACGTTGAAAGAGGCTTCGACTGAGGCAGATAGGGGTAGATATACGCATAGAGAAGGCAGCAGACGCCCCAATCGACTGCGGCAGCGACAGAGACGCCTACAGAGACGCTGAAAGAGGCTTCGACGCCGTCTGAGGCAGATAGGGGTAGATATAGGCATTGAGAAGGCGGCAGATCCCCCCCAATCGACAACGGCAGCGACTGAGACGCCCACAGAGACGCTGACAGAGGCTGCGACTCCGACTGAGATGCCGACTTGGGCAGATAGGGGGTAGATATAGGCATTGAGAAGGCAGCAGATCCCCCCCATATCGACAGCGGCAGCGACTGAGACTCCTACAGAGACGCCTAGAGACTCGCTGAAAGAGGCTGCGACGTCGAATGAGACGCCGACTGAGGCAGATAGGGGATGATATAGGCATAGAGAAGGCAGCAGACCCCCCAATCGACTGCGGCAACGACAGAGACGCTTACAGAGACGCCTACAGAGACGTTGAAAGAGACTTCGACGCCGTCTGAGGCAGATAGGGGTAGATATAGGCATTGAGAAGGCGGCAGATCCCCCCAATCGACAACGGCAGCGACTGAGACGCCCACAGAGACGCTGACAGAGGCTGCGACTCCGACTGAGATGCCGACTGGGGCTGATAGGGGTAGATATAGGCATTGAGAAGGCAGCAGATCCCCACCCATATCGACAGCGGCAGCGACTCAGACGCCTACAGAGACGCTGACAGATGGTGCGACGCCGACTGAGGCAGATAGGTGTAGATACAGGCATAGAGAAGGCAGCAGACCCCCAATCCAAAGCGGCAAACGTCTGAGACGCCTACCGAGACGCTGAAAGAGGCTTCGACGCCGACTGAGACGGAGACTGAGGCAGATAGGGGTAGATATAAGCATAGAGAAGGCAGCAGACACCCCCTTTGGAGAGCGGCAGCGACTGAGACGCCTACAGAGAGGCTGACAGAGGCTGCGACATCGACTGAGACGCCGACTGAGGCAGATAGGGGTAGATATAGGCATAGAGAAAGCAGCAGACCCCCCAGTCGACAGCGGCAGTGACTGAGATGCCTACAGAGACGCCTAGAGACACGCTGAAAGAGGCTTCGACGCCGGCTGAGACGCCGACTGAATCAGATAGGGGTAGATGTAGGCATAGAGAAGGCAGCAGGCCCCCCAATCGACAGCGGCAGCGACTGAGACGCCCACAGAAACGCTGGCAGAGGCTGCGACACCGACTGAGATGGCGACTAGGGCAGATAGGGGTAGATATTGGCATTGAGAAGGCAGCAGATCCCCCCCCCCCCCATATCGACAGCGGCAGCGACTGAGACTCCTACAGAGACACCTAGAGACACGCTGAAAGAGGCTTCGACGCCGACTGAGGAAGATAGGGGTAGATATAAGGATTGAGAAGGCAGCAGACCCCCCCAATTGACTGCGGCAGCGACAGAGACGCTTACAGAGACGCCAACAGAGACGTTGAAAGAGGCTTCGACGCCGTCTGAGGCAGCTAGGGGTAGATATAGGCATTGAGAAGGCGGCAGATCCCCCCAATCGACAACGGCAGCGACTGAGACGACCACAGAGACGCTGACAGAGGCTGCGAATCCGACTGAGATGCCGACTGGGGCAGATAGGGGTAGATATAGGCATTGAGAAGGCGGCAGATCCCCCCCAATCGACAACGGCAGCGATTGAGACGACCACAGAGACGCTGACAGAGGCTGCGACTCCGACTGAGATGCCGACTGAGGCAGATAGGTGTAGATACAGGCATAGAGAAGGCAGCAGGCCCCCAATCCAAGCGGCAACTGTCTGAGACGCCTACAGAGACGCTGAAAGAGGCTTCGACGCCGCCTGCGACGCCGACTGAGGCATATAGGGGAAGATATAGGCATAGAGAAGGCAGCAGACCCCCCAATCGACAGCGGCTGCGACTGAGACGCCTACAGAGACACTGGCAGAGGCTGCGACGCCGACTGAGACGCCGACTGAGGCAGATAGGGGTAGATATAGGCATAGAGAAGGCAGCAGACCACCCAATCGACATCAGCAGCGACTGAGAGGCCTACAGGACGCTGACGGAGGCTGCGACGCCGACTGAGAAGTCGACTGAGGCAGATAGGGGTAGTATAGACATAGAGAAGACACAAGACCCCCAATCGACAGCGGCAGCGAGTGAGACGCCTACAGAGATGCTGACAGAAGCTTGGACGCCGAATGAGACGCCGACTGAGGCAGACAGGGGTAGATATAGAGATTGAGAAGGCAGCAGATCCCCCTTCAATCGACAGCGGCAGCGACTGAGACGCCTACAGAGACGCTGACAGAGGCTGCGACGCCGACTGAGGCAGATTGTGGTAGGTATAGGCACAGAGAAGGCAGCAGTCCCCCCAATCGACAGCGGAAGCGACTGAGACGCCTATAGAGACGCTGACAGAGGCTACGACGCCGACTGAGGCAGATAGGGGCAGATATAGGCGTAGACAAGGCAGCAGATCCCCCCAATCGACAGCGGCAGCGACTGAGACGCCTACAGAGACGCTGACAGAGGCTGCTTCGTCGACTGAGACGCCGACTGAGGAAGACAGGGGTAGATATAGAGATTGAGAAGGCAGCAGATCCCCCTTCAATCGACAGCGGCAGCGACTTAGACGCCTACAGAGACGCTGACAGAGGCTGCGACGCCGACTGAGGCAGATAGAGGTAGGAATAGGCACTGAGAAGGCAGCAGATCCCCCCAATCGACAGCGGCAGCGACTGAGACGCCTATAGAGACGCTGACAGAGGCTGCGACGTCGACTGAGATGATGACTGAGACAGATAGGGATAGATATAGGCATAGAGAAGGCAGCAGAGCCCCCCAATCGACTACGGCAGCGACAGAGACGCCTACAGAGACGCTTACAGAGACGCTTACAGAGACGGTGAAAGAGTCTTCGACGCCGTCTGAGGCAGATAGGGGTAGATATAGGCATAGTGAAGGCAGCAGACCCCCCAATCGACAGCGGCAGTGACTGAGACGCCTGCAGAGACGCTGACAGAGGCTGCGACTCCGACTGAGACGCCGACTGGGGCAGACAAGGGTAGATATAGGCATAGTGAAGGCAGCAGACCCCCCAATCGACAGCGGCAGAGACTGAGACGCCTACAGAGACGCCTACAGACACGCTGAAAGAGGCTTCGACTGAGGCAGATAGGGGTAGATATAGGCATAGAGAAGGCAGCAGACCCCCCAATCGACTGCGGCAGCGACTGAGACGCCTACAGAGACGCTGACAGGGCTCCGACGTCGACTGAGATGCCGACTGAGGCAGATAGGGGTAGATATAGGCATAGAGAAGGCAGCAGACCGCCCAAATCGATTGCGGCAGCGACAGAGACGCCTACAGCCACGCTGACAGAGGCTGCGATGCCGACTGAGGCAGATAGGGGTAGATATAGGCATAGAGAAGGCAGCAGATCCCCCCAATGGACAGCGGCAGCGACAGAGACGCCTACGGAGACGCTGAAAGAGGCTTCGACGCCGTCTGAGCTATCTGCCTCAGAGCGGACAGAGGCGATCTGGGTAAATATAGGCATTGAGAAAGCAGCAGATCCCCCCAATAGACAGCGGCAGCGACTGAGACGCCTACAGAGACGCTGACAGAGGCTGCGGCGCCGACTGAGGCAGATAGGGGTTATTATAGGCTTAGAGAAGGCAGCAGACCCCCCAATCGACAACGGCTGCGACTAAGACGCCTACAGAGACGCTGACAGAGGTTGCGACGCCTACTGAGACGCCGACTGAGGCAGATAGGTGTAGATACAGGCCTAGAGAAGGCAGCAGACCCCCCCAATCCACAGCGGCAAACGACTGAGACGCCTACAGAGACGCTGAAAGAGGCTTCGACGCCGACTGAG
Source organism: Clusia tigrina (assembly GCA_920105625.2). Taxonomy (NCBI): domain Eukaryota; kingdom Metazoa; phylum Arthropoda; class Insecta; order Diptera; family Clusiidae; genus Clusia; species Clusia tigrina. Next base: position 78,025,325 of record OV050031.1, on the reverse strand, counting down.
ACGCCGACTGAGGCAGATAGGGGTAGATATAGGCATAGAGAAGGCAGCAGACCCCCCACTCGAGAGCGGCAGCGACTGAGACGCCTACAGAGACGCTGACAGAGGCTGCGACGTCGACTGAGACGCCGACTGAGGCAGATAGGGGTAGATATAGGCATAGAGAAAGCAGCAGACCCCCCAGTCGACAGCGGCAGCGACTGAGACGCCTACAGAGACGCTGACAGAGGCTGCGACGCCGACTGAGAAGTTGACTGAAGCAGATAGGGGTAATATAGGCATAAAGAAGGCAGCAGACCACCCTGTCAACAGCGGCAGCGACTGAGATGCTTACAGAGATGCTTAGAGAGACGCTGAAAGAGGCTTCGACGCCGACTGAGACGCCGACTGAGGCAGATAGGGGTAGATATGGTCATAGAAAAGGCAGCAGATCCCCCCAATGAACAGCGGCAGCGACTGAGACGCCTACAGAGACGCATAGAGAGATGCTGAAAGAAGCTTCGACGCCGACTGAGGAAGATAGGGGTAGATATATGGATTGAGAAGGCAGCAGATCCCCCTTCAATCGACAGCGGCAGCGACTGACACGCCTACAGAGACGCTGAAAGAGGCTTCGACGCCGTCTGAGGCAGATAGGGGTAGATATAGGCATAGTGAAGGCAGCAGACCCCCAATTGACAGCGGCAGAGACTGAGACGCCTGCAAAGATGCTGACAGAGGCTGCGACTCCGACTGAGACGCCGCTGGGGCAGATAAGGGTAGATATAGGCATAGTGAAGGCAGCAGACCCCCCAATTGACAGCGGCAGAGACTGAGACGCCTACAGATACGCCTACAGACACGTTGAAAGAGGCTTCGACTGAGGCAGATAGGGGTAGATATAGGCATAGAGAAGGCAGCAGACGCCCCAATCGACTGCGGCAGCGACAGAGACGCCTACAGAGACGCTGACAGAGGCTGCGATGTCGACTGAGATGCCGACTGAGGCAGACAGGGGTAGATATAGGCATAGAGAAGGCTTCAGACCCCCCCAATCGACTGCTGCTGCGACAGACACGTCTACAGAGACGCTTACAGAAACGCCTACAGAGACGCTAAAGGAGGCTTCGACGCCGTCTGCGGCAGATAGGGGTAATATAGGTATAGAGAAGGCAGCAGACCCCCCAATCGACAGCGGCAGCGACTGAGACGCCTACAGAGACGCTGACAGAGGCTGCGACGTCAACAGAGACGCCGACTGAGGCCGACTGAGGCGTCTCAGCCTCTGCCAGTGTCTCTGTAGGCGTCTAACTCGCAGCCGCTGTCGATTGGGGGGGCTGCTGCCTTCTCTATGTTGCGACAGAGACGCCTACAGAGACTCTTACAGAGACGCCTACAGAGACGTTGAAAGAGGATTTGACGCCGTCTGAGGCAGACAGGGGTAGATATAGGCATATAGAAGGCTACAGACCACCCCATCGACAGCGGCAGCGACTGAGACGCCTACAGATACGCTTACAGAGACGCCTACAGAGACGTTGAAAGAGGCTTCGACGTCGTCTGAGGCAGATAGGGGTAGATATAGGCATTGAGAAGGCAGCAGATCCCCCCCAGTCGACAGCGGAAGCGACTGAGACGCCTACAGAGACGCTGACAGAGGCTTCGCCGCCGACTGAGAAGTCGACTGAGGCAGATAGGGGTAATATAGGCATAGAGAAGGCACAAGACCTCGAATCGACAGCGGCAGCGACTGAGACGCCTACAGAGACGCTGACAGAGGGTGCGACGCCGACTGTGGCAGATAGGGGTAGATATAGGCATAGAGAAGGCAGCAGACCCCCCAATCGACAGCGGCTGCGACTGAGACGCATACAGAGACACTGGCAGAGGCTGCGACGCCGACTGAGACGCCGACTGAGGCAGATAGGGGTAGATATTGGCATATAGAAGTCAGCAGACCACCCCATCGACAGCGGCAGCGACTGAGACGCCTACAGATACGCTAACAGAGGCTGCGACGCCGACAGAGAAGTGGACTGAGGCAGATAGGGGTAATATAGGCATAGAGAAGGCACAAGACCCCCAATCGACAGCGGCAGCGAGTGAGACGCCTACAGACATGCTGACAGAGGCTGGGACGCCGAATGAGACGCCGACTGAGGCAGATAGGGGTAGATATAGGCACAGAGAAAACAGCAGACCCCCCAATCGACTGCGGCAGCGACTCCTACAGTCGCTGCCGCTGTCGATTGAAGGGGGATCTGCTGCCTTCTCAATCCCTATATCTACCTCTATCTTCCTCAGTCGGCGTCGAAGCTTCTTTCAGCGTCTCTGTAGGCGTAGAGACGCTGACAGGGCTCCGCCGTCGACTGAGATGCCGACTGAGGCAGATAGGGGTAGATATAGGCATAGAGAAGGCAGCAGACCGCCCAAATCGATTGCGGCAGCGACAGAGACGCCTACAGACACGCTGACAGAGGCTGCGATGCCGACTGAGGCAGATAGGGGTAGATATAGGTATAGAGAAGGCAGCAGATCCCCCCAATGGACAGCGGCAGCGACAGACACGCCTACGGAGACGCTGAAAGAGGCTTCGACGCCGTCTGAGCTATCTGCCTCAGAGCGGACAGAGGCGATCTGGGTAGATATAGGCATTGAGAAAGCAGCAGATCCCCCCAATAGACAGCGGCAGCGACTGAGACGCCTACAGAGACGCTGACAGAGGCTGCGACGCCGACTGAGGCAGATAGGGGTTATTATAGGCATAGAGAAGGCAGCAGACCCTCCAATCGACAACGGCTGCGACTAAGACGCCTACAGAGACGCTGACAGAGGTTGCGACGCCTACTGAGACGCCGACTGAGGCAGATAGGTGTAGATACAGGCCTAGAGAAGGCAGCAGACCCCCCCAATCCACAGCGGCAAACGACTGAGACGCCTACAGAGACGCTGAAAGAGGCTTCGACGCCGACTGAGACGCCGACTGAGGCAGATAGGGGTAGATATAGGCATAGAGAAGGCAGCAGACCCCCCACTCGAGAGCGGCAGCGACTGAGACGCCTACAGAGAGGCTGACAGAGGCTGCGACGTCGACTGAGACGCCGACTGAGGCAGATAGGGGTAGATATAGGCATAGAGAAAGCAGCAGACCCCTCAGTCGACAGCGGCAGCGACTGAGACGCCTACAGAGACGCTGAGAGAGGCTGCGACACCGACTGAGAAGTTGACTGAAGCAGATAGGGGTAATATAGGCATAAAGAAGGCAGCAGAATACCCTGTCAACAGCGGCAGCGACTGAGATGCTTACAGAGATGCTTAGAGAGACGCTGAAATAGGCTTCGACGCCGACTGAGACGCCGACTGAGGCAGATAGGGGTAGATATGGTCATAGAAAAGGCAGCAGATCCCCCCAATGAACAGCGGCAGCGACTGAGACGCCTACAGAGACGCCTAGAGAGATGCTGAAAGAAGCTTCGACGCCGACTGAGGAAGATAGGGGTAGATATATGGATTGAGAAGGCAGCAGATCCCCCTTCAATCGACAGCGGCAGCGACTGAGACGCCTACAGAGACGCTGAAAGAGGCTTCGACGCCGTCTGAGGCAGATAGGGGTAGATATAGGCATAGTGAAGGCAGCAGACCCCCAATCGACAGCGGCAGAGACTGAGACGCCTGCAGAGATGCTGACAGAGGCTGCGACTCCAACTGAGACGCCGCTGGGGCAGATAAGGGTAGATATAGGCATAGTGAAGGCAGCAGACCCCCCAATTGACAGCGGCAGAGACTGAGACGCCTACAGATACGCCTACAGACACGTTGAAAGAGGCTTCGACTGAGGCAGATAGGGGTAGATATAGGCATAGAGAAGGCAGCAGACGCCCCAATCGACTGCGGCAGCGACAGAGACGCCTACAGAGACGCTGACAGAGGCTGCGATGTCGACTGAGATGCCGACTGAGGCAGACAGGGGTAGATATAGGCATAGAGAAGGCTTCAGACCCCCCCAATCGACTGCTGCTGCGACAGACACGTCTACAGAGACGCTTACAGAGACGCCTACAGAGACGCTAAAGGAGGCTTCGACGCCGGTTGCGGCAGATAGGGGTAATATAGGTATAGAGAAGGCAGCAGACCCCCCAATCGACAGCGGCAGCGACTGAGACGCCTACAGAGACGCTGACAGAGGCTGCGACGTCAACAGAGACGCCGACTGAGGCCGACTGAGGCGTCTCAGCCTCTGCCAGTGTCTCTGTAGGCGTCTAACTCGCAGCCGCTGTCGATTGGGGGGCTGCTGCCTTCTCTATGTTGCGACAGAGACGCCTACAGCGACTCTTACAGAGACGCCTACAGAGACGTTGAAAGAGGATTTGACGCCGTCTGAGGCAGACAGGGGTAGATATAGGCATAGAGAAGGCTACAGACCACCCCATCGACAGCGGCAGCGACTGATATGCCTACAGATACGCTTACAGAGACGCCTACAGAGACGTTGAAAGAGGCTTCGACGTCGTCTGAGGCAGATAGGGGTAGATATAGGCGTTGAGAACTCAGCAGATCCCCCCCAGTCGACAGCGGAAGCGACTGAGACGCCTACAGAGACGCTGACAGAGGCTGCGCCGCCGACTGAGAAGTCGACTGAGGCAGATAGGGGTAATATAGGCATAGAGAAGGCACAAGACCTCGAATCGACAGCGGCAGCGACTGAGACGCCTACAGAGACGCTGACAGAGGGTGCGACGCCGACTGTGGCAGATAGGGGTAGATATAGGCATAGAGAAGGCAGCAGACCCCCCAATCGACAGCGGCTGCGACTGAGACGCATACAGAGACACTGGCAGAGGCTGCGACGCCGACTGAGACGCCGACTGAGACGCCGACTGAGGCAGATAGGGGTAGATATTGGCATATAGAAGTCAGCAGACCACCCCATCGACAGCGGCAGCGACTGAGACGCCTACAGATACGCTAACAGAGGCTGCGACGCCGAAAGAGAAGTGGACTGAGGCAGATAGGGGTAATATAGGCATAGAGAAGGCACAAGACCCCCAATCGACAGCGGCAGCGAGTGCGACGCCTACAGACATGCTGACAGAGGCTGGGACGCCGAATGAGACGCCGACTGAGGCAGACAGGGGTTGATATGGGCATAGAGAAGGCATGAGCCCCCCAATCGACAGCGGCAGCGACTGAGACGCCTACAGAGACGCCGACAGAGGCTGCGACGTCGACTGAGACGCCGACTGAGGCAGATAGGGGTAGATATAGGCACAGAGAAAGCAGCAGACCCCCCAATCGACTGCGGCAGCGACTCCTACAGAGACGCCTACAGAGACGCTGAAAGAAGCTTCGACGCCGACTGAGGAAGATAGAGGTAGATATAGGGATTGAGAAGGCAGCAGATCCCCCTTCAATCGACAGCGGCAGCGACTGAGACGCCTACAGAGACGCTGACAGGGGCTGCGACGCCGACTGAGGCAGATAGGGTTAGATATAGGCACTGCGAAGGCATCAGATCCCCCAATCGACAGCGGCAGCGACTGAGACGCCTACAGAGACGCTGACAGAGGCTGCGACGTCGACTGATATGCTGACTGAGACAGATAAGGGTAGATATAGGCATAGAGAAGACAGCAGAGCCCCCCAATCGACTACGGCAGCGACAGAGACGCCTACAGAGACGCTTACAGAGACGCTTACAGAGACGGTGAAAGAGTCTTCGACGCCGTCTGAGGCAGATAGGGGTAGATATAGGCATAGTGAAGGTAGCAGACCCCCCAATCGACAGCGGCAGAGACTGAGACGCCTGCAGAGACGCTGACAGAGGCTGCGACTCCGACTGAGACGCCGACTGGGGCAGACAAGGGTAGATATAGGCATAGTGAAGGCAGCAGACCCCCCAATCGACAGCGGCAGAGACTGAGACGCCTACAGAGACGCCTACAGAGACGCCTACAGAGACGCCTACAGACACGCTGAAAGAGGCTTCGACTGAGGCAGATAGGGGTAGATATAGGCATAGAGAAGGCAGCAGACTCCCCAATCGACCGCGGCAGTGACTGAGACGCCTACAGAGACGCTGACAGGGCTCCGACGTCGACTGAGATGCCGACTGAGGCAGATAGGGGTAGATATAGGCATAGAGAAGGCAGCAGACCGCCCAAATCGATTGCGGCAGCGACAGAGACGCCTACAGACACGCTGACAGAGGCTGCGATGCCGACTGAGACGCCGACTGAGGCAGATAGGGGTAGATATATGCATAGAGAAGGCTACAGACCACCCCATTGACAGCGGCAGCGACTGAGACGCCTACAGATACGCTTACAGAACGCCTACAGAGACGTTGAAAGAGGCTTCGACGCCGTCTGAGGCAGATAGGGGTAGATATAGGCATTGAGAAGGCAGCAGATCCCCCCCAGTCGACAGCGGCAGCGACTGAGACGCCTACAGAGACGCTGACAGAGGCTGCGACGCCGACTGAGAAGTCGACTGAGGCAGATAGGGGTAATATAGGCATAGAGAAAGCCGCAGACCCCCCCAATCCACAGCGGCAAACAACTGAGACGCCTACAGATACGCTGAAAGAGGCTTCGACGCCGACTGCGACGCCGACTAAAGCAGATAGGGGTTCATATAGGCATAGAGAAGGCAGCAGACCCCCCCAATCCACAGCGGCAAACAACTGAGACGCCTACAGATACGCTGAAAAAGGCTTCGACGCCGACTGAGACGCCGACTGAGGCAGGTAGGGGTAGATATAGGCATAGAGAAGGCAGCAGACTAACCCAATCGACAGCGGAAGCGACTGAGACGCCTACAGAGACGCTGACAGAGGCTGCGACCCCGACTAAAGCAGATAGGGGTTTATATAGGCATAGAGAAGGCAGCAGACCCCCCAATCCACAGCGGCAAACAACTGAGACGCCTACAGAGATGCTGACAGAGGCTGCGACGCCGACTCAGATGCCGACTGAGGCAGATAGGGGTAGATATAAGCATAGAGAAGGTAGCAGACCCCCCTCTATGCCTACCCTTATCTGCCTCCGTCGGCATCGCAGCCTCTCTCAGCGTCTCTGTAGCCGTCTCAGTCGCTGCCGCTGTCGATTCTGGGGTCTGCTGAATTCTGTAAGCCAATATCTACCCTTATCTGCCTCAGTCGGAGTCGCAACCTCTATCAGCGTCTCTGTAGGCGTCTCAGTTGTTGCCGCTGTCCATTGGAGGGTCTGCTGCCTTCTCTATGCCAATATCTACCCCTATCTGCCTCAGTCGGCATCGCAGTCAGCGTCACAGCCCCTGTAAGCGACTCTGTAGGCGTCTCAGTTGCTGCCGCTGTCGATTGGGGGGTCTGCTGCCTTCTCTATGCCAATATCTACACCCCTCGGCGTCAGTCGGGGTCTTTGTCGGCATCGCAGCCTCTGTCATCGTCTCTGTAGACGTCTCATTCGCTGCCGCTATCGTTTGGGGTTCTGCTGCCTTCTCTATGCCTATATCTACCCCTATCTGCATCAGTCGGCATCTCAGTCGGCGTCGCAGCCTCTTGTCAGCGTCTCTGTAGGCTTCTGAGTCGCTGCCATTGTCGATTGGGGGGTATGCTGCCTTCTCTATGCCTACCCCTATATGCCTCAGTCGGCGTCGCAGCCTCTCTCAGCGTCTCTGTAGCCGTATCAGTAGCTGCCGCTGTCGATTGGGGGTCTGCTGCCTTTTGTAAGCCTATATCTACTCCTATCTGCCTCAGTCGGCGTCGCAACCTCTATCAGCGTCTCAGTAGGCGTCTCAGTTGCTGCTGTTGTCGATTGGGGGGGTCTGCTGCCTTCTCTATGCCAATATCTACCCCTCTCTGCCTCAGTCGGGGTCTCAGTCGGCGTCGCAGAGTCTGTCAGCGTCTTTGTAGACGTCTCATTCGCTGCCGCTGTCTTTTGAGGGTCTGCTGCCTTCTCTATGCTTATATCTACCCTTATCTGCCTCAGTCGGCGTCTCAGTCGGCGCCGCAGCCTCTTGGCAGCGTCTCTGTAGGCATCTCAGTCGCTGTCACTGTCGACTGGGAGGTCTGCTGCCTTCTCTATGCCTATATTTACCCCTATCTGCCTCAGTCGGCATCTCAGTGGGCGTCGCAGCCTCTGTCAGCGTCTCTGTAGGCGTCTCAGTTGCTGCCGCTGTCGATTGGGGGGTCTGCTGCCTTCTCTATGCCAGTATCTACCCCTTTCTGCCTCAGGCGGGGTCTCAGTCGGCGTTGCAGCCTCCGTCAGCGTCTCTGTAGGCGTCTCATTCGCTGCCGCTGTCGATTGGGGGTCTGCTGCCTTCTCTATGCCTATATCTACCCATATCTTCCTCAGTCGGCATCTCAGTCGGCGTCGCAGCCTCTATCAGCGTCTCTGTAGGCGTCTCAGTTGTTGCCGCTGTCGATTGGGTTGTCTGCTGCCTTTTCTATGCTTATGTCTAACCCTCTCTGCCTCAGTCGGCGTCTCAGTCGGCGTCGCAGCCTCTGTCAGCGTCGCAGCCTCTGTCAGCGTCGCAGCCTCTGTCAGCGTCGTAGCCTCTGTCGGCGTCTCTCTAGACGTCTCAGACGCTGCCGATGTCGATTGGGGGGTCTGCTGCCTTTTCCATGCCTATATCTACCCCTATCTGCCTCAGTCGGCGTCTCAGTCGGCGTCGCAGCCTCTCTCTGCGTCTCTGTAGGCGTCTCATTCGCTGCCGCTGTCGTTTGGGGGTCTGCTGCCTTCTCTATGCCTATATCTACCCCTATCTGAATCAGTCGGCGTCTCAGTCGGCGTCACAGCCTCTTGTCAGCGTCTCTGCAGGCATCTCAGTCGCTGCCGTTGTCGATTGGGGGTCTGTTGCCTTCTCTATGCCTATATCTACCCCTATCTGACTCAGTCGTCGTCGCAGCCTCCATCAGCGTCTCTGTAGGCGTCTCTGTTGTTGTCGCTGTCGATTGGAGGATCTACTGCCTTCTCTATGAAATATCTACCCCTATCTGCCTCAGTCGGCATCTCAGTCGGCGTCACAGCCTCTGTAAGCGTATCTGTAGGCGTCTCAGTTGCTGCCGCTGTCGATTGGGGGGTCTGCTGCCTTCTCTATGCCAATATCTACCCCCCTCTGCCTCAGTCGGGGTCTTTGCCGGCGTCGCAGCCTCTGTCAGCGTCTCTGTAGACGTCTCATTCGCTGCCGCTATCGTTTGGGGTTCTGCTGCCTTCTCTATGCCTATATCTACCCCTATCTGCCTCAGTCGGCGTCTCAGTCGGCGTCGCAGCCTCTTGTCAGCGTCTCTGTAGGCTTCTGAGTCGCTGCCGTTGTCGATTGGGGGGTCTGCTGCCTTCTCTATGCCTACCCCTATCTGCCTCAGTCGGCGTCGTAGCCTCTCTCAGCGTCTCTGTAGCCGTATCAGTCGCTGCCGCTGTCGATTGGGGGTCTGCTGCCTTTTTTAAGCCTGTATCTACCCCTATCTGCCTCAGTCGGCGTCGCAACCTCTATCAGCGTCTCAGTAGGCGTCTCAGTTGCTGCCGCTGTCGATTGTGGGGTCTGCTGCCTTCTCTATGCCAATATCTACCCCTCTCTGCCTCAGTCGGGGTCGCAGTCGGCGTCTCAGCCTCTGTCAGAGTCTTTGTAGACGTCTCATTCGCTGCCGCTGTCTTTTGGGGGTCTGCTGCTTTCTCTATACCTATATCTACCCCTATCTGCCTCAGCCGGCGTCTCAGTCGGCGCCGCAGCCTCTTGTCAGCGTCTCTGTAGGCATCTCAGTCGCTGTCACTGTCGATTGGGAGGTCTGCTGCCTTCTGTAAGCCTATATCTACCCCTATCTGCCTCAGTCGGCGTCGCAACCTCTATCAGCGTCTCTGTAGGCGTCTCAGTTGTTGCCGCTGTCGATTGGAGGATCTGCTGCCTTCTCTATGCCAATATCTACCCCTATCTGCCTCAGTCGGCAGCTCAGACGGCGTCACAGCCTCTGTAAGCGTATCTGTAGGCGTCTCAGTTGCTGCCGCTGTCGATTGGAGGGGTCTGCTGCCTTCTCTATGCCTATATCTACCCCTATCTGCCTCAGTCGGCATCTCAGTCGGCGTCGCAGCCTCTTGTCAGCGTCCCTGTAGGCAGCTCAGTTGCTGTCACTGTCGATTGGGGGGTCTGCAGCCTTCTCTATACCTATATTTACCCCTATCTGCCTCAGTCGGCATCTCAGTGGGCGTCGCAGCCTCTGTCAGCGTCTCTGTAGGCGTCTCAGTTGCTGCCGCTGTCGATTGGGGGGGTCTGCTGCCTTCTCAATGCCAGTATCTACCCCTCTCTGCCTCAGGCGGGGTCTCAGTCGGTGTTGCAGCCTCTGTCAGCATCTCTGTAGGCGTCTCATTCGCTGCCGCTGTCGATTGGGGGTCTGCTGCCTTCTCTATGCCTATATCTACCCCTATCTGCCTCAGGCGGCATCTCAGTCGGCATCTCAGTCGGCGTCGTAGCCTCTATTAGCGTCTCTGTAGGCGTCTCAGTTGTTGCCGCTGTCGATTGGGTTGTCTGCTGCCTTCTCTATGCCTATGTCTACTCCTCTCTGCCTCTGTCGGCGTCTCAGTCGGCGTCGCAGCCTCTGTCAGCGTCGCAGCCTCCGTCAGCGTCGCAGCTTCTGTGGGCGTCTCTCTAGACGTCTCAGTCGCTGCCGCTGTCGATTGGGGGGTCTGCTGCCTTCTCTATGCCTATATCTACCCCTATCTGCCTCAGTCGGCGTCTCAGTCCGCGTCGCAACCTCTCTCAGCGTCTCTGTAGGCGTCTCAGTTGATGCCGCTGTCGATTGGGTTATCTGCTACCTTCTCTATGCCTATGTCTAACCCTCTCTGCCTCAGTCGACGTCTCAGTCAGCGTCGCAGCCTCTGTCAGCGTCGCAGCCTCTGTCGGCGTCTCTCTAGACGTCTCAGTCGCTGCCGCTGTCGATTGGGGGGTCTGCTACATTTTCTTAGCCTATACCTACCCATATCTGCCTCAGTCGGCGTCTCAGTCGGCACCGCAGCCTCTTGTCAGCGTCTCTGTAGGCATCTCAGTCGCTGCCGTTGTCGATTGGGGGGTCTGCTGCCTTCTCTGTTCCTATATCTACCCCTATCTGCCTCAGTCGGCGTCTCAGTGGGCGTCGCAACCTCTGTCAGCATCTCTGTATGCGTCTCAGTCGCTGCCGCTGTCGATTGGGGGGTCTGCTGCCTTCTCTATGCCTATGTCTACCCCTATCTGCCTCAGTCGGCGTCGCAGCCTCTCTCAGCGTCTCTGTAGGAGTCTCAGTCGCTGCCACTGTCGATTGGGTTGTCTGCGGCCTTCTCTATGCCTATGTCTAACCCTCTCTACCTCAGTCGGCTTCTCAGTCGGCGTCGCAGCCTCTGTCAGCGTCGCAGCCTCTGTCAGCGTCTCTGTAGGCGTCTCAGTTGCTGCCGCTGTCGACTGGGGGGGTCTGCTGCCTTCTCTATGCCAATATCTACCCCTCTCTGCCACAGTCGGGGTGTCAGTCGGCGTCGCAGCCTCTGTCAGCGTCTCTGTAGGCGTCTCAGTCGCTGCCGCTGTCGATTGGGGGGCCTGCTGCCTTCTCTATCCCTATATTTACTTCTATCTGCCTCAGTCGGCGTCTCAGTCCGCGTCGCAGACTCTCTCAGCGTCTCTGTAGGCGTCTCATTCGCTGCCGCTGTCGTTTGGGGGTCTGCTGCCTTCTCTATGCCTATATCTACCGCTATCTGCCTCAGTCGGCGTCTCAGTCGGCGTCGCAGCCTCTTGTCAGCGTCTCTGTAGGCATCTCTGTCGCTGCCGTTGTCGATTGGGGGGTCTGTTGCCTTCTCTATGCCTATATCTACCCCTATCTGACTCAGTCGTCGTCGCAGCCTCCATCAGCGTCTCTGTAGGCGTCTCTGTTGTTGCCGCTGTCGATTGGCGGATCTACTGCCATCTCTATGCCAATATCTACCCCTATCTGCTTCAGTCGGCATCTCAGTGGGCGTCGCAGCCTCTTGTCAGCATCTCTGTAGGCATCTGAGTCGCTGCCGTTGTCGATTGGGGGGTCTGCTGCCTTCTCTATGTCTACACTTATCTGCCTCAGTCGGCATCGCAGCCTCTCTCAGCGTCTCTGTAGCCGTCTCAGTCGCTGCCGCTGTCGATTCTGGGGTCTGCTGAATTCTGTAAGCCTATATCTACCCTTATCTGCCTCAGTCGGCGTCGCAACCTCTATCAGCGTCTCTGTAGGCGTCTCAGTTGTTGCCGCTGTGGATTGGAGGGTCTGCTGCCTTCTCTATGCCAATATCTACCCCTATCTGCCCCAGTCGGCATCTCAGTCGGCGTCACAGCCTCTGTAAGCGTCTCTGTAGGCGTCTCAGTTGCTGCCGCTGTCGATTGGGGGGTCTGCTGCCTTCTCTATGCCAATATCTACCCCCCTCTGCCTCATTCGGCGTCTTTGTCGGCGTCGCAGCCTCTCTCAGCGTCTCTGTAGCCGTATCAGTTGCTGCCGCTGTCGATTGGGGGGGGGGTCTGCTGCCTTCTCTATGCCAATATCTACCCCTCTCTGCCTCAGTCGGGGTCTCAGTCAGCGTCGCAGCCTCTGTCAGCGTCTTTGTAGACGCCTCATTCGCTGCCGCTGTCTTTTGGGGGTCTGCTGCCTTCTCTATGCGTATATATACCCCTATCTGCCTCAGTCGGCGTCTCAGTCGGCGCCGCAGCCTCTTGTCAGCGACTCTGTAGGCATCTCAGTCGCTGTCACTGTCGATTGGGAGGTCTGCTGCCTTCTCTATGCCTATATTTACCCCTATCTGCCTCAGTCGGCATCTCTGTGGGGGTCGCAGCCTCTGTCAGCGTCTCTGTAGGCGTCTCAGTTGCTGCCGCTGTCGATTGGGGGGTCTGCTGCCTTCTCTATGCCAGTATCTACCCCTCTCTGCCTCAGGCGGGGTCTCAGTCGGCGTTGCAGCCTCTGTCAGCGTCTCTGTAGGCGTCTCATTCGCTGCCGCTGTCGATTGGGGTTCTGCTGCCTTCTCTATGCCTATATCTACCCCTATCTGCCTCAGTCGGCATCTCAGTCGGCGTCGCAGCCTCTATCAGCGTCTCTGTAGGCGTCTCAGTTGTTGCCGCTGTCGATTGGGGGGTCTGCTACATTTTCTAAGCCTATATCTACCCCTATCTGCCTCAGTCGGCGTCTCAGTCGGCACCGCAGCCTCTTGTCAGCGTCTCTGTAGGCATCTCAGTCGCTGCCGTTGTCGATTGGGGGATCTGCTGCCTTCTCTATTCCTATATCTACCCCTATCTGCCTCAGTCGGCGTCTCAGTGTTCGTCGCAGCCTCTGTCAGCGTCTCTGTATGCGTCTCAGTCGCTGCCGCTGTCGATTGGGGGGTCTGCTGCCTTCTCTATGCCTATGTCTACCCCTATCTGCCTCAGTCGGCGTCGCAGCGTCTCTCAGCGTCTCTGTAGGAGTCTCAGTCGCTGCCGATGTCGATTGTTTTATCTGCTGCCTTCTCTATGCCTATGTCTAACCCTCTCTGCCTCAGTCGGCTTTTCAGTCGACGTCGCAGCCTCTGTCAGCATCGCAGCCTCTGTCAGCGTCTCTCTAGGCGTCTCAGTTGCTGCCGCTGTCGATTGGGGGGTCTGCTGCCTTCTCTATGCCAATATCTATCCCTCTCTGCCACAGTCGGGGTGTCAGTCGGCGTCGCAGCCTCTGTCAGCGTCTCTGTAGGCGTCTCAGTCGCTGCCGCTGTCGATTGGGGGTCTGCTGCCTTCTCTATGCCTATATCTACCCCTATCTGCCTCAGTTGGCGTCTCAGTGGGCGTCGCAGCCTCTGTCAGCGTCTCTCTAGGCGTCTCAGTCGCTGCCGCTGTCGACTGGGGGGGTCTGCTGCCTTCTCTATGCCAATATCTACCCCTCTCTGCCTCAGGCGGGGTCTCAGTCAGCGTCGCAGCCTCTGTCAGCGTCTTTGTAGACGCCTCATTCGCTGCCGCTGTCTTTTGGGGGTCTGCTGCCTTCTCTATGCGTATATATACCCCTATCTGCCTCAGTCGGCGTCTCAGTCAGCGCCGCAGCCTCTTGTCAGCGACTCTGTAGGCATCTCAGTCGCTGTCACTGTCGATTGGGAGGTCTGCTGCCTTCTCTATGCCTATATTTACCCCTATCTGCCTCAGTCGGCATCTCTGTGGGGGTCGCAGCCTCTGTCAGCGTCTCTGTAGGCGTCTCAGTTGCTGCCGCTGTCGATTGGGGGGTCTGCTGCCTTCTCTATGCCAGTATCTACCCCTCTCTGCCTCAGGCGGGGTCTCAGTCGGCGTTGCAGCCTCTGTCAGCGTCTCTGTAGGCGTCTCATTCGCTGCCGCTGTCGATTGGGGTTCTGCTGCCTTCTCTATGCCTATATCTACCCCTATCTGCCTCAGTCGGCATCTCAGTCGGCGTCGCAGCCTCTATCAGCGTCTCTGTAGGCGTCTCAGTTGTTGCCGCTGTCGATTGGGGGGTCTGCTACATTTTCTAAGCCTATATCTACCCCTATCTGCCTCAGTCGGCGTCTCAGTCGGCACCGCAGCCTCTTGTCAGCGTCTCTGTAGGCATCTCAGTCGCTGCCGTTGTCGATTGGGGGATCTGCTGCCTTCTCTATTCCTATATCTACCCCTATCTGCCTCAGTCGGCGTCTCAGTGTTCGTCGCAGCCTCTGTCAGCGTCTCTGTATGCGTCTCAGTCGCTGCCGCTGTCGATTGGGGGGTCTGCTGCCTTCTCTATGCCTATGTCTACCCCTATCTGCCTCAGTCGGCGTCGCAGCGTCTCTCAGCGTCTCTGTAGGAGTCTCAGTCGCTGCCGATGTCGATTGTTTTATCTGCTGCCTTCTCTATGCCTATGTCTAACCCTCTCTGCCTCAGTCGGCTTTTCAGTCGACGTCGCAGCCTCTGTCAGCATCGCAGCCTCTGTCAGCGTCTCTCTAGGCGTCTCAGTCGCTGCCGCTGTCGATTGGGGGGTCTGCTGCCTTCTCTATGCCAATATCTATCCCTCTCTGCCACAGTCGGGGTGTCAGTCGGCGTCGCAGCCTCTGTCAGCGTCTCTGTAGGCGTCTCAGTCGCTGCCGCTGTTGATTGGGGGTCTGCTGCCTTCTCTATGCCTATATCTACCCCTATCTGCCTCAGTTGGCGTCTCAGTGGGCGTCGCAGCCTCTGTCAGCGTCTCTCTAGGCGTCTCAGTCGCTGCCGCTGTCGACTGGGGGGGTCTGCTGCCTTCTCTATGCCAATATCTACCCCTCTCTGCCTCAGGCGGGGTCTCAGTCGGCGCTGCAGCCTCTGTCAGCATCTCTGTAGGCATCTCAGTCGCTGTCACTGTCGACTGGGAGGTCTGCTGCCTTCTCTATGCCAATATCTACCCTCCTCTGCCTCAGTCAGGGTCTCAGTCGGCGTAGCAGCCTCTGTCAGCGTCTCTGTAGACGTCTCATTCGCTCCCGCTGTCGTTTGGTGGTCTGCTGCCTTCTCTATGCCTATATCTACCCCTATCTGCTTTAGTCGGCATCTCAGTCGGCGTCGCAGCCTCTTGTCAGCGTCTCTTTAGGCATCTGAGTTGCTGCGGTTGTCGTTTGGGGGGTCTGCTGCCTTCTCTATGCCTACCCCTATCTGCCTCAGTCGGCGTCGCAGCCTCTCTCAGCGTCTCTGTAGCCGTATCAGTCGCTGCCGCTGTCGATTGGGGGGTCTGCTGCCTTCTGTAAGCCTATATCAACCCCTATCTGCCTCAGTCGGCGTCGCAACCTCTATCAGCGTCTCTGTAGGCGTCTCAGTTGTTGCCGCTGTCGATTGGAGGGTCTGCTGCCTTCTCTATGCCAATATCTACCCCTATCTGCCTCAGTCGGCATCTCAGTCGGCGTCACAGCCGCTGTAAGCGTCTCTGTAGGCGTCTCAGTTGCTGCCGCTCTCGATTGGGGGGTCTGCTGCCTTCTCTAAACCTATATCTACCCCTATCTGCATCAGTCGGCATCTCAGTCGGCGTCGCAGCCTCTTGTCAGCGTCTCTGTAGGCATCTCAGTTGCTGTCACTGTCGATTGGGGGGTCTGCAGCCTTCTCTATGCCTATATTTACCCCTATCTGCCTCAGTCGGCATCTCAGTGGGCGTGGCAGCCTCTGTCAGCGTCTCTGTAGGCGTCTCAGTTGCTGCCGCTGTCGATTGGGGGGTCTGCTGCCTTCTCTATGCCAGTATCTACCCCTCTCTGCCTCAGGCGGGGTCTCGGTCGGCGTTGCAGCCTCTGTCAGCATCTCTGTAGGAGTCTCATTCGCTGCCGCTGTCGATTGGGGGTCTGCTGCCTTCTCTATGCCTATATCTACCCCTATCTGCCTCAGTCGGCATCTCAGTCGGCATCTCAGTCGGCGTCGCAGCCTCTATTAGCGTCTCTGTAGGCGTCTCAGTTGTTGCCGATGTCGATTGGGTTGTCTGCTGCCTTCTCTATGCCTATGTCTAACCCTCTCTGCCTCAGTCGGCGTCTCAGTCGGCGTCGCAGCCTCTGTCAGCGTCGCAGCCTCTGTCAGCGTTGCAGCTTATGTGGGCGTCTCTCTAGACGTCTCAGGCGCTGCCGCTGTCTATTGGGGGGTCTGCTGCCTTTTCCATGCCTATATCTACCCCTATCTGCCTCAGTCGGCGTCTCAGTCCGCGTCGCAGCCTCTCTCAGCGTCTCTGTAGGCGTCTCATTCGCTGCCGCTGTCGTTTGGGGGTCTGCTGCCTTCTCTATGCCTATATCTACCGCTATCTGCCTCAGTCGGCGTCTCAGTCGGCGTCGCAGCCTCTTGTCAGCGTCTCTGTAGGCATCTCTGTCGCTGTCGTTGTCGATTAGGGGGTATGTTGCCTTCTCTATGCCTATATCTACCCCTATCTGACTCAGTCGTCGTCGCAGCCTCCATCAGCGTCTCTGTAGGCGTCTCTGTTGTTGCCGCTGTCGATTGGAGGGTCTGCTGCCTTCTCTATGCCAATATCTACCCCTATCTGCCTCAGTCGGCATCTCAGTCGGCGTCACAGCCTCTGTAAGAGTCTCTGTAGGCGTCTCAGTTGCTTCCGCTGTCGATTGGGGGGTCTGCTGCCTTCTCTATGCCAATATCTACCCCCATCTGCCTCAGTCGGGGTCTTTGTCGGCGTCGCAGCCTCTGTCAGCGTCTCTGTAGACGTCTCATTCGCTGCCGCTATCGTTTGGGGTTCTGCTGCCTTCTCTATGCCTATATCTACCCCTATCTCCATCAGTCGGCATCTCAGTCGGCGTCGCAGCCTCTTGTCAGCGTCTCTGTAGGCTTCTGAGTCGCTGCCGTTGTCGATTGGGGGGTCTGCTGGCTTCTCTATGCCTACCCCTATCTGCTTCAGTCGGCGTCGCAGCCTCTCTCAGTGTCTTTGTAGACGGCTCATTCGCTGCCGCTGTCTTTTGGGGGTCTGCTGCCTTCTCTATGCCTATATCTACCCCTATCTGCCTCAGTCGGCGTCTCAGTCGGCGCCGCAGCCTCTTGTCAGCGTCTCTGTAGGCATCTCAGTCGCTGTCACTGTCGATTGGGAGGTCTGCTGCCTTCTCTATGCCTATATTTACCCCTATCTGCCTCAGTCGGCATCTCAGTGGGCGTCGCAGCCTCTGTCAGCGTCTCTATAGGCGTCTCAGTTGCTACCGCTGTCGATTGGGGGGTCTGCTGCCTTCTCTATGCCAGTATCTACCCCTCTCTGCCTCAGCCGGGGTCGCAGTCGACGTTGCAGCCTCTGTCAGCGTCTCTGTAGGCGTCTCATTCGCTGCCGCTGTCGATTGGGGGTCTGTTGCCTTCTCTATGCCTATATCTACCCCTATCTGCCTCAGTCGGCATCTCAGTCGGCGTCGCAGCCTCTATCAGCGTCTCTGTAGGCGTCTCAGTTGTTGCCGCTGTCGATTGGGTTGTCTGCTGCCTTCTCTATGCCTATGTCTAACCCTCTCTGCCTCAGTCGGCGTCTCAGTCGGCGTCGCAGCCTCTGTCAGCGTCGCAGCCTCTGTCAGCGTCGCAGCCTCTGTCGGCGTCTCTCTAGACGTCTCAGTCGCTGCCGCTGTCGATTGGGGGGTCTGCTACATTTTCTAAGCCTATATGTACCTCTATCTGCCTCAGTCGGCGTCTCAGTCGGCACCGGAGCCTCTTGTCAGCGTCTCTGTAGGCATCTCAGTCGCTGCGGTTGTCGATTGGGGGGTCTGCTGCCTTCTCTATACCTATATCTACCCCTATCTGCCTCAGTCGATGTCTCAGTGGGCGTCGCAGCCTCTGTCAGCGTCTCTGTATGCGTCTCAGTCGCTGCCGCTGTCGATTGGGGGGTCTGCTGCCTTCTCTATGCCTATGTCTAACCCTCTCTGCCTCAGTCGGCTTTTCAGTCGACGTCGCAGCCTCTGTCAGCGTCGCAGCCTCTGTGAGCGTCTCTGTAGGCGTATAAGTCGTTCCCGCTGTCGATTGGGGGGTCTGCTGCCTTCTCTATGCCTATATCTATCCCTATCTGCCTCAGTCGGCGTCTCAGTCGGCGTCGCAGCTTCTGTGAGCATCTCTGTAGGCGTCTCAGTCGCTACCGCTGTCGATTGGGGGGGTCTGCTGCCTTCTCTATGCCAGTATCTACCCCTCTCTGCCTCAAGCGGGGTCTCGGTCGGCGTTGCAGCCTCTGTCAGCATCTCTGTAGGTGTCTCATTCGCTGCCGCAGTCGATTGGGGGTCTGCTGCCTTCTCTATGCCTATATCTACCCCTATCTGCCTCAGTTGGCATCTCAGTCGGCATCTCAGTCGGCGTCGCAGCCTCTATTAGCGTCTCTGTAGGCGTCTCAGGTGTTGCCGATGTCGATTGGGTTGTCTGCTGCCTTCTCTATGCCTATGTCTAACCCTCTCTGCCTCAGTCGGCGTCTCAGTCGGTGTCGCAGCCTCTGTCAGCGTCGCAGCCTCTGTCAGCGTCGCAGCCTCTGTCAGCGTCGCAGCTTCTGTGGACGTCTCTCTAGACGTCTCAGGCGCTGCCGCTGTCTATTGGGGGGTCTGCTGCCTTTTCCATGCCTATATCTACCCCTATCTGCCTCAGTCGGCGTCTCAGTCCGCGTCGCAGCCTCTCTCAGCGTCTCTGTAGGCGTCTCATTCGCTGCCGCTGCCGATTGGGGGTCTGCTGCCTTCTCTATGCCTATATCTACCGCTATCTGCCTCAGTCGGCGTCTCAGTCGGCGTCGCAGCCTCTTGTCAGCGTCTCTGTAGGCATCTCTGTCGCTGCCGTTGTCGATTGGGGGGTCTGTTGCCTTCTCTATGCCTATATCTACCCCTATCTGACTCAGTCGTCGTCGCAGCCTCCATCAGCGTCTCTGTAGGCGTATCTGTTGTTGCCGCTGTCGATTGGAGGATCTACTGCCATCTCTATGCCAATATATACCCTTATCTGCTTCATTCGGCATCTCAGTGGGCGTCGCAGCCACTTGTCAGCATCTCTGTAGGCATCTGAGTCGCTGCCGTTGTCGATTGGGGGGTCTGCTGCCTTCTCTATGCCTACCCCTATCTGCCTCAGTCGGCGTCGCAGCCTCTCTCAGCGTCTCTGTAGGCGTCTCAGTTGTTGCCGCTGTCGATTGGAGGGTCTGCTGCCTTCTCTATGCCAATATCTACCCCTATCTGCCTCAGTCGGCATCTCAGTCGGCGTCACAGCCTCTGTAAGAGTCTCTGTAGGCGTCTCAGGTGCTGCCGCTGTCGATTGGGGGGTCTGCTGCCTTCTCTATGCCAATATCTACCCCCCTCTGCCTCAGTCGGGGTCTTTGTCGGCGTCGCAGGCTCTGTCAGCGTCTCTGTAGACGTCTCATTCGCTGCCGCTATCGTTTGGGGTTCTGCTGCCTTCTCTATGCCTATATCTACCCCTATCTGCATCAGTCGGCATCTCAGTCGGCGTCGCAGCCTCTTGTCAGCGTCTCTGTAGGCTTCAGAGTCGCTGCCGTTGTCGATTGGGGGGTCTGCTGGCTTCTCTATGCCTACCCCTATCTGCTTCAGTCGGCGTCGCAGCCTCTCTCAGCGTCTCTGTAGCCGTATCAGTCGCTGCCGCTGTCGATTGGGGGGTCTGCTGCCTTTTGTAAGCCTATATCTACCCCTATCTGCCTCAGTCGGCGTCGCAACCTCTATCAGCGTCTCAGTAGGCGTCTCAGTTGCTGCCGCTGTCGATTGGGGGGTCTGCTGCCTTCTCTATGCCAGTATCTACCCCTCTCTGCCTCAGCCGGGGTCGCAGTCGACGTTGCAGCCTCTGTAAGCGTCTCTGTAGGCGTCTCATTCGCTGCCGCTGTCGATTGGGGGGGTCTGCTGCCTTCTCTATGCCTATATCTTTTCTTATCTGCCTCAGTCGGCGTCGCAGCCTCTGTCAACCTCTCTCAATGCGTCTCAGTCGCTGCTGCTGTCGATTGGGGGGTCTGCTGCCTTCTCTATGCCTATATCTACCCCTATCTGCCTCAGTCGGCATCTCAGTCGGCGTCGCAGCCTATGTCAACGTCTCTGTAAATGTCTCAGTAGCTACCGCTGTTGATTGGGGGGTCTGCTGCCTTCTCTATGCCTATATCTACCCCTATCTGCCTCAGTCGGCATCTCAGTCGGCGTCGCAGCCTATGTCAGCGTCTCTGTAGGTGTCTCAGTCGCTGCCGCTGTCGATTGGGGGGGTCTGCTGCCTTCTCTATGCCAATATCTACCCTTATCTGCCTCAGTCGGCGTCGCAGCCTCTGTCAGCGCGTCTGAATGCGTCTCAGTCGCTGCCGCTGTCGATTGGGGGGTCTGATGACTTCTCTTTGCCTATATCTAACCCTATCTGCCTAAGTCGGCATCTCAGTCGGCGTCGCAGCCTCTCTCAGCGTCTCTGTAGGCGTCTCAGTTGTTGCCACTGTCGATTGGTGAGTCTGCTGTCTTCTCTATGCCTATATCTACCCCTACCTGCCTCAGTCGGCGTCACAGTCGGCTTCGCAGCCTCGGTTAGCGTCTCTGTAGGCGTCTCACTCCTCTGCCGCTGCCGATTGGGGGGTCTGCTTCCTTCTCTATGACAGGGGTAGATATGGGCATAGAGAAGGCAGCAGATCCCCCAATCGACAGCGGCAGCGACTGAGACGCCTACAGAGACGCTGACAGAGGCTACGACGTCGACTGAGACGCCGACTGAGGCAGATAGGGGTAGATATAGGCATAGAGAAAGCAACAGATGCCCCAATCAACTGCGGCAGCGACTGAGACGCCCACAGAAACGCTGGCAGAGGCTGCGACACCGACTGAGATGGCGACTAGGGCAGATAGGGGTAGATATAGGCATTGAGAAGGCAGCAAATCCCCCCCCTATCGACAGCGGCAGCGACTGAGACTCCTACAGAGACACCTAGAGACACGCTGAAAGAGGCTTCGACGCCGACTGAGGAAGATAGGGGTAGATATAAGGATTGAGAAGGCAGCAGACCCCCCCCAATTGACTGCGGCAGCGACAGAGACGCTTACAGAGACGCCTACAGAGACGTTGAAAGAGGCTTCGACGCCGTCTGAGGCAGCTAGGGGTAGATATAGGCATTGAGAAGGCGGCAGATCCCCCCAATCGACAACGGCAGCGACTGAGACGACCACAGAGACGCTGACAGAGGCTGCGAATCCGACTGAGATGCCGACTGGGGCAGATAGGGGTAGATATAGGCATTGAGAAGGCGGCAGATCCCCCCCAATCGACAACGGCAGCGATTGAGACGACCACAGAGACGCTGACAGAGGCTGCGACTCCGACTGAGATGCCGACTGAGGCAGATAGGTGTAGATACAGGCATAGAGAAGGCAGCAGACCCCCAATCCAAGCGGCAACTGTTTGAGACGCCTACAGAGACGCTGAAAGAGGCTTCGACGCCGCCTGCGACGCCGACTGAGGCATATAGGGGAAGATATAGGCATAGAGAAGGCAGCAGACCCCCCAATCGACAGCGGCAGCGACTGAGACGCCTACAGAGACACTGGCAGAGGCTGCGACGCCGACTGAGACGCCGACGGAGGCAGATAGGGGTAGATATAGGCATAGAGAAGGCAGCAGGCCACCCAATCGACATCAGCAGCGACTGAGAGGCCTACAGGACGCTGACGGAGGCTGCGACGCCGACTGAGAAGTCGACTGAGGCAGATAGGGGTAGTATAGACATAGAGAAGACACAAGACCCCCAATCGACAGCGGCAGCGAGTGAGACGCCTACAGAGATGCTGACAGAGACTTGGACGCCGAATGAGACGCCGACTGAGGCAGACAGGGGTAGATATGGGCATAGAGAAGGCAGCAGATCCCCCAATCGACAGCGGCAGCGACTGAGACGCCTACAGAGACGCTGACAGAGGCTGCGACGCCGACTAAGACGCCGACTGAGGCAGACAGGGGTAGATATAGGCATAGAGAAAGCAGCAGATCCCCCTTCAATCGACAGCGGCAGCGACTGAGACGCCTACAGCGACGCTGACAGGGGCTACGATGCCTACTGAGGCAGATAGGGGTAGATATGGGCATAGACAAGGCAGCAGATCCCCCCAATCGAAAGCGGCAGCGACTGAGACGCCTACAGAGACGCTGACAGAGGCTGCTTCGTCGACTGATACGCCGACTGAGGAAGACAGGGGTAGATATAGAGATTGAGAAGGCAGCAGATCCCCCTTCAATCGTTAGCGGCAGCGACTGAGACGCCTACAGAGACGCTGACAGAGGCTGCGACGCCGACTGAGGCAGATAGGGGTAGATATAGGCACTGAGAAGGCAGCAGACCCCCAATCGACAGCGGCAGAGACTGAGACGCCTACAGCGACGCTGACAGGGGCTACGATGCCTACTGAGGCAGATAGGGGTAGATATGGGCATAGACAAGGCAGCAGATCCCCCCAATCGAAAGCGGCAGCGACTGAGACGCCTACAGAGACGCTGACAGAGGCTGCTTCGTCGACTGATACGCCGACTGAGGAAGACAGGGGTAGATATAGAGATTGAGAAGGCAGCAGATCCCCCTTCAATCGTTAGCGGCAGCGACTGAGACGCCTACAGAGACGCTGACAGAGGCTGCGACGCCGACTGAGGCAGATAGGGGTAGATATAGGCACTGAGAAGGCAGCAGACCCCCAATCGACAGCGGCAGAGACTGAGACGCCTGCAGAGACGCTGACAGAGGCTGCGACTCCGACTGAGATGCCGACTTGGGCAGATAGGGGTAGATATAGGCATTGAGAAGGCAGCAGATCCCCCCCATATCGACAGCGGCAGCGACTGAGACTCCTACAGAGACGCCTAGAGACTCGCTGAAAGAGGCTGCGACGTCGAATGAGACGCCGACTGAGGCAGATAGGGGATGATATAGGCATAGAGAAGGCAGCAGACCCCCCAATCGACTGCGGCAACGACAGAGACGCTTACAGAGACGCCTACAGAGACGTTGAAAGAGACTTCGACGCCGTCTGAGGCAGATAGGGGTAGATATAGGCATTGAGAAGGCGGCAGATCCCCCCAATCGACAACGGCAGCGATTGAGACGACCACAGAGACGCTGACAGAGGCTGCGACTCCGACTGAGATGCCGACTGAGGCAGATAGGTGTAGATACAGGCATAGAGAAGGCAGCAGACCCCCAATCCAAGCGGCAACTGTCTGAGACGCCTACAGAGACGCTGAAAGAGGCTTCGACGCCGCCTGCGACGCCGACTGAGGCATATAGGGGAAGATATAGGCATAGAGAAGGCAGCAGACCCCCCAATCGACAGCGGCTGCGACTGAGACGCCTACAGAGACACTGGCAGAGGCTGCGACGCCGACTGAGACGCCGACGGAGGGAGATAGGGGTAGATATAGGCATAGAGAAGGCAGCAGGCCACCCAATCGACATCAGCAGCGACTGAGAGGCCTACAGGACGCTGACGGAGGCTGCGACGCCGACTGAGAAGTCGACTGAGGCAGATAGGGGTAGTATAGACATAGAGAAGACACAAGACCCCCAATCGACAGCGGCAGCGAGTGAGACGCCTACAGAGATGCTGACAGAGGCTTGGACGCCGAATGAGACGCCGACTGAGGCAGACAGGGGTAGATATGGGCATAGAGAAGGCATCAGATCCCCCAATCGACAGCGGCAGCGACTGAGACGCCTACAGAGACGCTGACAGAGGCTGCGACGTCGACTAAGACGCCGACTGAGGCAGACAGGGGTAGATATAGGCATAGAGAAAGCAGCAGATCCCCCTTCAATCGACAGCGGCAGCGACTGAGACGCCTACAGCGACGCTGACGGGGGCTACGATGCCTACTGAGGCAGATAGGGGTAGATATGGGCATAGACAAGGCAGCAGATCCCCCCAATCGAAAGCGGCAGCGACTGAGACGCCTACAGAGACGCTGACAGAGGCTGCTTCGTCGACTGATACGCCGACTGAGGAAGACAGGGGTAGATATAGAGATTGAGAAGGCAGCAGATCCCCCTTCAATCGTTAGCGGCAGCGACTGAGACGTCTACAGAGACGCTGACAGAGGCTGCGACGCCGACTGAGGCAGATAGGGGTAGATATAGGCACTGAGAAGGCAGCAGACCCCCAATCGACAGCGGCAGAGACTGAGACGCCTGCAGAGACGCTGACAGAGGCTGCGACTCCGACTGAGACGCCGCTGGGGCAGATAAGGGTAGATATAGGCATAGTGAACGCAGCAGACCCCCCAATCGACAGCGGCAGAGACTGAGACGCCTACAGATACGCCTACAGACACGTTGAAAGAGGCTTCGACTGAGGCAGATAGGGGTAGATATACGCATAGAGAAGGCAGCAGACGCCCCAATCGACTGCGGCAGCGACAGAGACGCCTACAGAGACGCTGAAAGAGGCTTCGACGCCGTCTGAGGCAGATAGGGGTAGATATAGGCGTTGAGAAGGCGGCAGATCCCCCCCAATCGACAACGGCAGCGACTGAGACGCCCACAGAGACGCTGACAGAGGCTGCGACTCCGACTGAGATGCCGACTTGGGCAGATAGGGGGTAGATATAGGCATTGAGAAGGCAGCAGATCCCCCCCATATCGACAGCGGCAGCGACTGAGACTCCTACAGAGACGCCTAGAGACTCGCTGAAAGAGGCTGCGACGTCGAATGAGACGCCGACTGAGGCAGATAGGGGATGATATAGGCATAGAGA
Organism: Clusia tigrina; assembly: GCA_920105625.2. Classification (NCBI taxonomy): domain Eukaryota; kingdom Metazoa; phylum Arthropoda; class Insecta; order Diptera; family Clusiidae; genus Clusia; species Clusia tigrina. Next base: position 78,000,269 of record OV050031.1, on the reverse strand, counting down.
AGGCAGCAGACCCCCCAATCGACTGCGGCAACGACAGAGACGCTTACAGAGACGCCTACAGAGACGTTGAAAGAGACTTCGACGCCGTCTGAGGCAGATAGGGGTAGATATAGGCATTGAGAAGGCGGCAGATCCCCCCAATCGACAACGGCAGCGACTGAGACGCCCACAGAGACGCTGACAGAGGCTGCGACTCCGACTGAGATGCCGACTGGGGCTGATAGGGGTAGATATAGGCATTGAGAAGGCAGCAGATCCCCACCCATATCGACAGCGGCAGCGACTCAGACGCCTACAGAGACGCTGACAGATGGTGCGACGCCGACTGAGGCAGATAGGTGTAGATACAGGCATAGAGAAGGCAGCAGACCCCCAATCCAAAGCGGCAAACGTCTGAGACGCCTACCGAGACGCTGAAAGAGGCTTCGACGCCGACTGAGACGGAGACTGAGGCAGATAGGGGTAGATATAAGCATAGAGAAGGCAGCAGACACCCCCTTTGGAGAGCGGCAGCGACTGAGACGCCTACAGAGAGGCTGACAGAGGCTGCGACATCGACTGAGACGCCGACTGAGGCAGATAGGGGTAGATATAGGCATAGAGAAAGCAGCAGACCCCCCAGTCGACAGCGGCAGTGACTGAGATGCCTACAGAGACGCCTAGAGACACGCTGAAAGAGGCTTCGACGCCGACTGAGGAAGATAGGGGTAGATATAAGGATTGAGAAGGCAGCAGACCCCCCAATTGACTGCGGCAGCGACAGAGACGCTTACAGAGACGCCAACAGAGACGTTGAAAGAGGCTTCGACGCCGTCTGAGGCAGCTAGGGGTAGATATAGGCATTGAGAAGGCGGCAGATCCCCCCAATCGACAACGGCAGCGACTGAGACGACCACAGAGACGCTGACAGAGGCTGCGAATCCGACTGAGATGCCGACTGGGGCAGATAGGGGTAGATATAGGCATTGAGAAGGCGGCAGATCCCCCCCAATCGACAACGGCAGCGATTGAGACGACCACAGAGACGCTGACAGAGGCTGCGACTCCGACTGAGATGCCGACTGAGGCAGATAGGTGTAGATACAGGCATAGAGAAGGCAGCAGGCCCCCAATCCAAGCGGCAACTGTCTGAGACGCCTACAGAGACGCTGAAAGAGGCTTCGACGCCGCCTGCGACGCCGACTGAGGCATATAGGGGAAGATATAGGCATAGAGAAGGCAGCAGACCCCCCAATCGACAGCGGCTGCGACTGAGACGCCTACAGAGACACTGGCAGAGGCTGCGACGCCGACTGAGACGCCGACTGAGGCAGATAGGGGTAGATATAGGCATAGAGAAGGCAGCAGACCACCCAATCGACATCAGCAGCGACTGAGAGGCCTACAGGACGCTGACGGAGGCTGCGACGCCGACTGAGAAGTCGACTGAGGCAGATAGGGGTAGTATAGACATAGAGAAGACACAAGACCCCCAATCGACAGCGGCAGCGAGTGAGACGCCTACAGAGATGCTGACAGAAGCTTGGACGCCGAATGAGACGCCGACTGAGGCAGACAGGGGTAGATATAGAGATTGAGAAGGCAGCAGATCCCCCTTCAATCGACAGCGGCAGCGACTGAGACGCCTACAGAGACGCTGACAGAGGCTGCGACGCCGACTGAGGCAGATTGTGGTAGATATAGGCACAGAGAAGGCAGCAGTCCCCCAAATCGACAGCGGAAGCGACTGAGACGCCTATAGAGACGCTGACAGAGGCTACGACGCCGACTGAGGCAGATAGGGGCAGATATGGGCGTAGACAAGGCAGCAGATCCCCCCAATCGACAGCGGCAGCGACTGAGACGCCTACAGAGACGCTGACAGAGGCTGCTTCGTCGACTGAGACGCCGACTGAGGAAGACAGGGGTAGATATAGAGATTGAGAAGGCAGCAGATCCCCCTTCAATCGACAGCGGCAGCGACTGAGACGCCTACAGAGACGCTGACAGAGGCTGCGACGCCGACTGAGGCAGATAGAGGTAGATATAGGCACTGAGAAGGCAGCAGATCCCCCCAATCGACAGCGGCAGCGACTGAGACGCCTATAGAGACGCTGACAGAGGCTGCGACGTCGACTGAGATGATGACTGAGACAGATAGGGATAGATATAGGCATAGAGAAGGCAGCAGAGCCCCCCAATCGACTACGGCAGCGACAGAGACGCCTACAGAGACGCTTACAGAGACGCTTACAGAGACGGTGAAAGAGTCTTCGACGCCGTCTGAGGCAGATAGGGGTAGATATAGGCATAGTGAAGGCAGCAGACCCCCCAATCGACAGCGGCAGTGGCTGAGACGCCTGCAGAGACGCTGACAGAGGCTGCGACTCCGACTGAGACGCCGACTGGGGCAGACAAGGGTAGATATAGGCATAGTGAAGGCAGCAGACCCCCCAATCGACAGCGGCAGAGACTGAGACGCCTACAGAGACGCCTACAGACACGCTGAAAGAGGCTTCGACTGAGGCAGATAGGGGTAGATATAGGCATAGAGAAGGCAGCAGACCCCCCCAATCGACTGCGGCAGCGACTGAGACGCCTACAGAGACGCTGACAGGGCTCCGACGTCGACTGAGATGCCGACTGAGGCAGATAGGGGTAGATATAGGCATAGAGAAGGCAGCAGACCGCCCAAATCGATTGCGGCAGCGACAGAGACGCCTACAGCCACGCTGACAGAGGCTGCGATGCCGACTGAGGCAGATAGGGGTAGATATAGGCATAGAGAAGGCAGCAGATCCCCCCAATGGACAGCGGCAGCGACAGAGACGCCTACGGAGACGCTGAAAGAGGCTTCGACGCCGTCTGAGCTATCTGCCTCAGAGCGGACAGAGGCGATCTGGGTAAATATAGGCATTGAGAAAGCAGCAGATCCCCCCAATAGACAGCGGCAGCGACTGAGACGCCTACAGAGACGCTGACAGAGGCTGCGGCGCCGACTGAGGCAGATAGGGGTTATTATAGGCTTAGAGAAGGCAGCAGACCCCCCAATCGACAACGGCTGCGACTAAGACGCCTACAGAGACGCTGACAGAGGTTGCGACGCCTACTGAGACGCCGACTGAGGCAGATAGGTGTAGATACAGGCCTAGAGAAGGCAGCAGACCCCCCCAATCCACAGCGGCAAACAACTGAGACGCCTACAGAGACGCTGAAAGAGGCTTCGACGCCGACTGAGACGCCGACTGAGGCAGATAGGGGTAGATATAGGCATAGAGAAGGCAGCAGACCCCCCACTCGAGAGCGGCAGCGACTGAGACGCCTACAGAGACGCTGACAGAGGCTGCGACGCCGACTGAGACGCCGACTGAGGCAGATAGGGGTAGATATAGGCATAGAGAAGGCAGCAGACCCCCCAGTCGACAGCGGCAGCGACTGAGACGCCTACAGAGACGCTGAGAGAGGCTGCGACACCGACTGAGAAGTTGACTGAAGCAGATAGGGGTAATATAGGCATAAAGAAGGCAGCAGACCACCCTGTCAACAGCGGCAGCGACTGAGATGCTTACAGAGATGCTTAGAGAGACGCTGAAAGAGGCTTCGACGCCGACTGAGACGCCGACTGAGGCAGATAGGGGTAGATATGGTCATAGAAAAGGCAGCAGATCCCCCCAATGAACAGCGGCAGCGACTGAGACGCCTACAGAGACGCATAGAGAGATGCTGAAAGAGGCTTCGACGCCGACTGAGGAAGATAGGGGTAGATATATGGATTGAGAAGGCAGCAGATCCCCCTTCAATCGACAGCGGCAGCGACTGACACGCCTACAGAGACGCTGAAAGAGGCTTCGACGCCGTCTGAGGCAGATAGGGGTAGATATAGGCATAGTGAAGGCAGCAGACCCCCAATTGACAGCGGCAGAGACTGAGACGCCTGCAAAGATGCTGACAGAGGCTGCGACTCCGACTGAGACGCCGCTGGGGCAGATAAGGGTAGATATAGGCATAGTGAAGGCAGCAGACCCCCCAATTGACAGCGGCAGAGACTGAGACGCCTACAGATACGCCTACAGACACGTTGAAAGAGGCTTCGACTGAGGCAGATAGGGGTAGATATAGGCATAGAGAAGGCAGCAGACGCCCCAATCGACTGCGGCAGCGACAGAGACGCCTACAGAGACGCTGACAGAGGCTGCGATGTCGACTGAGATGCCGACTGAGGCAGACAGGGGTAGATATAGGCATAGAGAAGGCTTCAGACCCCCCCAATCGACTGCTGCTGCGACAGACACGTCTACAGAGACGTTTACAGAAACGCCTACAGAGACGCTAAAGGAGGCTTCGACGCCGTCTGCGGCAGATAGGGGTAATATAGGTATAGAGAAGGCAGCAGACCCCCCAATCGACAGCGGCAGCGACTGAGACGCCTACAGAGACGCTGACAGAGGCTGCGACGTCAACAGAGACGCCGACTGAGGCCGACTGAGGCGTCTCAGCCTCTGCCAGTGTCTCTGTAGGCGTCTAACTCGCAGCCGCTGTCGATTGGGGGGGCTGCTGCCTTCTCTATGTTGCGACAGAGACGCCTACAGAGACTCTTACAGAGACGCCTACAGAGACGTTGAAAGAGGATTTGACGCCGTCTGAGGCAGACAGGGGTAGATATAGGCATATAGAAGGCTACAGACCACCCCATCGACAGCGGCAGCGACTGAGACGCCTACAGATACGCTTACAGAGACGCCTACAGAGACGTTGAAAGAGGCTTCGACGTCGTCTGAGGCAGATAGGGGTAGATATAGGCATTGAGAAGGCAGCAGATCCCCCCCAGTCGACAGCGGAAGCGACTGAGACGCCTACAGAGACGCTGACAGAGGCTTCGCCGCCGACTGAGAAGTCGACTGAGGCAGATAGGGGTAATATAGGCATAGAGAAGGCACAAGACCTCGAATCGACAGCGGCAGCGACTGAGACGCCTACAGAGACGCTGACAGAGGGTGCGACGCCGACTGTGGCAGATAGGGGTAGATATAGGCATAGAGAAGGCAGCAGACCCCCCAATCGACAGCGGCTGCGACTGAGACGCATACAGAGACACTGGCAGAGGCTGCGACGCCGACTGAGACGCCGACTGAGGCAGATAGGGGTAGATATTGGCATAGAGAAGGCAGCAGACCACCCCATCGACAGCGGCAGCGACTGAGACGCCTACAGATACGCTAACAGAGGCTGCGACGCCGACAGAGAAGTGGACTGAGGCAGATAGGGGTAATATAGGCATAGAGAAGGCACAAGACCCCCAATCGACAGCGGCAGCGAGTGAGACGCCTACAGACATGCTGACAGAGGCTGGGACGCCGAATGAGACGCCGACTGAGGCAGATAGGGGTAGATATAGGCACAGAGAAAACAGCAGACCCCCCAATCGACTGCGGCAGCGACTCCTACAGTCGCTGCCGCTGTCGATTGAAGGGGGATCTGCTGCCTTCTCAATCCCTATATCTACCTCTATCTTCCTCAGTCGGCGTCGAAGCTTCTTTCAGCGTCTCTGTAGGCGTAGAGACGCTGACAGGGCTCCGACGTCGACTGAGATGCCGACTGAGGCAGATAGGGGTAGATATAGGCATAGAGAAGGCAGCAGACCGCCCAAATCGATTGCGGCAGCGACAGAGACGCCTACAGACACGCTGACAGAGGCTGCGATGCCGACTGAGGCAGATAGGGGTAGATATAGGTATAGAGAAGGCAGCAGATCCCCCCAATGGACAGCGGCAGCGACAGAGACGCCTACGGAGACGCTGAAAGAGGCTTCGACGCCGTCTGAGCTATCTGCCTCAGAGCGGACAGAGGCGATCTGGGTAGATATAGGCATTGAGAAAGCAGCAGATCCCCCCAATAGACAGCGGCAGCGACTGAGACGCCTACAGAGACGCTGACAGAGGCTGCGACGCCGACTGAGGCAGATAGGGGTTATTATAGGCATAGAGAAGGCAGCAGACCCTCCAATCGACAACGGCTGCGACTAAGACGCCTACAGAGACGCTGACAGAGGTTGCGACGCCTACTGAGACGCCGACTGAGGCAGATAGGTGTAGATACAGGCCTAGAGAAGGCAGCAGACCCCCCCAATCCACAGCGGCAAACGACTGAGACGCCTACAGAGACGCTGAAAGAGGCTTCGACGCCGACTGAGACGCCGACTGAGGCAGATAGGGGTAGATATAGGCATAGAGAAGGCAGCAGACCCCCCACTCGAGAGCGGCAGCGACTGAGACGCCTACAGAGACGCTGACAGAGGCTGCGACGCCGACTGAGACGCCGACTGAGGCAGATAGGGGTAGATATAGGCATAGAGAAGGCAGCAGACCCCTCAGTCGACAGCGGCAGCGACTGAGACGCCTACAGAGACGCTGAGAGAGGCTGCGACACCGACTGAGAAGTTGACTGAAGCAGATAGGGGTAATATAGGCATAAAGAAGGCAGCAGAATACCCTGTCAACAGCGGCAGCGACTGAGATGCTTACAGAGATGCTTAGAGAGACGCTGAAATAGGCTTCGACGCCGACTGAGACGCCGACTGAGGCAGATAGGGGTAGATATGGTCATAGAAAAGGCAGCAGATCCCCCCAATGAACAGCGGCAGCGACTGAGACGCCTACAGAGACGCCTAGAGAGATGCTGAAAGAAGCTTCGACGCCGACTGAGGAAGATAGGGGTAGATATATGGATTGAGAAGGCAGCAGATCCCCCTTCAATCGACAGCGGCAGCGACTGAGACGCCTACAGAGACGCTGAAAGAGGCTTCGACGCCGTCTGAGGCAGATAGGGGTAGATATAGGCATAGTGAAGGCAGCAGACCCCCAATCGACAGCGGCAGAGACTGAGACGCCTGCAGAGATGCTGACAGAGGCTGCGACTCCAACTGAGACGCCGCTGGGGCAGATAAGGGTAGATATAGGCATAGTGAAGGCAGCAGACCCCCCAATTGACAGCGGCAGAGACTGAGACGCCTACAGATACGCCTACAGACACGTTGAAAGAGGCTTCGACTGAGGCAGATAGGGGTAGATATAGGCATAGAGAAGGCAGCAGACGCCCCAATCGACTGCGGCAGCGACAGAGACGCCTACAGAGACGCTGACAGAGGCTCCGACGTCGACTGAGATGCCGACTGAGGCAGACAGGGGTAGATATAGGCATAGAGAAGGCTTCAGACCCCCCCAATCGACTGCTGCTGCGACAGACACGTCTACAGAGACGCTTACAGAGACGCCTACAGAGACGCTAAAGGAGGCTTCGACGCCGGTTGCGGCAGATAGGGGTAATATAGGTATAGAGAAGGCAGCAGACCCCCCAATCGACAGCGGCAGCGACTGAGACGCCTACAGAGACGCTGACAGAGGCTGCGACGTCAACAGAGACGCCGACTGAGGCCGACTGAGGCGTCTCAGCCTCTGCCAGTGTCTCTGTAGGCGTCTAACTCGCAGCCGCTGTCGATTGGGGGGCTGCTGCCTTCTCTATGTTGCGACAGAGACGCCTACAGAGACTCTTACAGAGACGCCTACAGAGACGTTGAAAGAGGATTTGACGCCGTCTGAGGCAGACAGGGGTAGATATAGGCATAGAGAAGGCTACAGACCACCCCATCGACAGCGGCAGCGACTGATATGCCTACAGATACGCTTACAGAGACGCCTACAGAGACGTTGAAAGAGGCTTCGACGTCGTCTGAGGCAGATAGGGGTAGATATAGGCGTTGAGAACTCAGCAGATCCCCCCCAGTCGACAGCGGAAGCGACTGAGACGCCTACAGAGACGCTGACAGAGGCTGCGCCGCCGACTGAGAAGTCGACTGAGGCAGATAGGGGTAATATAGGCATAGAGAAGGCACAAGACCTCGAATCGACAGCGGCAGCGACTGAGACGCCTACAGAGACGCTGACAGAGGGTGCGACGCCGACTGTGGCAGATAGGGGTAGATATAGGCATAGAGAAGGCAGCAGACCCCCCAATCGACAGCGGCTGCGACTGAGACGCATACAGAGACACTGGCAGAGGCTGCGACGCCGACTGAGACGCCGACTGAGACGCCGACTGAGGCAGATAGGGGTAGATATTGGCATATAGAAGTCAGCAGACCACCCCATCGACAGCGGCAGCGACTGAGACGCCTACAGATACGCTAACAGAGGCTGCGACGCCGAAAGAGAAGTGGACTGAGGCAGATAGGGGTAATATAGGCATAGAGAAGGCACAAGACCCCCAATCGACAGCGGCAGCGAGTGCGACGCCTACAGACATGCTGACAGAGGCTGGGACGCCGAATGAGACGCCGACTGAGGCAGACAGGGGTTGATATGGGCATAGAGAAGGCAGCAGAGCCCCCCAATCGACAGCGGCAGCGACTGAGACGCCTACAGAGACGCTGACAGAGGCTGCGACGTCGACTGAGACGCCGACTGAGGCAGATAGGGGTAGATATAGGCACAGAGAAAGCAGCAGACCCCCCAATCGACTGCGGCAGCGACTCCTACAGAGACGCCTACAGAGACGCTGAAAGAAGCTTCGACGCCGACTGAGGAAGATAGAGGTAGATATAGGGATTGAGAAGGCAGCAGATCCCCCTTCAATCGACAGCGGCAGCGACTGAGACGCCTACAGAGACGCTGACAGGGGCTGCGACGCCGACTGAGGCAGATAGGGTTAGATATAGGCACTGCGAAGGCATCAGATCCCCCAATCGACAGCGGCAGCGACTGAGACGCCTACAGAGACGCTGACAGAGGCTGCGACGTCGACTGATATGCTGACTGAGACAGATAAGGGTAGATATAGGCATAGAGAAGACAGCAGAGCCCCCCAATCGACTACGGCAGCGACAGAGACGCCTACAGAGACGCTTACAGAGACGCTTACAGAGACGGTGAAAGAGTCTTCGACGCCGTCTGAGGCAGATAGGGGTAGATATAGGCATAGTGAAGGTAGCAGACCCCCCAATCGACAGCGGCAGAGACTGAGACGCCTGCAGAGACGCTGACAGAGGCTGCGACTCCGACTGAGACGCCGACTGAGGCAGACAAGGGTAGATATAGGCATAGTGAAGGCAGCAGACCCCCCAATCGACAGCGGCAGAGACTGAGACGCCTACAGAGACGCCTACAGAGACGCCTACAGAGACGCCTACAGACACGCTGAAAGAGGCTTCGACTGAGGCAGATAGGGGTAGATATAGGCATAGAGAAGGCAGCAGACTCCCCAATCGACCGCGGCAGTGACTGAGACGCCTACAGAGACGCTGACAGGGCTCCGACGTCGACTGAGATGCCGACTGAGGCAGATAGGGGTAGATATAGGCATAGAGAAGGCAGCAGACCGCCCAAATCGATTGCGGCAGCGACAGAGACGCCTACAGACACGCTGACAGAGGCTGCGATGCCGACTGAGACGCCGACTGAGGCAGATAGGGGTAGATATATGCATAGAGAAGGCTACAGACCACCCCATTGACAGCGGCAGCGACTGAGACGCCTACAGATACGCTTACAGAACGCCTACAGAGACGTTGAAAGAGGCTTCGACGCCGTCTGAGGCAGATAGGGGTAGATATAGGCATTGAGAAGGCAGCAGATCCCCCCCAGTCGACAGCGGCAGCGACTGAGACGCCTACAGAGACGCTGACAGAGGCTGCGACGCCGACTGAGAAGTCGACTGAGGCAGATAGGGGTAATATAGGCATAGAGAAGCAGCAGACCCCCCCAATCCACAGCGGCAAACAACTGAGACGCCTACAGATACGCTGAAAGAGGCTTCGACGCCGACTGCGACGCCGACTAAAGCAGATAGGGGTTCATATAGGCATAGAGAAGGCAGCAGACCCCCCCAATCCACAGCGGCAAACAACTGAGACGCCTACAGATACGCTGAAAAAGGCTTCGACGCCGACTGAGACGCCGACTGAGGCAGGTAGGGGTAGATATAGGCATAGAGAAGGCAGCAGACTAACCCAATCGACAGCGGAAGCGACTGAGACGCCTACAGAGACGCTGACAGAGGCTGCGACCCCGACTAAAGCAGATAGGGGTTTATATAGGCATAGAGAAGGCAGCAGACCCCCCAATCCACAGCGGCAAACAACTGAGACGCCTACAGAGATGCTGACAGAGGCTGCGACGCCGACTCAGATGCCGACTGAGGCAGATAGGGGTAGATATAAGCATAGAGAAGGTAGCAGACCCCCCAATCGACAGCGACAACGACTGAGACGCCTACAGAGACGCTGACAGAGGCTGCGACGCCGACTCAGATGCCGACTGAGGCAGATAGGGGTAGATATAAGCATAGAGAAGGTAGCAGACCCCCCAATCGACAGCGACAACGACTGAGACGCCTACAGAGACGCTGACAGAGGCTGCGACCCCGACTAAAGCAGATAGGGGTAGATATAGGCATAGAGAAAGCAGCAAACCCCCCAATCGACAGCGGCAGTGACTGAGACGCCTACAGAGACACCTAGAGACACGCTGAAAGAGGCTCCGACGCCGACTTTGACGCCGACTGAATCAGATAGGGGTAGATATAGGCATAGAGAAGGCAGCAGACTAACCCAATCGACAGCGGCAGCGACTGAGACGCCTACAGATACGCTGACAGAGGCTGCGACGCCGACTCATATGCCGACTGAGGCAGATAGGGGTAGATATAGGCATAGGGAAGGCAGCAATCCCCCGAACCGACAGCGGCAGTGACTGAGACGCCTACAGATACACCTAGAGACACGCTGAAAGAGGCTTTGACGCCGACTGAGATGCCGACTGAATCAAATAGGGGTAGATATAGGCATAGAGAAGGCAGCAGACTAACCCAATCGACAGAAGCAACGACTGAGACGCCTACAGAGGCACTGGCAGAGGCTGCGACGCCGTGTGAGCGCCGACTGAGGCAGCTATTGGTAGATATAGGCATAGAGAAGGCAGCAGACCACTCAATCGACAGGGGCAGCGACTGAGACGACTACAGAGACGCTGACAGAGGCTGCGATACCGACTGAGAAGTCGACTGATGCAGATAGGTGTAGATACAGGCATAGAGAAGGCAGCAGACCCCCCAATCCACAGCGGCAAACAACTGAGACGCCTACAGAGACGCTGACAGAGGCTGCGACCCCGACTGAGACGCCGACTGGGGCAGATAGGGGTAGATATAGGCATAGAGAAGGCAGCAGACCCCCCAATCGACTGCGGCAGCGACAGAGACGCCTAAAGAGACGCTGACAGAGGCTCTGACGTCGACTGAGATGTCGACTGAGGCAGATAGGGGTAGATTTAGGCATAGAGAAGGCAGCAGCCCCTCCAAATCGACTGCGGCAGCGACAGAGACGTCTACAGAGACGCTTACATAGACGCCTACAGTGACGCTGAAAGAGGCTTCGACGCCGTCTGAGGCAGATAGGGGTAGATATAGGCATTGAGACGGCAGCAGATCCCCCCAATAGACAGCGGCAGCGACTGAGACGCCTACAGAGACGCAGACAGAGGCTGCGACGCCGACTGAGGCAGATAGGGTTTGATATAGGCATAGAGAAGGCAGCAGAGCCCCCAATCAAAAGCGGCAGTGACTGAGACGCCTACAGAGACGCTGACAGAGGGTGCGGCGCCTACTGAGACGCCGAATGAGGCAGATAGGGGTAGATATAGGCATAGAGAAGGCAGCAGACCCCCCAATCGACAGCGCCAGCGACTGACACGCCTACAGAGATGCTGAAAGAGGCTTCGAAGAGGCCTGCAGAGACGCTGACAGAGGCTGCGACCCCGACTGAGACGCCGACTGGGGCAGATAGGGGTAGATATAGGCATAGAGAAGGAAGCAGACCCCCAATCGACTGCGGCAGCGACAGAGACGCCTACAGAGACGCTGACAGAGGCACTGACGTCGACTGAGATGCCGACTGAGGCAGTTAGGGGTAGATTTAGGCATAGAGAAGGCAGCAGACCCTCCAAATCGACTGCGGAAGCGACAGAGACGCCTACAGAGACGCTTTCAGAGACGCCTACAGTTACGCTGAAAGAGGCTTCGACGCCGTCTGAGGCAGATAGGGGTAGATATAGGCATTGAGAAGGCAGCAGATCCACCCAATAGACAGCGCCAGCGACTGAGACGCCTACAGAGACGCTGACAGAGGCTGCGACGCCGACTGAGGCAGATAGGGGTTGATGTAGGCATAGAGAAGGCAGCAGACCCCCCAATCGACAGCGGCAGCGACTGAGACGCCTACAGAGACGCTGACAGAGGGTACGGCGCCTTCTGTGACGCCGACTGAGGCAGATAGAGGTAGATATAGGCATAGAGAAGGCAGCAGACCCCCCCAATCGACAGCGCCGGCGACTGACACGCCTACAGAGACGCTGAAAGAGGCTTCGAAGAGGACTTTGACGCCGACTGGGGCAGATAGGGGTAGATATAGGCATCGAGAAGGCAGCAGACCCCCAATCGACAGCGGCAGCGACTGAGACGCCAACAGAGACGTTGACGGAGACGGCGACGCCGACTGAGAAGTCGACTGAGGCAGATAGGGGTAATATAGGCATAGAGAAGACAGCATTCCCCCAATCGACAGCGGCAGCGATTGAGACGCCTACAGAGACGCTTACAGAGACTCTGACAGAGGCTGGGACGCCGAAAAAGACACCGACTGAGGCAGATAGGGGTAGATATAGGCATAGAGAAATCAGCAGACCCCCAATCGACAGCGGCAGCGACTGAGACGCCTACAGAGACGCTTACAGAGACTCTGAAAGAGGCTTCGACGCCGACTGAGACGCCGACTGAGGCAGATAGGGGTAGATATGGGCATAGAGAAGGCAGCAGATCCTCCCAATCGACAGCGGCAGCGACTGAGACGCCTACAGATACGCTGACAGTGGCTGCGACGCCGACTGAGGCAGATAGGGGTAGATATAGGCATAGAGAAGGCAGCAGACCCCCCATTGGACAGCGGCAGCGACTGAGACGCCTACAGAGACGCTGAAAGAGGCTGCGACGCCGACTGAGGCAGATAGGGGTAGATATGGGCATAGAGAAGGCAGCAGACCCCCCAATCGACTGCGACAGAGACGCCTACAGAACCGCCTAGAGACGCGGTGAAAAAGGCTTCGACGCCGTCTGAGGCAGATAGGAGTAGATATAGGCATAGAGAAGGCAGCAGACCCCCCACTCGACTGCTGCAGCGACAGAGACGCCTACAGAGACGCTGACAGAGGCTGCGACGCCGACTGAGGCAGAAAGGGGTAGATATGGGCATAGAGAAGGCAGCAGACACGTCAATCGAAAGCGTCAGCGACTGCGACTGAGACTCCTACAGAGATACTGACAGAGGCTGGGACGCCGACTGAGACGCCTACTGAGGCAGATAGGGGTAGATATAGGCAAAGAGAAGGCAGCAGACCCCCCAAATCGACAGCGGCAGCGACTGAGACGCCTACAGAGACGCTGACAGAGGCTGCGACGCCGACTGAGGCAGATAGGGGTAGATATGGGCATTGAGAAGGCAGCAGATCCCCCTCCAATTGACAGCGGCAGCGACTGAACCGCCTACAGAGACGCTGACAGAGGCTGCGACGCCGACTGAGACGCCGTCTGAGTCAGATAGGGGTAGATATAGGTAAAGAGAAGGCAGCAGACCCCCCAAATCGACAGCGGCAGCGACTGAGACGCCTACAGAGACGCTGACAGAGGCTGCGACGCCGACTGAGGCAGATAGGGGTAGATATGGGCATTGAGAAGGCAGCAGATCCCCCTCCAATCGACAGCGGCAGCGACTGAACCGCCTACAGAGACGCTGACAGAGGCTGCGACGCCGACTGAGACGCCGTCTGAGTCAGATAGGGGTAGATATAGGTAAAGAGAAGGCAGCAGACCCCCCAAATCGACAGCGGCAGCGACTGAGATGCCTACATAGACGCTGAGAGAGGCTGGAACGCCGACTCAGATGCCGACTGAGGCAGATAGGGGTAGATATAGGCATAGAGAAGGCAGCAGACCCCCCGAATCGACTGCGGCAACTACTGAGACGCAAACAGAGACGCTTACAGACACACCTACAGAGACGCTGAAAGAGGCTTCGATGCCGTCTGAGGCAGATAGGGATAGATATAGGCATTGAGAAAGCAGCAGACCCCCCAATCGACAGCGGCAGCGACTGAGACGCCTACAGAGACGCTGACAGAGGCTGCGACGCCGACTGAGACGCCGTCTGAGTCAGATAGGGGTAGATATAGGTAAAGAGAAGGCAGCAGACCCCCCAAATCGACAGCGGCAGCGACTGAGATGCCTACATAGACGCTGAGAGAGGCTGGAACGCCGACTCAGATGCCGACTGAGGCAGATAGGGGTAGATATGGGCATAGAGAAGGCAGCAGACCCCCCAATCGACTGCGACAGAGACGCCTACAGAGACGCCTAGAGACGCGGTGAAAAAGGCTTCGACGCCGATTGAGACGCCGTCTGAGGCAGATAGGGGTAGAACATAGAGAAGGCAGCAGACCCCCCAACCGACAGCGGCAGCGACAGAGACGCCTACAGATACACTGACAGAGGCTGCGACGCCGGCTGAGGCAGAGAGGGGTAGGGGTCTGTAGATATAGGCATAGAGAAGGCAGCACACCCCCCAATTGACAGCGGCAGCGACTGAGACGCCTACAGAGACGCTGACGGAGGCTGCGACGCCGACTGAGAAGTCGACTGAGGCAGATAGGGGTAATATAGGCATAAAGAAGGCAGGAGACCCCCCAATCGACATCGGCAACGACTGAGACGCCTACAGAGACGCTGACGGAGGCTGCGACGCCGACTGAGACGCCGACTGAGGCAGATAGGGGTAATATAGGCATAGAGAAGGCAGCAGACCCCCCAATCGACAGCTGAAGCGACTGAGACGTCTACAGAGACGCTGGCAGAGGCTGCGACGCCGTGTGAGACGCCGCCTGACGCAGATATTGGTATATATAGGCATAGAGAAGGCAGCAGACCACCCAATCGACAGCGGCAGCGACTGAGACGACTACAGAGACGCTGACAGAGACTGCGACGCCGACTGAGAAGTCCACTGAGGCAGATAGGGGTAATATAGGCATAGAGAAGGCAGCAGACCCCCCAATCGACAGCGGAAGCGACTGAGACGCCTACAGAGACGCTGACGGAGGCTGCGACGCCGACTGAGACGCCCACTGAGGCAGATAGGGGTAATATAGGCATAGAGAAGGCAGCAGACCCCCCAATCTACAGCGGAAGCGACTGAGACGTCTACAGAGACACTGGCAGGGGCTGCGACGCCGTGTGAGACGCCGACTGACGCCGCTATTGGTAGATATAGGCATAGAGAAGGCAGCAGACCACCCAATCGACAGCGGCAGCGACTGAGACGACTACAGAGACGCTGACAGAGACTGCGACGCCGACTGAGAAGTCCACTGAGGCAGATAGGGGTAATATAGGCATAATGAAGGCAGCAGACCCCCCAATCGACAGCGGAAGCGACTGAGACGCCTACAGAGATGCTGACAGAGGCTGCGACGCCGACTGAGACGCCGACTGAGGCAGATAGGGGTAGATATAGGCATAGAGATGGCAGCAGATCCCCCCAATCGACAGCGGCAGCGCTGAGACTGCGACGCCGACTGAGGCAGATAGAGGTAGATATAGGCATAGAGAAGGCAGCAGACCCCCCCCGCAATCGACAGCGGCAACGACTGAGACGCCTACAGAGACGCTGACGGAGGCTGCGACGCCGACTGAGACGCCGACTGAGGCAGATAGGGGTAGATATAGGAATAGAGAAGGCAGGAGACCCCCCAATCGACATTGGCAACGACTGAGACGCCTACAGAGACGCTGACGGAGACTACGACGCCGACTGAGGCAGATAGGGGTAGATATATGCATAGAGAAGGCAGCAGATACCCCCCAATCGACAGCGGCAGCGACTGACACGTATACAGAGACACCTACAGACACGCTGAAAGAAGCTTCGACCCCGACTGAGGCAGATAGGGGTAGATATAGGTATAGAGAAGGCAGCAGACACCCCAATCGACTGCGGCAGCGACAGTGACGCCTACAGAGACG
Organism: Clusia tigrina; assembly: GCA_920105625.2. Classification (NCBI taxonomy): domain Eukaryota; kingdom Metazoa; phylum Arthropoda; class Insecta; order Diptera; family Clusiidae; genus Clusia; species Clusia tigrina. Next base: position 77,984,174 of record OV050031.1, on the reverse strand, counting down.
CTGACAGAGGCTGCGACGTCGACTGAGATGCCAACTGAGGCAGATAGGGGTAGATATAGGCAATGAGAAGGCTGCAGATCACCCCCAATCGAGAGCGGCAGCGACAGAGACTCCTAGAGAGACGCTTACAGAGACGCCTACAGAGACGGTGAAAGAGGCTTCGATGCCGTCTGAGGCAGATAGGGATAGATATAGGCATTGATAAGGCAGCAGATCCCCCCCAATCGACAGCGGCAGCGACTGAGAAGCCTACAGATACACTGACTGAGGCTGCGACGCCGACTGAGCAGATAGGCCTAGATATAGGCATAGAGAAGGCAGCAGACCCCCCAATCGAAAGCGGCAGCGACTGAGACGCCTACAGAGACGCTGACAGAGGCTGCGACGCCGTGTGAGACGCCGACTGAGGCAGCTATTGGTAGATATAGGCATAGAGAAGGCAGCAGACCACCCAATCGACAGGGGCAGCGACTGAGACGACTACAGAAACGCTGACAGAGGCTGCGATACCGACTGAGAAGTCGACTGATGCAGATAGGGGTAATATAGGCATAGAGAAGGCAGCAGACCCCCCAATCGACAGCGGCAGCGACTGAGACGCCTACTGAGACGCCGACAGAGGGTGCGACTCCGACTGAGACGCCGACTGGGGCAGATAGGGGTAGATATAGGCATAGTGAAGGCAGCAGACCCCACAATCGACAGCGGCAGAGACTGAGACGCCTACAGACACGCTGAAAGAGGCTTCGACGCCGACTGAGGCAGATAGGGGTAGATATAGGCATAGAGAAGGCAGCAGACCCCCCAATCGACTGCGGCAGCGACAGAGACGCCTACAGAGACGCTGACAGAGGGTGCGACTCCGACTGAGACGCCGACTGGGGCAGATAGGGGTAGATATAGGCATAGTGAAGGCAGCAGACCCCCCAATAGACAGCGGCAGCGACTGAGACGCCTACAGAGACGCTGACAGAGGCTGCGACGCCGACTGAGGCAGATAGGGGTTGATATAGGCATAGAGAATGCAGCAGACCCCCCCATTCGACAGCGGCAGCGACTGAGACGCCTACAGAGACGCTGACAGAGGGTGCGGCGCCTACTGAGACGCCGACTGAGGCAGATAGGGGTAGATATAGGCATAGAGAAGGCAGCAGACCCCCCAATCGACAGCGCCATCGACTGACACGCCTACAGAAACGCTGAAAGAGGCTTCGAAGAGGACTTTGACGCCGACTGGGGCAGATAGGGGTAGATTTAGGCATAGAGAAGGCAGCAGACCCCCCAATCAACAGCGGCAGCGACTGAGACGCCAACAGAGAAGTTGACGGAGACTGCGACGCCGACTGAGAGGTCGAGTGAGGCAGATAGGGGTAATATAGGCATAGATAAGACAGCAGACCCCCCAGTGGACAGCGGCAGCGACTGAGACGCTTACAGAGATGCTTAGAGAGACGCTGAAAGAGGCTTCGACGCCGATTGAGACGCCGACTGAGGCAAATAGGGGTAGATATGGGCATAGAGAAGGCAGCAGATCCACCCAATCGACAGCGGCAGTGACCGAGACGCCTACAGAGATGCTGAGAGAGGCTGTGACGCCGTCTGGGAAGTCGACTGAGGCAGATAGAGGTAATATAGGCATAGAGAAGGAAGCAGACCTCCCCAATCGACAGCGGCAGCGACTGAGGCAGATGGGAATAGGTGTAGGCACAGACAAGGCAGCAGACCCCCCAATCGATAGCTCGAGCGACGGAGACGCCCACAGAGACGCTGAAAAAGGCTTCGACGCCGACTGAGACGCCGACTGAGGCAGATAGGGGAAGATATAGGCATAGAGAAGGCAGCAGTCCTGTGGCAGCTATAGAGACGCCTACAGAGATGCTGACAGAGGTTGCGACGCCGACTGAGAAGTCGACTGAGGCAGATGGATGTAATATAGGCATAGAGAAGACAGCAGACCCCCAAATCGACTGCGGCAGCGACATCGACGCCTACAGAGACGCTGACAGAGGCTGCGACGCCGACTGAGGCAGATAGGGGTAGATATGGGCATAGAGAAGGCAGCAGACCCGTCAATCGAAAGCGTCAGCGACTGAGACTGAGACTCCTACAGAGATGCTGCCAGAGGCTGGGACGCCGACTGAGGCAGATAGGCGTAGATATGGGCATTGAGAAGGCAGCAGATCCCCCTCCAATCGACAGCGGCAGCGATTGAGACGCCTACAGAGACGCTGACAGAGGCTGCGACGCCAACTGAGGCAGATAGGGGTAGATATGGGCATAGATAAGGCAGCAGACCCCCCAATCGAAAGCGGCAGCGACAGAGACGCCTACAGAAACGCTGACAGAGACTGCGACGTCGACTGAGATGCCGACTGAGGCAGATAGGCTTAGATATAAGCATAGAGAAGGCAGCAGACACCCCAATCGACAGCGGCAGCGACTCTGACGCCTACAGAGACGCTGACCGACGCTGTAACGCCGACTGATGCAGATAGAGGCATAGAGAAGGCAGCCCAAACGACAGCGGCAGCGACTGAGACGCTTACAGTGACGCTGACAGAGGCTGCGACGCCGACTGAGAAGTCGACTGAGGCAGATTGAGGTAATATAGGCATAAAGAAGGCAGGAGACCCCCCAATCGACATCGACAACGACTGAGACGCCTACAGAGGCGCTGACGGAGGCTGCGACGCCGACTGAACCGCCGACTGAGGTAGTTAGAGGTAGATATAGGCATAGAGAAGGCAGGAGACCCCCCCAATCGATATCGGCAACGACTGAGACGACTACAGAGACGCTGATAGAGGCTGTGACGCCGACTGAGAAGTCGACTGATGCAGATACAGAGACGCTGACAGAGGCTGCGACGCCGACTGAGGCAGATAGGGGTTGATATAGGCATAGAGAAGGCAGCAGACCCCCCATTCGACAGCGGCAGCGACTGAGACGCTTACAGAGACGCTGACAGAGGGTACGGCGCCAACTGAGACGCCGACTGAGGCAGATAGGGGTAGATTTAGGCATAGAGAAGGCAGCAGACCCCCCAATCGACAGCTGCAGCGACTGAGACGACAACAGAGACGTTGACGGAGACTGCGACGCCGACTGAGAGGTCGACTGAGGCAGATAGGGGTAATATAGGCATAGATAAGGCAGCAGACCCCCCAGTGGACAGCGGCAGCGACTGAGACGCTTACAGAGATGCTTAGAGAGACGCTGAAAGAGGATTCGACGCCGACTGAGACGCCGACTGAGGGAGATAGGCGTAGATATGGGCATTGAGAAGGCAGCAGATCCCCCTCTAATCGACAGCGGCAGCGACTGAGATGCCTACAGAGACGCTGACAGAGGCTGCGACGCCAACTGAGGCAGATAGGGGTAGATATGGGCATAGAGAAGGCAGCAGACCCCCTCCCCCCACAATCAACAGGGGCAACGACTGAGACGCCTACAGAGACGCTGACGGAGACTCCGACGCCGACTGAGGCAGATAGGGGTAGATATATGCATAGAGAAGGCAGCAGATCCCCCCCAATCGACAGCGGCAGCGACTGACACGCCTACAGAGACACCTACAGACACGCTGAAAGAAGCTTCGATGCCGACTGTGGCAGATAGGGGTAGATATTGGTATAGAGAAGACAGCAGACACCCCAACCTTCTGCGGCAGCGACAGAGACGCCTACAGAGACGCCTACAGACACGCTGAAAGAGGCTTCGACGGCGACTGAGACGCCGACTGAGGCAGATAGGGGTAGATATAGGTATAGAGAAGGCAGCAGACCCCCCAATCGACTGCGGCAGCGACAGTATCGCCTACAGAGACGCTGACAGAGGCTGCGACGTCGACTGAGATGCCGACTGAGGTAGATAGGGGTAGATATAGGCGTAGAGAAGGCAGCAGACCCCCCAATCGACTGCGGCAGCGACAGAGACGCCTACAGAGACGCTGAAAGAGGCTTCAATGCCGTCTGAGGCAGATAGGGATAGATATAGGCATTGAGAAGGCAGCAGATCCCCCCCAATCGACAGCGGCAGCGACTGAGACGCCTATAGATACACTGACTGAGGCTGCGACGCCGACTTAGGTAGATAGGCTTAGATATAGGCATAGAGAAGTCAGCAGACCCCCCAATCGACAGCGGCAGCTTCTGAGACGCCTACAGAGACGCTTACAGAGACACTGAAAAAGGCTTCGACGCCGACTGAGACGCCGACTGAGGCAGATAGGGGTAGATATCGGCATAGAGAAGGCAGCAGACCCCCCAAACGACTGCGGCAACGACTGAGACGCCTACAGAGACGCTGACGGAGGCTGCGACGCCGACTGAACCGCCGACTGAGGCAGATAGAGGTAGATATAGGCATATAGAAATCAGCAGACCCCAAATCGACAGCGGCAGCGACTGAGACGCCTACAGAGACGCTTACAGATACGCCTACAGAGACGCTGAAAGACGCTTCGATGCTGTCTGAGGCAGATAGGGATAGATATAGGCATTGAGAAGGCAGCACACCCCCCAATCGACAGCGGCAGCGACTGAGACGCCTACAGAGCCGCTGACGGAGGCTGCGACGCCGACTGAGACGCCGACTGAGACAGATAGGGGTAATATAGGCATAAAGAAGGCAGGAGACCCAACAATCGACACCGGCAACGACTGAGACGCCTACATAGACGCTGAAAGAGGCTTCGACGCCGACTGAGACGCCGACTGAGGCAGATAGGTGTAGATATGGGCATAGAGAAGGCAGCAGATCCCCCCAATCGAACACGGCATTGACTGAGACGCCTACAGAGACGCTGACAGAGGCTGCGCCGTCTACTGAGACGCCGACTGAGGCAGATAAGGGTAGATATGGGCATAGAGAAAGCAGCAGACCCCCCAATCGACTGCGGCAGCGACTGAGACGCCTACAGAGACGCCTACAGAGACGCTTACAGACACGCCTACAGAGACGCTGAAAGAGGCTTCGATGCTGTCTGAGGCAGATAGGGATAGATATTGGCATTGAGAACGCAGCAGATCCCCCTAATCGACAGCGGCAGCGACTGAGACGCCTACAGATACACTGACAGAGGCTGCGACGCCGACTGAGGCAGATAGGGGTGGATATAGGCATAGAGAAAGCAGCACACCCCCAATCGACAGCGGAAGCGACAGAGACGACTACAGAGACGCTGACAGAGACTGCGAAGCCGACTGAGAAGTCCACTGAGGCAGATAGGGGTAATATAGGCATAGAGAAGGCAGCAGACCCCCCAATCGACAGCGGAAGCGACTGAGACGCCTACAGAGATGCTGACAGAGGCTGGGACGCCGACTGAGACGCCGACTGAGGCAGATAGGGGTAGATATCGGCATAGAGATGGCAGCAGATACCCCCCAATTGAGAGCGGCAGCGACTGAGACGCCTACAGAGACGCTGACAGAGGCTGTGACGCCGACTGAGACACCGACTGAGGTAGATAGGGGTAGATATAGGCATAGAGAAGGCTGCAGATCCTACTGAGACACATACAGAGACGCTGACAGACGCTGCGACGCCGACTGAGATAGATAGAGGTAGATATAGGCATAGAGAAGGCAGCATACCCCCTTCCCCACAATCGAAAGGGGCAACGACTGAGACGCCTACAGAGACGCTGACGGAGACTACGACACCGACTGAGGCAGATAGGGGTAGATATATGCATAGAGAAGGCAGCAGATCCCCCCCAATCGACAGCGGCAGCGACTGACACGCCTACAGAGACACCTACAGACACGCTGAAAGAAGCTTCGACCCCGACTGAGGCAGATAGGGGTAGATATAGGTATAGAGAAGACAGCAGACACCCCAACCTTCTGCGGCAGCGACAGACACACCTACAGAGACGACTACAGACACGCTGAAAGAGGCTTCGACGGCGACTGAGACGCCGACTGAGGCAGATAGAGGTAGATATAGGCATATAGAAATCAGCAGACCCCAAATCGACAGCGGCAGCGACTGAGACGCCTACAGAGACGCTTACAGATACGCCTACAGAGACGCTGAAAGACGCTTCGATGCTGTCTGAGGCAGATAGGGATAGATATAGGCATTGAGAAGGCAGCAGACCCCCCAATCGACTGCGGCAGCGACAGTATCGCCTACAGAGACGCTGACAGAGGCTGCGACGTCGACTGAGATGCCGACTGAGGCAGATAGGGGTAGATATAGGCGTAGAGAAGGCAGCAGACCCCCCAATCGACTGCGGCAGCGACAGAGACGCCTACAGAGACGCTTACAGAGACGCCTACAGAGACGCTGAAAGAGGCTTCGACGCAGTCTGAGGCAGATAGGGGTAGATATAGGCAATGAGAAGGCTGCAGATCACCCCCAATCGACAGCGGCAGCGACTGAGACGCCTACAGGGACGCAGACAGAGGCTGTGACGCCGACTGAGGCAGATAGGTGTAGATATAGGTATAGAGAAGGCAGCAGACCTCCCAATCGACTGCGGCAGCGACAGTGACGCCTACAGAGACGCTGACAGAGGCTGCGACGTCGACTGCGATGCCGACTGAGGCGGAAATTTGTAGATATAGGCGTAGAGAAGGCAGCAGACCCCGCAATCGACTGCGGCAGCGACAGAGACGCCTACAGAGACGCTGACAGAGGCTGCGACGCCGTGTGAGACGCAGACTGACGCAGTTATTGGTAGATATAGGCATAGAGAAGGAAGCAGATCACCCAATCGACAGCGGCAGCGACTGAGACGACTACAGAGACGCTGACAGAGGCTGCGACGCCGACTGAGAAGTCCACTGAGGCAGACAGGGGTAATGTAGGCATAGAGAAGGCAGCAGACCCCCCAGTCGACAGCGGAAGCGACTGAGACGCCTACAGAGATGCTGACTGAGGTTGGGACGCCGAATGAGGCAGATAGGGGTAGATATAGGCATAGAGATGGCAGCAGATCCCCCCCAATCGACAGCGGCAGCGACTGAGACGCCCACAGAGACGCTGACAGAGGCTGTGACGCCGACTGAGACGCCGACTGAGGTAGATAGGGGTAGATATAGGCATAGAGAAGGCAGCAGACCACCCAATCGACAGCGGCAGCGACTGAGACGACTACAGAGAAGCTGACAGAGGCTGCGACGCCGACTGAGAAGTCGACTGAGGCAGATAGGGGTAATATAGGCATAGAGACGGCAGCAGAACCCCCAATCGACAGCGGGAACGACTGAGACGCCTACAGAGACGCTCTTGGAGGCTGTGACGGCAACGGAACCGCCGACTGAGGCAGATAGAGGTAGATATAGGCATAGAGAAGGCAGGAGACCCGACAATCGACATCGGCAGCGACTGAGACGCCTACAGAGACGCTTACAGAGACACTGAAAAAGGCTTCGACGCCGACTGAGACGCCGACTGATGCAGATAGGGGTAGATATGGGCATAGAGAAGGCAGCAAATCCCCCCCAAACGACAGCGGCAGCGACTGAGACGCTTACAGTGACGCTGACAGAGGCTGCGACGCCGACTGAACAGTCGACTGAGGCAGATAGGGGTAATATAGGCATAAAGAAGGCAGGAGACCCCCCAATCGACATCGGCAATGACTGAGACGCCTACAGAGACGCTGACGGAGGCTGCGACGCCGACTGAACCGCCGACTGAGGTAGATAGAGGTAGATATAGGCATAGAGAAGGCAGGAGACCCCCCAATCGAATCGGCAACGACTGAGACGAATACAGAGACGCTGACAGAGGCTGTGACGCCGACTGAGAAGTCGACTGAGGCAGATAGGGGTAATATAGGCATAGAGAAGGCAGCAAACCAACCAATCGACAGCGGCAGCGACAGAGACGCCTACAGAGATGCTGAAAGAGGCTTCGATGCCATCTGAATCAGATTGGGATAGATATAGGCATAGAGAAGCCAGCAGACCCCCCAATCGACATCGGCAGGAACTGAGACGCCAACAGAGACGCTGACAGAGGGTGCTACGCCGACTGAGACGCCAACTGAGGCAGATAGGTGTAGAGACAGGCATAGAGAAGGCAGCAGACCCCCAATCCGCAGCGACTAATGTCTGAGACGCCTACAGAGACGCTGAAAGAGGCTTCGACACCGACTGAGACGCCGACTGAGGCAGATAGGGGTTAATATAGGTAAAGAGAAGGCAGCAGACCCTCAAATCGACAGCGGCAGCGACTGACTCGCCTACAGAGACACTGGCAGAGGCTGCGACGCCGTGTGAGACGCCGACTGACGCAGCTATTGGTAGATATAGGCATAGAGAAGGCAGCAGACCACCCAATCGACAGCGGCAGCGATTGAGACGACTACAGAGACGCTGACAGCGGCTGCGACACCGACTGAGAAGTCCACTGAGGCAGATAGGGGTAATATAGGCATAGAGAAGGCAGCAGACCCCCCAGTCGACAGCGGAAGTGACTGAGACGCCTACAGAGATGCTGACAGAGGCTGGGACGCCGACTGAGACGCCGACTGAGGCAGATAAGGGTAGGTTTAGGCATAGAGATGGCAGCAGATCCCCCCCAATAGACAGCGGCAGCGACTGAGACGCCTACAGAGACGCTGACAGAGGCTGTGACGCCGACTGAGGCAGATAGGGGAAGATATAGGTATAGAGATGGCAGCAGACCCCCCGAATCGACTGCGCCACCGACAGAGACGCCTACAGAGACGCTGACAGAGGCTGCGACGCCGTGTGAGACGCAGACTGACGCAGTTATTGGTAGATATAGGCATAGAGAAGGCAGCAGATCACCCAATCGACAGCGGCAGCGACTGAGACGACTACAGAGACGCTGACAGAGGCTGCGACGCCGACTGAGAAGTCCACTGAGGCAGACAGGGGTAATATAGGCATAGAGAAGGCAGCAGACCCCCCAGTCGACAGCGGAAGCGACTGAGACGCCTACAGAGATGCTGACTGAGGTTGGGACGCCGACTGAGACGCCGACTGAGGCAGATAGGGGTAGATATAGGCATAGAGATGGCAGCAGATCCCCCCCAATCGACAGCGGCAGCGACTGAGACGCCTACAGAGACGCTGACAGAGGCTGCGACGCCGACTGAGAAGTCGACTGAGGCAGATAGGGGTAATATAGGCATAGAGACGGCAGCAGAACCCCCAATCGACAGCGGCAACAACTGAGACGCCTACAGAGCCGCTCTTGGAGGCTGTGACGCCGACGGAACCGCCGACTGAGGCAGATAGAGGTAGATATAGGCATAGAGAAGGCAGGAGACCCGACAATCGACATCGGCAACGACTGAGATGACTACAGAGACGCTGACAGAGGCTGTGACGCCGACTGAGACGCCGACTGAGGCAGATAGGGGTAGATATAGGCATAGAGAAATCAGCGGACCCCCAATCGACAGCGGCAGCGACTGAGACGCCTACAGAGACGCTTACAGAGACACTGAAAAAGGCTTCGACGCCGACTGAGACGCCGACTGATCCAGATAGGGGTAGATATGGGCATAGAGAAGGCAGCAAATCCCCCCCAAACGACAGCGGCAGCGACTGAGACGCTTACAGTGACGCTGACAGAGGCTACGACGCCGTCTGAGAAGTCGACTGAGGCAGATAGGGGTAATATAGGCATAAAGAAGGCAGGAGACCCCCCAATCGACATCGGCAATGACTGAGACGCCTACAGAGACGCTGACGGAGGCTGCGACGCCGACTGAACCGCCGACTGAGGTAGATAGAGGTAGATATAGGCATAGAGAAGGCAGGAGACCCCCCAATCGAATCGGCAACGACTGAGACGACTACAGAGACGCTGACAGAGGCTGTGACGCTGACTGAGAAGTCGACTGAGGCAGATAGGGGTAATATAGGCATAGAGAAGGCAGCAAACCAACCAATCGACAGCGGAAGCGACTGAGACGCCTACAGAGATGCTGACAGAGGCTGGGACGCTGCCTGAGACGCCGACTGAGGCAGATAGGGGTAGATATAAGCGTAGAGAAGGCAGCAGAACCCCCCCCCCAATCGACAGCGGCAGCGACTCTGACGCCTACAGAGATGCTGACAGAGGCTGTGACGCCGACTGAGGCAGATAGAGGTAGATACAGGCATAGAGAAATCAGCAGACCCCCAATCGAAAGCGGCAGGGACTCACACGCCTACAGAGACGCTTACAGAGACACTGACAGAGGCTGTGACGCCGAATGAGACGCCGACTGAGGTAGATAGGGGTAGATATAGGCATAGAGAAGGCAGCAGATCCCCCCAATCGATAGCGGTAGCGCTGAGACGCTTACAGAGACGCTGACAGAGGCTGCGACGCTGACTGAGGCAGATAGATTTCGATATAGGCATAGAGAAATCAGCAGACCCCCAATCGAAAGCGGCAGGGACTCACACGCCTACAGAGACGCTTACAGAGACACTGACAGAGGCTGTGACGCCGAATGAGACGCCGACTGAGGTAGATAGGGGTAGATATAGGCATAGAGAAGGCAGCAGATCCCCCCAATGGATAGCGGTAGCGCTGAGACGCTTACAGAGACGCTGACAGAGGCTGCGACGCTGACTGAGGCAGATAGATGTCAATATAGGCATAGAGAAGGCAGCAGACCCCCCCCCCCCCCCAATCGACAGTGGCAACGACTGAGACGCCTACAGAGACGCTGACGGAGGCTGCGACGCCGACTGAACCGCCGACTGAGGCAGATAGAGGTAGATATAGGCATAGAGAAATCAGCAGACCCCCAATCGACAGCGGCAGCGACTGAGTCGCCTACATAGACGCTTACAGAGACGCTGAAGGAGGCTTCGACGCCGATTGAGACGCCGACTGAGGCATATAGGTGTAGATATGGGCATAGAGAAGGCAGCAGATCCCCCCAATGGAACACGGCAGCGACTGAGACGCCTACAGAGACGCTGACAGAGGCTGCGCCGTCTACTGAGACGCCGACTGAGGCAGATAAGGGTAGATATGGGCATAGAGAAGGCAGCAGACCCCCCAATCGACTGCGGCAGCGACTGAGACGCCTACAGAGACGCTGACAGAGGCTGCGACGTCGACTGCGACGCCGACTGAGGCAGATAGGGGAAGATATAGGCATAGAGAAGGCAGCAGACCCCCGAATCGACTGCGCCACCGACAGAGACGCCTACAGAGACGCTTACAGATACGCCTACAGAGACGCTGAAAGAGTCTTCGATGCTGTCTGAGGCAGATAGGGATAGATATAGGCATTGAGAAGGCAGCAGATCCCCCCAATCGACAGCGGCAGCGACTGAGACGCCTACAGATACACTGACAGAGGCTGCGACGCCGACTGAGGCAGATAGGGGTAGATATAGGCATAGAGAAAGCAGCACACCCCCCAATCGACAGCGGCAGCGACTGAGACGCCTACAGAGCCGCTGACGGAGGCTGCGACGCCGACTGAGACGCCGACTGAGGCAGATAGGGGTAATATAGGCATAGAGAAGGCAGCAGACCCCCCCCATCGACTGCGGAAGCGACTGAGACGTCTACAGAGACACTGGCAGAGGCTGCGACGCCGTGTGAGACGCAGACTGACGCAGCTATTGGTAGATATAGGCATAGAGAAGGCAGCAGACCACCCAATCAACAGCGGCAGCGACTGAGACGACTACAGAGACGCTGACAGAGACTGCGAAGCCGACTGAGAAGTCCGCTGAGGCAGATAGGGGCAATATAGGCATAGAGAAGGCAGCAGACCCCCCAATCGACAGCGGAAGCGACTGAAACGCCTACAGAGATGCTGACAGAGGCTGGGACGCCGACTGAGGCAGATAGGGGTAGATATAGGCATAGAGATGACAGCAGATACCCCCCAATTGACAGCGGCAGCGACTGAGACGCCTACAGAGACGCTGACAGAGGCTGTGACGCCGACTGAGACGCCGACTGAGGTAGATAGGGGTAGATATAGGCATAGAGAAGGCTGCAGATCCCCCCAATCGACAGCGGCAGCGACTGAGACACTTACAGAGACGCTGACAGACGCTGCGACGCCGACTGAAATAGATAGAGGTAGATATAGGCATAGAGAAGGCAGCAGACCCCCTCCCCCCACAATCAACAGGGGCAACGACTGAGACGCCTACAGAAACGCTGACGGAGACTATGACACCGACTGAGGCAGATAGGGGTAGATATATGCATAGAGAAGGCAGCAGATCCCCCCCAATCGACAGCGGCAGCGACTGACACTCCTACAGAGACACCTACAGACACGCTGAAAGAAGCTTCGACCCCGACTGAGGCAGATAGGGGTAGATATATGTATAGAGAAGACAGCAGACACCCCAACCTTCTGCGGCAGCGACAGAGACACCTACAGAGACACCTACAGACACGCTGAAAGAGGCTTCGACGGCGACTGAGACGCCGACTGAGGCAGATAGGGGTAGATATAGGTATAGAGAAGGCAGCAGACCCCCCAATCGACTGCGGCGGCGACAGTATCGCCAACAGAGACGCTGACAGAGGCTGCGACGTCGACTGAGATGCCGACTGAGGCAGATAGGGGTAGATATAGGCGTAGAGAAGGCAGCAGACCCCCCAATAGACTGCGGCAGCTACAGAGACGCCTACAGAGACGCTTACAGAGACGCCTACAGAGACGCTGAAAGAGGCTTCGACGCAGTCTGAGGCAGATAGGGGTAGATATAGGCAATGAGAAGGCTGCAGATCACCCCCAATCGACAGCGGCAGCGACTGAGACGCCTACAGAGACGCAGACAGAGGCTGCGATGCCTACTGAGGCAGATATGTGTAGATATAGGTATAGAGAAGGCAGCAGACCTCCCAATCGACTGCGGCAGCGACAGAGACGCCTACAGAGACGCTGAAAGAGGCTTCGACGCAGTCTGAGGCAGATAGGGGAAGAGATAGGCAATGAGAAGGCTGCAGATCACCCCCAATCGACAGCTGCAGCGACTGAGACGCCTACAGAGACGCAGACAGAGGCTGCGATGCCGACTGAGGCAGATATGTGTAGATATAGGTATAGAGAAGGCAGCAGACCTCCCAATCGACTGCGGCAGCGACAGTGACGCCTACAGAGACGCTGACAGAGGCTGCGACGTCGACTGAGATGCCGACTGAGGCAGAAATTTGTAGATATAGGCGTAGAGAAGGCAGCAGACCCCGCAATCGACTGCGGCAGCGACAGAGACGTCTACAGAGACGCTGAAAGAGGCTTCGATGCCGTCTGAGGCAGATAGGGATAGATATAGGCATTGAGAAGGCAGCAAGACCTCCCAATCGACTGCGGCAGCGACAGTGACGCCTACAGAGACGCTTACAGATACGCCTACAGAGACGCTGAAAGAGGCTTCGATGCCATCTGAGGCAGATTGGGATAGATATAGGCATAGAGAAGCCAGCAGACCCCCCCAATCGACATCGGCAGCGACTGAGACGCCAACAGAGACGCTGACAGAGGGTGCTACGCCGACTGAGACGCCGACTGAGGCAGATAGGTGTAGATACAGGCATAGAGAAGGCAGCAGACCCCCCAATCCGCAGCGACTAATGTCTGAGACGCCTACAGAGACTCTGAAAGAGGCTTCGACACCGACTGAGACGCCGACTGAGGCAGATAGGGGTTAATATAGGTAAAGAGAAGGCAGCAGACCCTCAAATCGACAGCGGCAGCGACTGACACGCCTACAGAGACACTGGCAGAGGCTGCGACACCGTGTGAGACGCCGACTGACGCAGCTATTGGTAGATATAGGCATAGAGAAGGCAGCAGACCACCCAATCGACAGCAGCAGCGACTGAAACGACTACAGAAACGCTGACAGCGGCTGCGACACCGACTGAGAAGTCCACTGAGGCAAATAGGGGTAATATAGGCATAGAAAAGGCAGCAGACCCCCCAATCGACAGCGGAAGTGACTGAGACGCCGACAGAGATGCTGACAGAGGCTGGGACGCCGACTGAGACGCCGACTGAGGCAGATAGGGGTAGGTGTAGGCATAGAGATGGCAGCAGATCCCCCCAATCGACAGCGGCAGCGACTGAGACGCCTACAGAGACGCTGACAGAGGCTGTGACGCCGACTGAGACGCCGACTGAGGTAGATAGGGGTAGATATAGGCATAGAGAAGGCAGCAGATCCCCCCAATCGACAGCGACAGCGCTGAGACGCCTACAGAGACGCCTACAGAGACGCTGACAGAGGCTGCGACGCCGACTGAGGCAGATAGAGGTAGATATAGGCATAGAGAAGGCAGCAGACCCCCCAATCGGCAGCGGCAGCGACTGAGACGCTTGCAGAGACGCCTACAGACACGCTGAAAGAGGCTTCGACGCCGACTGAGACGCCGACTGAGGCAGATAGGGGTAGATATAGGTATAGAGAAGGCAGCAGACCCCCCAATCGACTGCGGCAGCGATAGTGACTCCTACAGAGACGCTGACAGAGGCTGCGACGTCGAATCAGAGGCCGACTGAGGCAGATAGGGGTAGATATAGGCGTAGAGAAGGCAGCAGACCCACCAATCGACAGCGGAAGCGACTGAGACGCCTACAGAGATGCTGACAGAAAGTGGGACGCTGCCTGAGACGCCGACTGAGGCAGATAGGGGTAGATATAGGCATAGAGAAGGCAGCAGACCACCCAATCGACAGCGGCAGCGACTGAGACGACTACAGAGAAGCTGACAGAGGCTGCGACCTCGACTGAGAAGTCGACTGAGAAGTCGACTGAGGCAGATAGGGGCAATATAGGCATAGAGACGGCAGCAGAACCCCCAATCGACAGCGGCAACGACTGAGACGCCTACAAAGACGCTCTTGGAGGCTGTGACGCCGACGGAACCGCCGACTGAGGCAGATAGAGGTAGATATAGGCATAGAGAAGGCAGGAGACCCGACAATCGACATCGGCAACGACTGAGATGACTACAGAGACGCTGACAGAGGCTGTGACGCCGACTGAGACGCCGACTGAGGCAGATAGGGGTAAACATAGGCATAGATAAATCAGCGGACCCCCAATCGACAGCGGCAGCGACTGAGACGCCTACAGAGACGCTTACAGAGACACTGAAAAAGGCTTCGACGCCGACTGAGACGCCGACTGATGCAGATAGGGGTAGATATGGGCATAGAGAAGGCAGCAAATCCCCCCCCAAACGACAGCGGCAGCGACTGAGACGCTTACAGTGACGCTGACAGAGGCTGCGACGCCGACTGAGAAGTCGACTGAGGCAGATAGGGGTAATATAGGCATGAAGAAGGCAGGAGACCCCCCAATCGACATCGGCAACGACTGAGACGCCTACAGAGACGCTGTCGGAGGCTGTGACGCCGACGGAACCGCCGACTGAGGCAGATAGAGGTAGATATAGGCATAGAGAAGGCAGGAGACCCCCCAATCGAATCGGTAACGACTGAGACGACTACAGAGACGCTGACAGAGGCTGTGACGCTGACTGAGAAGTCGACTGAGGCAGATAGGGGTAATATAGGCAAAGAGAAGGCAGCAGACCCACCAATCGACAGCGGAAGCAACTGAGACGCCTACAGAGACGCTGACAGAAACTGCGACGCCGTGTGAGATGCCGACTGAGGCAGCTGTTGGTAGATTTAGGCATAGAGAAGGCAGCAGACCCCACCCCAATCGACAGCGGCAGCGACGACTACAGAGACGCTGACATAGGCTGCGACGCTGACTGAGAAGTCGACTGAGGCAGATAGGGGTAATATAGGCATAGAGAAGGCAGCAGACCCACCAATTGACAGCGGAAGCGACTGAGACGCCTACAGAGATGCTGACAGAGGCTGGGACGCTGCCTGAGACGCCGACTGAGGCAGATAGGGGTAGATATAGGCGTAGAGAAGGCAGCAGACCCCCCCAATCGACAGCGGCAGCGACTCTGACGCCTACAGAGACGCTGACAGAGGCTGTGACGCCGACTGAGGCAGATAGAGGTAGATATAGGCATAGAGAAGGCAGCATTCCCCCCCCCCCCCCCAACCAACAGCGACTGAGACGTTTACAGTGACGCTGACAGAGGCTGCGACGACGACTGAGACGCCGACTGAGGTAGATAGGGGTAGATATAGGCATAGAAAAGGCAGCAGATCCCCCCAATCGACAGCGGTAGCGCTGAGACGCTTACAGAGACGCTGACAGAGGCTGCGACGCTGACTGAGGCAGATAGATGTCGATATAGGCATAGAGAAATCAGCAGACCCCCAATCGAAAGCGGCAGGGAGTCAGACGCCTACAGAGACGCTTACAGAGACACTGACAGAGGCTGTGACGCCGAATGAGACGCCGTCTGAGGTAGATAGGGGTAGATATAGGCATAGAGAAGGCAGCAGATCCCCCCCAATCGACAGCGGTAGCGCTGAGACGCTTACAGAGACGCTGACAGAGGCTGCGACGCTGACTGAGGCAGATAGATGTCGATATAGGCATAGAGAAGGCAGCAGACCCCCCCCCCCCCCCAATCGACTGCGGCAACGACTGAGACACGTACATAGACGCTGCGACGCCGACTGAGACGCCGACTGAGGCAGATAGAGGTAGATATAGGCATAGAGAAGGCAGCAGACCCCCCAATCGACAGTGGCAACGACTGAGACGCCTACAGAGACGCTGACGGAGGCTGCGACGCTGACTGAACCGCCGACTGAGGCAGATAGAGGTAGATATAGGCATAGAGAAATCAAGAGACCCCCAATCGACAGCGGCAGCGACTGAGTCGCCTACAGAGACGCTTACAGAGACGCTGAAAGAGGCTTCGACGCCGACTGAGGCATATAGGTGTAGATATGGGCATAGAGAAGGCAGCAGATCCCCCCAATGGAACACGGCAGCGACTGAGACGCCTATAGAGACGCTGACAGAGGCTGCGCCGTCTACTGAGACGCCGACTGAGGCAGATAAGGGTAGATATAGGCATAGAGAAGGCAGCAGACCACCCAATCGACAGCGGCAGCGACTGAGACGACTACAGAGAAGCTGACAGAGGCTGCGACGCCGACTGAGAAGTCGACTGAGAAGTCGACTGAGGCAGATAGGGGTAATATAGGCATAGAGACGGCAGCAGAACCCCCAATCGACAGCGGCAACGACTGAGACGCATACAGAGACGCTCTTGGAGGCTGTGACGCCGACGGAACCGCCGACTGAGGCAGATAGAGGTAGATATAGGCATACAGAAGGCAGGAGACCCGACAATCGACATCGGCAACGACTGAGATGACTACAGAGACGCTGACAGAGGCTGTGACGCCGACTGAGACGCCGACTGAGGCAGATAGGGGTAGATATAGGCATAGATAAATCAGCGGACCCCCAATCGACAGCGGCAGCGACTGAGACGCCTACAGAGACGCTTACAGAGACACTGAAAAAGGCTTCAACGCCGACTGAGACGCCGACTGATGCAGATAGGGGTAGATATGGGCATAGAGAAGGCAGCAAATCCCCCCCCAAACGACAGCGGCAGCGACTGAGACGCTTACAGTGACGATGACAGAGGCTGCGACGCCGACTGAGAAGTCGACTGAGGCAGATAGGGGTAATATAGGCATGAAGAAGGCAGGAGACCCCCCAATCGACATCGGCAACGACTGAGACGCCTACAGAGACGCTGTCGGAGGCTGTGACGCCGACGGAACCGCCGACTGAGGCAGATAGAGGTAGATATAGGCATAGAGAAGGCAGGAGACCCCCCAATCGAATCGGTAACGACTGAGACGACTACAGAGACGCTGACAGAGGCTGTGACGCTGACTGAGAAGTCGACTGAGGCAGATAGGGGTAATATAGGCAAAGAGAAGGCAGCAGACCCACCAATCGACAGCGGAAGCAACTGAGACGCCTACAGAGACGCTGACAGAAACTGCGACGCCGTGTGAGATGCCGACTGAGGCAGCTGTTGGTAGATTTAGGCATAGAGAAGGCAGCAGACCCCACCCCAATCGACAGCGGCAGCGACGACTACAGAGACGCTGACATAGGCTGCGACGCTGACTGAGAAGTCGACTGAGGCAGATAGGGGTAATATAGGCATAGAGAAGGCAGCAGACCCACCAATTGACAGCGGAAGCGACTGAGACGCCTACAGAGATGCTGACAGAGGCTGGGACGCTGCCTGAGACGCCGACTGAGGCAGATAGGGGTAGATATAGGCGTAGAGAAGGCAGCAGACCCCCCCAATCGACAGCGGCAGCGACTCTGACGCCTACAGAGACGCTGACAGAGGCTGTGACGCCGACTGAGGCAGATAGAGGTAGATATAGGCATAGAGAAGGCAGCATTCCCCCCCCCCCCCCAAACGACAGCGACTGAGACGTTTACAGTGACGCTGACAGAGGCTGCGACGACGACTGAGAAGTCGACTGAGGCAGATAGGGGTAATATAATCATAAAGAAGGCAGGAGACCCCCCAATCAACATCGGCAACGACTGAGACGCCTACAGAGACGCTGACAGAAGCTGTGACGCCGACTGAGGTAGATAGGGGCAGATATGGACATAGAGAAGGCGGCCGATCCCCCAATCGACAGCAGCAGCGACTGAGACACCTACATAGACGCTGACAGACGCTGCGACGCCGACTGAGACGCCGACTGAGGTAGATAGGGGTAGATATAGGCATAGAAAAGGCAGCAGATCCCCCCAATCGACAGCGGTAGCGCTGAGACGCTTACAGAAACGCTGACAGAGGCTGCGACGCTGACTGAGGCAGATAGATGTCGATATAGGCATAGAGAAATCAGCAGACCCCCAATCGAAAGCGGCAGGGAGTCAGACGCCTACAGAGACGCTTACAGAGACACTGACAGAGGCTGTGACGCCGAATGAGACGCCGTCTGAGGTAGATAGGGGTAGATATAGGCATAGAGAAGGCAGCAGATCCCCCCCAATCGACAGCGGTAGCGCTGAGACGCTTACAGAGACGCTGACAGAGGCTGCGACGCTGACTGAGGCAGATAGATGTCGATATAGGCATAGAGAAGGCAGCAGACCCCCCCCCCCCAATCGACTGCGGCAACGACTGAGACACGTACATAGACGCTGCGACGCCGACTGAGACGCCGACTGAGGCAGATAGAGGTAGATATAGGCATAGAGAAGGCAGCAGACCCCCCAATCGACAGTGGCAACGACTGAGACGCCTACAGAGACGCTGACGGAGGCTGCGACGCTGACTGAACCGCCGACTGAGGCAGATAGAGGTAGATATAGGCATAGAGAAATCAGGAGACCCCCAATCGACAGCGGCAGCGACTGAGTCGCCTACAGAGACGCTTACAGAGACGCTGAAAGAGGCTTCGACGCCGACTGAGGCATATAGGTGTAGATATGGGCATAGAGAAGGCAGCAGATCCCCCCAATGGAACACGGCAGCGACTGAGACGCCTATAGAGACGCTGACAGAGGCTGCGCCGTCTACTGAGACGCCGACTGAGGCAGATAAGGGTAGATATAGGCATAGAGAAGGCAGCAGACCACCCAATCGACAGCGGCAGCGACTGAGACGACTACAGAGAAGCTGACAGAGGCTGCGACGCCGACTGAGAAGTCGACTGAGAAGTCGACTGAGGCAGATAGGGGTAATATAGGCATAGAGACGGCAGCAGAACCCCCAATCGACAGCGGCAACGACTGAGACGCATACAGAGACGCTCTTGGAGGCTGTGACGCCGACGGAACCGCCGACTGAGGCAGATAGAGGTAGATATAGGCATAGAGAAGGCAGGAGACCCGACAATCGACATCGGCAACGACTGAGATGACTACAGAGACGCTGACAGAGGCTGTGACGCCGACTGAGACGCCGACTGAGGCAGATAGGGGTAGATATAGGCATAGATAAATCAGCGGAACCCCAATCGACAGCGGCAGCGACTGAGACGCCTACAGAGACGCTTACAGAGACACTGAAAAAGGCTTCAACGCCGACTGAGACGCCGACTGATGCAGATAGGGGTAGATATGGGCATAGAGAAGGCAGCAAATCCCCCCCCAAACGACAGCGGCAGCGACTGAGACGCTTACAGTGACGATGACAGAGGCTGCGACGCCGACTGAGAAGTCGACTGAGGCAGATAGGGGTAATATAGGCATGAAGAAGGCAGGAGACCCCCCAATCGACATCGGCAACGACTGAGACGCCTACAGAGACGCTGTCGGAGGCTGTGACGCCGACGGAACCGCCGACTGAGGCAGAGAGAGGTAGATATAGGCATAGAGAAGGCAGGAGACCCCCCAATCGAATCGGTAACGACTGAGACGACTACAGAGACGCTGACAGAGGCTGTGACGCCGACTGAGAAGTCGACTGAGGCAGATAGGGGTAATATAGGCAAAGAGAAGGCAGCAGACCCACCAATCGACAGCGGAAGCAACTGAGACGCCTACAGAGACGCTGACAGAAACTGCGACGCCGTGTGAGATGCCGACTGAGGCAGCTGTTGGTAGATATAGGCATAGAGAAGGCAGCAGACCCCCCCCAATCGACAGCGGCAGCGACGACTACAGAGACGCTGACATAGGCTGCGACGCTGACTGAGAAGTCGACTGAGGCAGATAGGGGTAACATAGGCATAGAGAAGGCAGCAGACCCACCAATTGACAGCGGAAGCGACTGAGACGCCTACAGAGATGCTGACAGAGGCTGGGACGCTGCCTGAGACGCCGACTGAGGCAGATAGGGGTAGATATAGGCGTAGAGAAGGCAGCAGACCCCCCCAATCGACAGCGGCAGCGACTCTGACGCCTACAGAGACGCTGACAGAGGCTGTGACGCCGACTGAGGCAGATAGAGGTAGATATAGGCATAGAGAAGGCAGCATTCCCCCCCCAAACGACAGCGACTGAGACGTTTACAGTGACGCTGACAGAGGCTGCGACGACGACTGAGAAGTCGACTGAGGCAGATAGGGGTAATATAATCATAAAGAAGGCAGGAGACCCCCCAATCGACATCGGCAACGACTGAGACGCCTACAGAGACGCTGACAGAAGCTGTGACGCCGACTGAATTAGATAGGGGCAGATATGGACATAGAGAAGGCGGCCGATCCCCCAATCGACAGCGGCAGCGACTGAGACACCTACATAGACGCTGACAGACGCTGCGACGCCGACTGAGACGCCGACTGAGATAGATAGGGGTAGATATAGGCATAGAAAAGGCAGCAGATCCCCCCAATCGACAACGGTAGCGCTGAGACGCTTACAGAGACGCTGACAGAGGCTGCGACGCTGACTGAGGCAGATAGATGTCGATATAGGCATAGAGAAATCAGCAGACCCCCAATCGAAAGCGGCAGGGAGTCAGACGCCTACAGAGACGCTTACAGAGACACTGACAGAGGCTGTGACGCCGAATGAGACGCCGTCTGAGGTAGATAGGGGTAGATATAGGCATAGAGAAGGCAGCAGATCCCCCCAATCGACAGCGGTAGCGCTGAGACGCTTACAGAGACGCTGACAGAGGCTGCGACGCTGACTGAGGCAGATAGATGTCGATATAGGCATAGAGAAGGCAGCAGACCCCCCCCCCAATCGACTGCGGCAACGACTGAGACACGTACATAGACGCTGCGACGCCGACTGAGACGCCGACTGAGGCAGATAGAGGTAGATATAGGCATAGAGAAGGCAGCAGACCCCCCAATCGACAGTGGCAACGACTGAGACGCCTACAGAGACGCTGACGGAGGCTGCGACGCTGACTGAACCGCCGACTGAGGCAGATAGAGGTAGATATAGGCATAGAGAAATCAGCAGACCCCCAATCGACAGCGGCAGCGACTGAGTCGCTTACAGAGACGCATACAGAGACGCTGAAAGAGGCTTCGACGCCGACTGAGGCATATAGGTGTAGATATGGGCATAGAGAAGGCAGCAGATCCCCCCAATGGAACACGGCAGCGACTGAGACGCCTATAGAGACGCTGACAGAGGCTGCGCCGTCTACTGAGACGCCGACTGAGGCAGATAAGGGTAGGTATGGGCATAGAGAAGGCAGCAGACCCCCCAATCGACTGCGGCAGCGACTGAGACGCCTACAGAGACGCTGACAGAGGGTGCGACGTCGACTGAGACGCCGAATGAGGCAGATAGGGGAAGATATAGGCATAGAGAAGGCAGCAGACCCCCGAATCGACTGCGCCACCGACAGAGACGCCTACAGAGACGCTTACAGATACGCCTACAGAGACGCTGAAAGAGGCTTCGATGCTGTCTGAGGCAGATAGGGGTAGATATAGGCATAGAGATGGCAGCAGATCCCCCCAATCGACAGCGGCTGCGACTGAGACGCCTACAGAGACGCTGACAGAGGCTGTGACGCCGACTGAGACGCCGACTGAGGTAGATTGGGGTAGATATAGGCATAGAGAAGGCAGCAGACCCCCCCCCCCCCCCAAACGACAGCGGCAGCGACTGAAACGCTTTCAGTGACGCTAACAGAGGCTGCGACGCCGACTGAGAAGTCGACTGAGGCAGATAGGGGTAATATAGGCATAAAGAAGGCAGGAGACCCCCCAATCGACATCGGCAACGACTGAGAAGCCTACAGAGCCGCTGACAGAAGCTGTGACGCCGACTGAGGTAGATAGGGGCAGATATGGACATAAAGAAGGCGGCCGATCCCCCAATCGACAGCGGCAGCGACTGAGACACCTACATAGACGCTGACAGACGCTGCGACGCCGACTGAGGCAGATAGAGGTAGATATAGGCATAAAGAAGGCAGCAGACCTCCCAATCGACAGCGGCAACGACTGAGACGCCTACAGAGACGCTGACGGAGGCTGCGACGCCGACTGAACCGCCGACTGAGGTAGATAGAGGTAGATATAGGCATAGAGAAGGCAGGAGACCCCCCAATCGACATCGGCAACGACTGAGACGACTACAGAGACGCTGACAGAGGCTGTGACGCCGACTGAGACGGCGACTGTGGCAGATAGGGGTAGATATAGGCATAGAGAAATCAGCAGACCCCCAATCGAAAGCGGCAGCGACTCAGACGCCTACAGAGACGCTTACAGAGACGCTGACAGAGGCTGTGACGCCGACTGAGACGCCGACTGAGGTAGATAGGGGTAGATATAGGCATAGAGAAATCAGCAGACCCCCAATCGACAGCGGCAGCAACTGAGACGCCTACAGGTTCGCTGACTTAGGCTGCGACGCCGACTGAACCGCCGACTGAGGCAGATAGAGGTAGATATAGGCATAGAGAAATCAGCAGACCCCCAATCGACAGCGGCAGCGACTCAGACGCCTACAGAGACGCTTACAGATACGCCTACAGAGACGCTGAAAGAGGCTTCGATGCTGTCTGAGGCAGAGAGGGATAGATATAGGTATTGAGAAGGCAGCAGATCCCCCCAATCGACAGCGGCAGCGACTGAGACGCCTACAGACACACTGACAGAGGCTGCGACGCCGACTGAGGCAGATAGGGGTAGATATAGGCATAGAGAAATCAGCATACCCCCCAATCGACAGTGGCAGCGACTGAGACGCCTACAGAGCCGCTGACGGAGGCTGCGACGCCGACTTTGACGAAGAATGAGGCAGATAGGGGCAATATAGGCATAGAGAAGACAGCAGACCCCCAATCAACAGTGGCAGCAACTGAGACGCCTACAGAGATGCTGACAGAGGCTGGGACGCCGACTGAGACGCCGACTGAGACGCCGACTGAGGCAGATAGGGGTAGATATAGGCATAGAGATGGCAGCAGATCCCCCCCAATCGACAGCGGCAGCGACTGAGTCGCCTACAGAGACGCTGACAGAGGCTGTGACGCCGACTGAGACGCCGACTGAGGTAGATAGTGGTAGATATAGCATAGAGAAGGCTGCAGATCCCCCCCAATCGACAGCGGCAGCGCTGAGACGCCTACAGAGACGCTGACAGAGGCTGCGACGCCGACTGAGGCAGATAGAGGTAGATATAGGCATGGAGAAGGCAGCAGACCCCCCCCCCCAAATCGACAGCGGCAACGACTGAGACGCCTACAGAGACGCTGACGGAGGCTGCGACGCCGTCTGAGACGCCGACTGAGGCAGTGTTGTGAGTTAGAATCAAGCTACCTACGCGTAGTTGACTCACAGCACCGGCTCTTATTAAATTCATTAAGAACGCACATATTTTTAGGGTGCAAATATTGTAAATGAATAGTGATTATTCATTAATTATGATGTAAACTTTTAAGGTGTCACAGTTCCGCAGTCAAGCTGACGAGGGGCATTTAGAATGCACCGACGACACTTTTACTTGCAGTAGGTCAGTGGGCTTGAGCCACTGACACCAAATAACAACTGCGAAACTGGAACACCAGAAAAGTCAAGACGTAGGCGGTAATGCTCATTTACAGATAGTATATAAGAACTAGTATTTTAAGAATAAATCTCTCTTGTGTTTTGAAACCGAAAAGTGGTAGTGTTTGAATTCTATGTTAGGGCTCTTGATTTTTCAGCCACTCGCCTGAAAACGGCGACAGGACGTCTCTCTCGCCGACAAGCAGACACGAGGACCCCAACAGCAGATAGGAGTAGATATAGGAATAGAGAAGGCAGGAGACCCCCCCAATCGACATTGGCAACGACTGAGACGTATACAGAGACACTGACAGAGGCTGCGACGCCGACTGAGACGCCGACTGAGGTAGAGAGGGGCAGATATAGACATAGAGAAGGCAGCAGGTCCCCCAATCGACAGCGGCAGCGACTGACACACCTACAGAGACGCTGACAGACGCTGCGACGCCGACTGAGATAGATAGAGGTAGATATAGGCATAGAGAAGGCAGCAGACCCCCTCCCCCCACAATCGACAGGGGCAACGACTGAGACGCCTACAGAGACGCTGACGGAGACTACGACGCCGACTGAGGCAGATAGGGGTAGGTATATGCATAGAGAAGGCAGCAGATCCCCCCCAATCGACAGCGGCAGCGACTGACACGCCTACAGAGACACCTAAAGACACGCTGAAAGAAGCTTCGATTCCGACTGAGGCAGATAGGGGTAGATATAGGTATAGAGAAGACAGCAGACACCCCAACCTTCTGCGGCAGCGACAGAGACGCCTACAGATTCGCCTACAGACACGCTGAAAGAGGCTTCGACGGCGACTGAGACGCCGACTGAGGCAGATAGGGGTAGATATAGGTATAGAGAAGGCAGCAGACCCCCCAATCGACTGCGGCAGCGACAGTATCGCCTACAGAGACGCTGACAGAGGCTGCGACGTCGACTGAGATGCCGACTGAGGTAGATAGGGGTAGATATAGGCGTAGAGAAGGCAGCAGACCCCCCAATCGACTGCGGCAGCGACAGAGACGCCTACAGAGACGCTGAAAGAGGCTTCGATGCCGTCTGATGCAGATAGGGATAGATATAGGCATTAAGAAGGCAGCAGATCCCCCCCAATCGACAGCGACTGAGACGCCTATAGATACCCTGACTTAGGCTGCGACGCCGACATAGGTAGATAGGCTTAGATATAGGCATAGAGAAGGCAGCAGACCCCCCAATCGACAGCGGCAGCTTCTGAGACGCCTACAGAGACGCTTACAGAGACACTGAAAAAGGCTTCGACGCCGACTGAGACGCCGACTGAGGCAGATAGGTTTAGATATCGGCATAGAGAAGGCAGCAGACCCCCCAATCGACTGCGGCAACGACTGAGACGCCTACAGAGACGCTGACGGAGGCTGCGACGCCGACTGAACCGCCGACTGAGGCAGATAGAGGTAGATATAGGCATAGAGAAATCAGCAGATCCCCAATTGACAGCGGCAGCGACTGAGACGCCTACAGAGACGCTTACAGAGACGTTGAAAGAGGCTTCGACGCCGACTGAGACGCCGACTGAGGCAGATAGGTGTAGATATGGGCATAGAGAAGGCAGCAGATCCCCCCAATCGAACACGGCAGCGACTGAGACGCCTACAGAGACGCTGACAGAGGCTGCGCCGTCTATTGAGATGCCGACTGAGGCAGATAAGGGTAGATATGGGCATAGCGATGGCAGCAGACCCCCCAATCGACTGCGGCAGCGACTGAGACGCCTACAGAGACGCTGACAGAGGCTGCGACGTCGACTGAGACGCCGACTGAGGCAGATAGGGGAAGATATAGGCATAGAGAAGGCAGCAGACCCCCGAATCGACTGCGCCACCGACAGAGACGCCTACAGAGACGCTTACAGATACGCCTACAGAGACGCTGAAAGAGGCTTCGATGCTGTCTGAGGCAGATAGGGATAGATATAGGCATTGAGAAGGCAGCAGATCCCCCCAATCGACAGCGGCAGCGACTGAGACGCCTACAAATACACTGACAGAGGCTGCGATGCCGACTGAGGCAGATAGGGGTAGATATAGGCATAGAGAAAGCAGCACACCCCCCAATCGACAGCGGCAGCGACTGAGACGCCTACAGAGCCGCTGACGAAGGCTGCGACGCCGACTGAGACGCCGACTGAGGCAGATAGGGGTAATATATTCATAGAGAAGGCAGCAGCCCCCCCCCCCCCCCCATCGACTGCGGAAGCGACTGAGACGTCTACAGAGACACTGGCAGAGGCTGCGACGCCGTGTGAGGCGCAGACTGACGCAGCTATTGGTAGATGTAGGCATAGAGAAGGCAGCAGACCACCCAATCGACAGCGGCAGCGACTGAGACGACTACAGAGACGCTGACAGAGACTGCGAAGCCGACTGAGAAGTCCACTGAGGCAGATAGGGGTAATATAGGCATAGAGAAGGCAGCAGACCACCCAATCGACAGCGGAAGCGACTGAGACGCCTACAGAGACGCTGACAGAGGCTGTGACGCCGACTGAGACGCCGACTGAGGTAGATAGGGGTAGATATAGGCATAGAGAAGGCTGCAGATCCCCCCAATCGACAGCGGCATCGACTGAGACACCTACAGAGACGCCTACAGACACGCCGACTGAGGCAGATAGGGGTAGATATAGGCATAGAGAAATCAGCTTACCCCCCAATCGACAGTGGCAGCGACTGAGACGCCTACAGAGCCGCTGACGGAGGCTGCGACGCCGACTTTGACGAAGAATGAGGCAGATAGGGGTAATATAGGCATAGAGAAGACAGCAGACCCCCAATCAACAGTGGCAGCAACTGAGACGCCTACAGAGATGCTGACA
The DNA here is from genome assembly GCA_920105625.2 of Clusia tigrina. Classification (NCBI taxonomy): domain Eukaryota; kingdom Metazoa; phylum Arthropoda; class Insecta; order Diptera; family Clusiidae; genus Clusia; species Clusia tigrina. The sequence goes on along the minus strand of OV050031.1, from coordinate 77,956,995 downwards.
GAGGCTGGGACGCCGACTGAGACGCCGACTGAGACGCCGACTGAGGCAGATAGGGGTAGATATTGGCATAGAGATGGCAGCAGATCCCCCCCAATCGACAGCGGCAGCGACTGAGTCGCCTACAGAGACGCTGACAGAGGCTGTGACGCCGACTGAGACGCCGACTGAGGTAGATAGTGGTAGATATAGCATAGAGAAGGCTGCAGATCCCCCCAATCGACAGCGGCAGCGCTGAGACGCCTACAGAGACGCTGACAAAGGCTGCGACGCCGACTGAGGCAGATAGAGGTAGATATAGGCATGGAGAAGGCAGCAGACCCCCCCCCCCAAATCGACAGCGGCAACGACTGAGACGCCTACAGAGACGCTGACGGAGGCTGCGACGCCGTCTGAGACGCCGACTGAGGCAGTGTTGTGAGTTAGAATCAAGCTACCTACGCGTAGTTGACTCACAGCACCGGCTCTTATTAAATTCATTAAGAACGCACATATTTTTAGGGTGCAAATATTGTAAATGAATAGTGATTATTCATTAATTATGATGTAAACTTTTAGGGTGTCACAGTTCCGCAGTCAAGCTGACGAGGGGCATTTAGAATGCACCGACGACACTTTTACTTGCAGTAGGTCAGTGGGCTTGAGCCACTGACACCGAATAACAACTGCGAAACTGGAACACCAGAAAAGTCAAGACGTAGGCGGTAATGCTCATTTACAGATAGTATATAAGAACTAGTATTTTAAGAATAAATCTCTCTTGTGTTTTGAAACCGAAAAGTGGTAGTGTTTGAATTCTATGTTAGGGCTCTTGATTTTTCAGCCACTCGCCTGAAAACGGCGACAGGACGTCTCTCTCGCCGACAAGCAGATACGAGGACCCCAACATTTTGGCGCAGCCGGTAGGATACAACGTCGAGTGCCAGGAAAAGAGCACTCCTACGCGGGAATCCACCAACAGGAAACCATCAGGATAACCATCCCAAAGGAGTTCAATGGAGGGTAAAAAAAATGGTGAGTATGCTTATAGTAGGACATTCTAGTATCTAAGTGAATTTTGTCGACGATTCTTCGGTGACCGTGTGGGCGCTTTTGCGCCAGTCATGCAGAAGAAGCAGCATTGGGGCTGATTAGCCGCTGCGGTTAGGTGACAATAGGTCGATCCAAAAGAAAAATTTTTACTTACGGTCAGGTTGTATAGGGTTATTCCACTGAGATTAGGCTCATACTTTTTAATACATTTTGTTTCAGCATTCTCGGGGAATGTGGGACGTGTCTGTTTATTCACGGATTTTGCGTTATTGAATTGCGAACTTGTGTATACCGGTTGGTTAAGTTCGGAAAGAACGTGCCACGGTATAGGGTTCGTACGGTTATGATAGGGGATTTGTGTTTGTTTGTCGGTAGGGACATTTATACGATTCAATTTATATTGTTTTGAAATCAAAATAAAGATTGATTTAAATATTTGGCATTTTGAGTTTAGGGTATTAGGTGAAGAGGTGCAGACAACACGTGTTGTTGCATCAAAGTTTTTGAAGTTCGGAAACTACGATTTGCGTAGCAATGTTGAAGAAAACATTTAAATGCTATTATTATGTGGTGCATACGTTACGGGTTTATTTTTAAATATGGATTCAAATTTCCGGGAATGAATCAAGACACTTTTGCCGGTAAATTAAATTTCGGTTTTTACAAACATATGGCCTTTTCTATGGATTTTTGGGAGTTTTAAAGATGGTGAGTGGAAAACAAGGAGTATTTGTGAAGAAGTCAAGGACCAATTTGCTTTGATGGAAGGACTTAATGGACGCCGGTAGACAGCGGAACTTTATGATGGAAAACAAGTATAGCAGAATATGTGTATAAAGATAGAATTTACGGTGGAATGTTTTTTTTTTAAATAACTCTGTTTTGAATCATTAAGTAAGATCGAATAAAATATTGTAACAAGTTTTAACAAATATTGGATTTTTATTTGTAATTGGGATACGCCATCTGTTCTGGCATTTGGGATATGACGAAGGAAGCGCAAGGATTACTGCTGAGGCAGGAGCAAATTGGCGAAACGATTGAAAAATTGGTCCGTAATTTTAAGAAAGACGGCAGTTTACGTAAGGACAACGTGTATTACCGCAAGCGAATAACTCAGTCGCAAAATCTAGGGAGAGAGTTCAACAATAATCACGGACTTTTGTTGCCTCACGCAGTTGAGTACGGCAAGGGAAAATATTTTGCGGAAAATTACGCAGACTACATAAATAGTCTGGTCAACGAATGGGCAGATATATTTAGTTCTGAATTAGAAGGACTAGGGCAACAAACAGTGAGTTTGGTTTCGCCAGACGAGGAAGTAAGGAACAGATTGAAATCAATGCAGTCAGAGATGGAACTGTTTACTGGGAAAATAATTGACCAGTTCGAAGCGAGTACGAGCAGGGAAGAAGCTCAGGAATTGTGGAAGCAGGCGAATGCCGGAGGGGCTGTGTCACCATTAGAAGTAGCGGATCAAGCCTTAACGGCAATTCAAAAAAGAACAGAAGAAAAGTTGTTCAGTTTTCATAAGAAAGCAGAAGATTGGAAAGCACAAAAAAAGTACCTTGAGAATAAGGTAAAGGAACTTTCCCAGAGATTGTCGGAAACAGGGGAAGCAGCAGCGCTGTTGGAGAAGGAGTGTGCAGGATTGAAAAGAGGACGGGCGACCAATAGCAACCCACATAAAAAGGAGAGATCAAAATCAGCATCGGCTGGATTTACACAGACAGTATTGACATTGCCTCCTGAAGTTCGCTGGCCGGAGTATTTAACACCAGAAGGGATAAGCCGCATGGTAAAACCAAAATTGGTACTTAATGAAGAAAGGCAAGCGGAATTTTTGTTTGGCGCATCTGAAATCGGTGTCGAGCCTTTTTCTCCGGGAGGCCCGATAAATAATAAAAATCAGGGATATCCGCCAAAGGAGCCGGAAGCAGTACCCGTGCAGCAAAGTTCCGATACTGTGGGCAGTATTTCGCCTGCACGAACAAACGATCGAAGACTGATTAGTTTGAGTCCGTCACTGGCCAATTACCTCTCAGATCCGGGAGAAGAGAATTTGGAAACTACCAAAGAGATTAATAAAGCTAAGGTTTTACCAGCAATTGAGAAAACACAAAGCTATAAAATGGGCATTCTGCAAGTTGCTCATGCTGTGGAGAAGTTGGTGCCCATGTTCTCAGGAGTCGAGTTGTATGATCTGAGAACTGAGATCCGGCGCTTCAAAGAAGGTTGTGAGCTAGCACAACAGAGTGTTCCGGAAGCGGACGGGGAACACTTAATAAAGTGTATTAGGCAAAGAACCACAGGTGATGCGTTTGATTTACTAGCGCATAGCTCAGTAAGCACCCTGGCAGCATTATATGCACTTTTGGATAGGACGTATTTAAAACAAAAGTCGTATGATTATCTCGTTCGGGAAATTCAGAAATCAACTCAGACACCGGGGGAGGAATTGAGAGCCTTGGGGACGAAGGCTCAAGTCTCTCGGGAACGCTGCTGAAACGGAAGCCAACAGGCAGTTTCCAGAAAATGTTGCAGCATACAAGGCTCAAGTAGAACGGACTATGATTTCTGTGTTCAAGGCAGGCCTGATAAATAGGGATTTAGCTAATTATACTCTTACTCTCACGCCGAGGAGTATGGCAGAGTTAGTGGAGGCGGTCTCTTTAGCTGAAGCAGCAATACAACAGCGAACGACAACAGGTGGAATCTGCTGGACTGATGCTCCTGCAGAGGTAGGAACAGTACAGCTGCAAAACAGATGTGGAGTCGGTAGATTGATGGGCCAATTTCCGCAACAAAGAGACCAGGAATTCCTGGTTGGGAGGTTCCAGCCAAGGAAACCCATTTGCTCATTCTGTGATAAGCCAGGGCACACAAGGGATGAATGCGTTACACGGAAAAACATGCCCTACTGTATGGAGTGCCAAACTTACGGTCATGAGGCAAGTAGACAGTGCCAAGTAGACACTAAATGGGGTCAAAGTAGAAGGCAGCCAGCTACGAGGCGCCCGGATCCACCCTTGAGGGACAGCAGGGGTAACTTCAGTAGACCCCGTGTTAATTCAACGGAAGGAATTAGCCAGAGCAAAACTGATGCCCTATATGGCTATGAAAACGCATAGTCCAGTCCTCTTTTCCTCCAGGATACGGTAGCGAATCCGATAATGTAAGGGGAGAAGACGAGTGGATAGCAAATTGAATAATATAGCATTCAATTATAAAAAAAAGCATGTTGTAGAAATATTGTTTTTTGTTTATATATGCAGAAATAGCGTATGTTTAAGAAAAGTGACAGATTAAAAATTATAATCTGAGTAAAAGTTCAGATTAAAATTAAAGGTAGTTTAGAAAAAAAATTAGAGTTAAAAAATTAATTGTTTAAAATCTAACTTTATAATAAAATAAGTGTTATAATAAAAAGAAAAAGAAATTATACACAAGAGTATATATAGTACTTATAGTGTATTTATTTAAATATTATATAATTTTGAAATTCATTTATTAAATTGACTTACGAAATGTTCGACAAGAATTAAACATAGAATAAATATCAAACTAAAATGTATACTAGGAAGTTAAGAAAATTATTATAGGTGTTCTCTATATAGCTCTGATGATCTGAAGCGAAGCAGGAAGTTCCGGGAAGAACGGATATTGGAATACGGTGCGGACTAAGGGACCAACATAGTATTCGGAAATATGCGTTTTTGAAAAACAGAGATTTTTGGCAGTTATCTAAGGTTTGTGACCCCAAGGATGCCAACATATTAGCTTGGGGATGAATGGCGACGGATGTAATTTTAATTTTGCGAAACGGCATATGGCCGCAGCATTTGAACGCGTTGTGGATGAGTTATTGACAGGCAACGAAAAATAAACAAGTTTCCTTGAGGAGTCATTTTTTGAATTGGACAATTTTATAGTACAATGTCCACCCAGTGTATCACGATCTCAACAGAATCGATTTTGAATAAGTTGAAGATGGGTAAAAGCTTAAGGAGGGTGACTGAAACCACCACCAAATATAATAAACAGAGGAAATTTGGCTCACGGAAGTTAATTGCTTCATTGAAGTATATGTCCAAGCTAGAGTATGAACATATGAAACGGTATTTAAATATGTATGAAATATGATTTAATACAAGAGGACACAGAGACTAGTAACCGATCAGAGTACACAAATTACATCATTAAACGTGTATCTCGGAAAAATACCTATTGTCTCCACATCAAAGCCTAACGATGTCAAATACCATTATGAGGAAGCTCAAGAGAAATACTTCCACCATAAAACGCATTGCTGCAAAGTAAGACGGAGTATTGTAATCTCTCATGTATTCCAAATGTTTTTTACAAGTTGAAAACTGTAAGCAGAGGCAGTACCACCTACAGCCGTGGGGCACACTATATAAATGGAAAGAAGAAGGCCACTAAAAGCAAAGTTTTAATGGCAAACCAGATCGCCAAAATATCTTTGTACGTACCGATCCAGAAAGAAGGGAGGGGTATGCAGAGTTCATCGAGGGACTTCACTCCGACAACGACGGTCGTCAAATGGACCAGCGGGTAGCAGAGAGCGCAGTATAATGTAAGGTTTTATGTATAGAGTAGAATTGTGTTATTGTTTAGATGTTTGTATATACGCCAATGAGAAAAGAGTCAATGAAGGACCAAATTATAAAAAGGGGATTATAAAAAAAATAATGATGGATAAAAATAAGAAAAAAAAAAAAACAAAAGCAAAGTGAAGAAAAAAAAATAAGAGAAAGAAAACTACAAAAGAAAATAAAAGCTAGAGAAAAAGAAATATATATAAAAGAAAAGAATAAAAAAGAAAAAATAAAAAACGTGACAGAACCCAAATAAGGCGATTTAAAAAAAAAAAGATGTAAATAAAAACAAATTATATGTATGTAATATAGAGTTCAATCGATGCACATATATGTTTGCAGTGCAAGAAAAATATTGTAGAGATTTAATGGAAGTTAGTTGCACTAACTTCTTTTAGAAAGAGGGGTGGGATGTTGTGAGTTAGAATCAAGCTACCTACGCGTAGTTGACTCACAGCACCGGCTCTTATTAAATCCATTAAGAACGCACATATTTTTAGGGTGCAAATATTGTAAATGAATAGTGATTATTCATTAATTATGATGTAAACTTTTAGGGTGTCACAGTTCCGCAGTCAAGCTGACGAGGGGCATTTAGAATGCACCGACGACACTTTTACTTGCAGTAGGTCAGTGGGCTTGAGCCACTGACACCAAATAACAACTGCGAAACTGGAACACCAGAAAAGTCAAGACGTAGGCGTTAAGGCTCATTTACAGATAGTATATAAGAACTAGTATTTTAAGAATAAATCTCTCTTGTGTCTTGAAACCGAAAAGTGGTAGTGTTTGAATTCTATGTTAGGGCTCTTGATTTTTCAGCCACTCGCCTGAAAACGGCGACAGGACGTCTCTCTCGCCGACAAGCAGACACGAGGACCCCAACAGCAGATAGGAGTAGATATAGGAATAGAGAAGGCAGGAGACCAACCCAATCGACATTGGCAACAACTGAGACGTATACAGAGACACTGACAGAGGCTGCGACGCCGACTGAGACGCCGACTGAGGTAGAGAGGGGCAGATATAGACATAGAGAAGGCAGCAGATCCCCCAATCGACAGCGGCAGCGACTGACACACCTACAGAGACGCTGACAGACGCTGCGACGCCGACTGAGATAGATAGAGTTAGATATAGGCATAGAGAAGGCAGCAGACCCCTCCCCCCACAATCGACAGGGGCAACGACTGAGACGCCTACAGAGACGCTGACGGAGACTACGACGCCGACTGAGGCAGATAGGGGTAGGTATATGCATAGAGAAGGCAGCAGATCCCCCCCAATCGACAGCGGCAGCGACTGACACGCCTACAGAGACACCTAAAGACACGCTGAAAGAAGCTTCGATTCCGACTGAGGCAGATAGGGGTAGATATAGGTATAGAGAAGACAGCCGACACCCCAACCTTCTGCGGCAGCGACAGAGACGCCTACAGATTCGCCTACAGACACGCTGAAAGAGGCTTCGACGGCGACTGAGACGCCGACTGAGGCAGATAGGGGTAGATATAGGTATAGAGAAGGCAGCAGACCCCCCAATCGACTGCGGCAGCGACAGTATCGCCTACAGAGACGCTGACAGAGGCTGCGACGTCGACTGAGATGCCGACTGAGGTAGATTGGGGTAGATATAGGCGTAGAGAAGGCAGCAGACCCCCCAATCGACTGCGGCAGCGACAGAGACGCCTACAGAGACGCTGAAAGAGGCTTCGATGCCGTCTGATGCAGATAGGGATAGATATAGGCATTAAGAAGGCAGCAGATCCCCCCCAATCGACAGCGGCAGCGACTGAGACGCCTATAGATACCCTGACTGAGGCTGCGACGCCGACATAGGTAGATAGGCTTAGATATAGGCATAGAGAAGGCAGCTGACCCCCCAATCGACAGCGGCAGCTTCTGAGACGCCTACAGAGACGCTTACAGAGACACTGAAAAAGGCTTCGACGCCGACTGAGACGCCGACTGAGGCAGATAGGTTTAGATATCGGCATAGAGAAGGCAGCAGACCCCCCAATCGACTGCGGCAACGACTGAGACGCCTACAGAGACGCTGACGGAGGCTGCGACGCCGACTGAACCGCCGACTGAGGCAGATAGAGGTAGATATAGGCATAGAGAAATCAGCAGATCCCCAATTGACAGCGGCAGCGACTGAGACGCCTACAGAGACGCTTACAGAGACGCTGAAAGAGGCTTCGACGCCGACTGAGAAGCCGACTGAGGCAGATAGGTGTAGATATGGGCATAGAGAAGGCAGCAGATCCCCCCAATCGAACACGGCAGCGACTGAGACGCCTACAGAGACGCTGACAGAGGCTGCGCCGTCTATTGAGACGCCGACTGAGGCAGATAAGGGTAGATATGGGCATAGCGATGGCAGCAGACCCCCCAATCGACTGCGGCAGCGACTGAGACGCCTACAGAGACGCTGACAGAGGCTGCGACGTCGACTGAGACGCCGACTGAGGCAGATAGGGGAAGATATAGGCATAGAGAAGGCAGCAGACCCCCGAATCGACTGCGCCACCGACAGAGACGCCTACAGAGACGCTTACAGATACGCCTACAGAGACGCTGAAAGAGGCTTCGATGCTGTCTGAGGCAGATAGGGATAGATATAGGCATTGAGAAGGCAGCAGATCCCCCCAATCGACAGCGGCAGCGACTGAGACGCCTACAGATACACTGACAGAGGCTGCGACGCCGACTGAGGCAGATAGGGGTAGATATAGGCATAGAGAAAGCAGCACACCCCCCAATCGACAGCGGCAGAGACTGAGACGCCTACAGAGCCGCTGACGGAGGCTGCGACGCCGACTGAGACGCCGACTGAGGCAGATAGGGGTAATATATTCATAGAGAAGGCAGCAGACCCCCCCCCCCCCCATCGACTGCGGAAGACTGAGACGTCTACAGAGACACTGGCAGAGGCTGCGACGCCGTGTGAGGCGCAGACTGACGCAGCTATTGGTAGATGTAGGCATAGAGAAGGCAGCAGACCACCCAATCGACAGCGGAAGCGACTGAGACGCCTACAGAGACGCTGACAGAGGCTGTGACGCCGACTGAGACGCCGACTGAGGTAGATAGGGGTAGATATAGGCATAGAGAAGGCTGCAGATCCCCCCAATCGACAGCGGCAGCGACTGAGACACCTACAGAGACGCTGACAGACGCTGCGACACCGACTGAGATAGATAGAGGTAGATATAGGCATAGAGAAGGCAGCAGACCCCCTCCCCCCACAATCGACAGGGGCAACGACTGAGACGCCTACAGAGACGCTGACGGAGACTACGACACCGACTGAGGCAGATAGGGGTAGATATATGCATAGAGAAGGCAGCAGATCCCCCCCAATCGACAGCGGCAGCGACTGACACGCCTACAGAGACACCTAGAGACACGTTGAAAGAAGCTTCGACCCTGACTGAGGCAGATAGGGGTAGATATAGGTATAGAGAAGACAGCAGACACCCCAACCTTCTGCGGCAGCGACAGAGACACCTACAGAGACGCCTACAGACACGCTGAAAGAGGCTTCGACGGCGACTGAGACGCCGACTGAGGCAGATAGGGGTAGATATAGGCATAGAGAAGGCAGCAGACCCCCCAATCGACTGCGGCAGCGACAGAGACGCCTACAGAGACGCTGAAAGAGGCTTCGATGCCGTCTGATGCAGATAGGGATAGATATAGGCATTAAGAAGGCAGCAGATCCCCCCCAATCGACAGCGGCAGCGACTGAGACGCCTATAGATACCCTGACTGAGGCTGCGACGCCGACATAGGTAGATAGGCTTAGATATAGGCATAGAGAAGGCAGCAGACCCCCCAATCGACAGCGGCAGCTTCTGAGACGCCTACAGAGACGCTTACAGAGACACTGAAAAAGGCTTCGACGCCGACTGAGACGCCGACTGAGGCAGATAGGTGTAGATATGGGCATAGAGAAGGCAGCAGATCCCCCCAATCGAACACGGCAGCGACTGAGACGCCTACAGAGACGCTGACAGAGGCTGCGCCGTCTATTGAGACGCCGACTGAGGCAGATAGAGGTAGATATAGGCATAGAGAAATCAGCAGATCCCGAATTGACAGCGGCAGCGACTGAGACGCCTACAGAGACGCTTACAGAGACGCTGAAAGAGGCTTCGACGCCGACTGAGACGCCGACTGAGGCAGATAGGTGTAGATATGGGCATAGAGAAGGCAGCAGATCCCCCCAATCGAACACGGCAGCGACTGAGACGCCTACAGAGACGCTGACAGAGGCTGCGCCGTCTATTGAGACGCCGACTGAGGCAGATAAGGGTAGATATGGGCATAGCGATGGCAGCAGACCCCCCAATCGACTGCGGCAGAGACTGAGACGCCTACAGAGACGCTGACAGAGGCTGCGACGTCGACTGAGACGCCGACTGAGGCAGATAGGGGAAGATATAGGCATAGAGAAGGCAGCAGACCCCCGAATCGACTGCGCCACCGACAGAGACGCCTACAGAGACGCTTACAGATACGCCTACAGAGACGCTGAAAGAGGCTTCGATGCTGTCTGAGGCAGATAGGGATAGATATAGGCATTGAGAAGGCAGCAGATCCCCCCAATCGACAGCGGCAGCGACTGAGACGCCTACAGATACACTGACAGAGGCTGCGACGCCGACTGAGGCAGATAGGGGTAGATATAGGCATAGAGAAAGCAGCACACCCCCCAATCGACAGCGGCAGCGACTGAGACGCCTACAGAGCCGCTGCCGGAGGCTGCGACGCCGACTGAGACGCCGACTGAGGCAGATAGGGGTAATATATTCATAGAGAAGGCAGCAGACCCCCCCCCCCCCCCATCGACTGCGGAAGCGACTGAGACGTCTACAGAGACACTGGCAGAGGCTGCGACGCCGTGTGAGGCGCAGACTGACGCAGCTATTGGTAGATGTAGGCATAGAGAAGGCAGCAGACCACCCAATCGACAGCGGCAGCGACTGAGACGACTACAGAGACGCTGACAGAGACTGCGAAGCCGACTGAGAAGTCCACTGAGGCAGATAGGGGTAATATAGGCATAGAGAAGGCAGAAGACCACCCAATCGACAGCGGAAGCGACTGAGACGCCTACAGAGACGCTGACAGAGGCTGTGACGCCGACTGAGACGCCGACTGAGGTAGATAGGGGTAGATATAGGCATAGAGAAGGCTGCAGATCCCCCCAATCGACAGCGGCAGCGACTGAGACACCTACAGAGACGCTGACAGACGCTGCGACACCGACTGAGATAGATAGAGGTAGATATAGGCATAGAGAAGGCAGCAGACCCCCTCCCCCCACAATCGACAGGGGCAACGACTGAGACGCCTACAGAGACGCTGACGGAGACTACGACACCGACTGAGGCAGATAGGGGTAGATATATGCATAGAGAAGGCAGCAGATCCCCCCCAATCGACAGCGGCAGCGACTGACACGCCTACAGAGACACCTAGAGACACGCTGAAAGAAGCTTCGACCCTGACTGAGGCAGATAGGGGTAGATATAGGTATAGAGAAGACAGCAGACACCCCAACCTTCTGCGGCAGCGACAGAGACACCTACAGAGACGCCTACAGACACGCTGAAAGAGGCTTCGACGGCGACTGAGACGCCGACTGAGGCAGATAGGGGTAGATATAGGCATAGAGAAGGCAGCAGACCCCCCAATCGACTGCGGCAGCGACAGTATCGCCTACAGAGACGCTGACAAAGGCTGCGACGTCGACTGAGATGCCGACTGAGACAGATAGGGGTAGATATAGGCGTAGAGAAGGCAGCAGACCCCCCAATCGACTGCGGCAGCGACAGAGACGCCTACAGAGATGCTTACAGAGACGCCTACAGAGACGCTGAAAGAGGCTTCGACGCAGTCTGAGGCAGATAGGGGTAGATATAGACAATGAGAAAGCTGCAGATCACCCCCAATCGACAGCGGCAGCGACTGAGACGCCTACAGAGATGCAGACAGAGGCTGCGACGCCGACTGAGGCAGATAGGTGTAGATATAGGTATAGAGAAGGCAGCAGACCTCCCAATCGACTGCGGCAGCGACAGTGACGCCTACAGAGACGCTGACAGAGACTGCGACGTCGACTGAGATGCCGACTGAGGCAGATAGGGGTAGATATAGGCGTAGAGAAGGCAGCAGACCCCCCAATGGACTGCGGCAGCGACAGAGACGCCTACAGAGACGCTGAAAGAGGCTTCGATGCCGTCTGATGCAGATAGGGATAGATATAGGCATTAAGAAGGCAGCAGATCCCCCCCCAATCGACAGCGGCAGCGACTGAGACGCCTATAGATACCCTGACTGAGGCTGCGACGCCGACATAGGTAGATAGGCTTAGATATAGGCATAGAGAAGCCAGCAGACCCCCCAATCGACAGCGGCAGCTTCTGAGACGCCTACAGAGACGCTTACAGAGACACTGAAAAAGGCTTCGACGCCGACTGAGGCAGATAGGTTTAGATATCGGCATAGAGAAGGCAGCAGACCCCCCAATCGACTGCGGCAACGACTGAGACGCCTACAGAGACGCTGACGGAGGCTGCGACGCCGACTGAACCGCCGACAGAGGCAGATAGAGGTAGATATAGGCATAGAGAAATCAGCAGATCCCCAATTGACAGCGGCAGCGACTGAGACGCCTACAGAGACGCTTACAGAGACGCTGAAAGAGGCTTCGACGCCGACTGAGACGCCGACTGAGGCAGATAGGTGTAGATATGGGCATAGAGAAGGCAGCAGATCCCCCCAATCGAACACGGCAGCGACTGAGACGCCTACAGAGACGCTGACAGAGGCTGCGCCGGCTACTGAGACGCCGACTGAGGCAGATAAGGGTAGATATGGGCATAGCGATGGCAGCAGACCCCCCAATCGACTGCGGCAGCGACTGAGATGCCTAGAGAGACGCTGACAGAGGCTGCGACGTCGACTGAGACGCCGACTGAGGCAGATAGGGGAAGATATAGGCATAGAGAAGGCAGCAGACCCCCGAATCGACTGCGCCACCGACAGAGACGCCTACAGAGACGCTTACAGATACGCCTACAGAGACGCTGAAAGAGGCTTCGATGCTGTCTGAGGCAGATAGGGATAGATATAGGCATTGAGAAGGCAGCAGATCCCCCCAATCGACAGCGGCAGCGACTGAGACGCCTACAGATACACTGACAGAGGCTGCGACGCCGACTGAGGCAGATAGGGGTAGATATAGGCATAGAGAAAGCAGCACACCCCCAATCGACAGCGGCAGCGACTGAGACGCCTACAGAGCCGCTGACGGAGGCTGCGACGCCGACTGAGGCAGATAGGGGTAATATAGGCATAGAGAAGGCAGCAGACCCCCCCCCCCCCCATCGACTGCGGAAGCGACTGAGACGTCTACAGAGACACTGGCAGAGGCTGCGACGCCGTGTGAGGCGCAGACTGACGCAGCTATTGGTAGATGAAGGCATAGAGAAGGCAGCAGACCACCCAATCGACAGCGGCAGCGACTGAGACGACTACAGAGACGCTGACAGAGACTGCGAAGCCGACTGAGAAGTCCACTGAGGCAGATAGGGGTAATATAGGCATAGAGAAGGCAGCAGACCACCCAATCGACAGCGGAAGCGACTGAGACGAATACAGAGACGCTGACAGAGGCTGTGACGCCGACTGAGACGCCGACTGAGGTAGATAGGGGTAGATATAGGCATAGAGAAGGCTGCAGATCCCCCCAATCGACAGCGGCAGCGACTGAGACACCTACAGAGACGCTGACAGACGCTGCGACGCCGACTGAGATAGATAGAGGTAGATATAGGCATAGAGAAGGCAGCAGACCCCCTCCCCCCACAATCGACAGGGGCAACGACTGAGACGCCTACAGAGACGCTGACGGAGACTACGACACCGACTGAGGCAGATAGGGGTAGATATATGCATAGAGAAGGCAGCAGATCCCCCCCAATCGACAGCGGCAGCGACTGACACGCCTACAGAGACACCTAGAGACACGCTGAAAGAAGCTTCGACCCTGACTGAGGCAGATAGGGGTAGATATAGGTATAGAGAAGACAGCAGACACCCCAACCTTCTGCGGCAGCGACAGAGACACCTACAGAGGCGCCTACAGACACGCTGAAAGAGGCTTCGACGGCGACTGAGACGCCGACTGAGGCAGATAGGGGTAGATATAGGCATAGAGAAGGCAGCAGACCCCCCAATCGACTGCGGCAGCGACAGTATCGCCTACAGAGACGCTGACAGAGGCTGCGACGTCGACTGAGATGCCGACTGAGACAGATAGGGGTAGATATAGGCGTAGAGAAGGCAGCAGACCCCCCAATCGACTGCGGCAGCGACAGAGACGCCTACAGAGACGCTTACAGAGACGCCTACAGAGACGCTGAAAGAGGCTTCGACGCAGTCTGAGGCAGATAGGGGTAGATATAGACAATGAGAAGGCTGCAGATCACCCCCAGTCGACAGCGGCAGCGACTGAGACGCCTACAGAGACGCAGACAGAGGCTGCGACGCCGACTGAGGCAGATAGGTGTAGATATAGGTATAGAGAAGGCAGCAGACCTCCCAATCGACTGCGGCAGCGACAGTGACGCCTACAGAGACGCTGACAGAGGCTGCGACGTCGACTGAGATGCCGACTGAGGCAGATAGGGGTAGATGTAGGCGTAGAGAAGGCAGCAGACCCCCCAATCGACTGCGGCAGCGACAGAGACGCCTACAGAGACGCTTACAGAGACGCCTACAGAGACGCTGAAAGAGGCTTCGACGCAGTCTGAGGCAGATAGGGGTAGATATAGGCAATGAGAAGGCTGCAGATCACCCCCAATCGACAGCGGCAGCGACTGAGACGCCTACAGAGACGCAGACAGAGGCTGCGACGCCGACTGAGGCAGATAGGTGTAGATATAGGTATAGAGAAGGCAGCAGACCTACCAATCGACTGCGGCAGCGACAGTGACGCTTACAGAGACGCTGACAGAGGCTGCGACGTCGACTGAGATGCCGACTGAGGCAGATAGGTGTAGATATAGGCGTAGAGAAGGCAGCAGACCCCGCAATCGACTGCGGCAGCGACAGAGACGCCTACAGAGACGCTGAAAGAGGCTTCGATGCCGTCTGAGGCAGATAGGGATAGATATAGGTATAGAGAAGGCAGCAGACCTCCCAATCGACTGCGGCAGCGACAGTGACGCCTACAGAGACGCTTACAGATACGCCTACAGAGACTCTACAAGAGCCTTCGATGCCATCTGAGGCAGATTGGGATAGATATAGGCATAGAGAAGCCAGCAGACCCCCCAATCGACATCGGCAGCGACTGAGACGCCAACAGAGACACTGACAGAGGGTGCTACGCCGACTAAGACGCCGACTGAGGCAGATAGGTGTAGATACAGGCATAGAGAAGGCAGCAGACCCCCCAATCCGCAGCGACTAATGTCTGAGACGCCTACAGAGACGCTGAAAGAGGCTTCGACACCGACTCAGACGCCGACTGAGGCAGATAGGGGTTAATATAGGTAAAGAGAAGGCAGCAGACCCTGCAATCGACAGCGGCAGCGACTGACACGCCTACAGAGACACTGGCAGAGGCTGCGACGCCGTGTGAGACGCCGCCTGACGGAGCTATTGGTAGATATAGGCATAGAGAAGGCAGCAGACCACCCAATCGACAGCGGCAGCGACTGAGACGACTACAGAGACGCTGACAGCGGCTGCGACACCGACTGAGAAGTCCGCTGAGGCAGATAGGGGTAATATAGGCATAGAGAAGGCAGCAGACCCCCCAATCGACAGCGGAAGTGACTGAGACGCCTACAGAGATGCTGACAGAGGCTGGGACGCCGACTGAGCCGCCGACTGAGGCAGATAGGGGTAGGTGTAGGCATAGAGATGGCAGCAGATCCCCCATAATCGACAGCGGCAGCGACTGAGACGCCTACAGAGACGCTGACAGAGGCTGTGACGTCGACTGAGGCAGATAGGGGAAGATATAGGCATAGAGATGGCAGCAGACCCCCCGAATCGACTGCGCCACCGACAGAGACGCCTACAGAGACGCTGACAGAGGCTGCGACGCCGTGTGAGACGCAGACTGACGCAGGTATTGGTAGATATAGGCATAGATAAGGCAGCAGATCACCCAATCGACAGCGGCAGCGACTGAGACGACTACAGAGACGCTGACAGAGGCTGCGACGCCGACTGAGAAGTTCACTGAGGCAGACAGGGGTAATATAGGCATAGAGAAGGCAGCAGACCCCGCAATCGACAGCGGAAGCGACTGAGACGCCTACAGAGATGCTGACTGAGGTTGGGACGCCGACTGAGACGCCGACTGAGGCAGATAGGGGTAGATATAGGCATAGAGAAGGCAGCAGACCCCCCAATCGACTGCGGCAGCGACAGTATCGCCTACAGAGACGCTGACAAAGGCTGCGACGTCGACTGAGATGCCGACTGAGACAGATAGGGGTAGATATAGCCGTAGAGAAGGCAGCAGACCCCCCAATCGACTGCGGCAGCGACAGAGACGCCTACAGAGACGCTTACAGAGACGCCTACAGAGACGCTGAAAGAGGCTTCGACGCAGTCTGAGGCAGATAGGGGTAGATATAGACAATGAGAAGGCTGCAGATCACCCCCAATCGACAGCGGCAGCGACTGAGACGCCTACAGAGACGCAGACAGAGGCTGCGACGCCGACTGAGGCAGATAGGTGTAGATATAGGTATAGAGAAGGCAGCAGACCTCCCAATCGACTGCGGCAGCGACAGTGACGCCTACAGAGACGCTTACAGAGACACTGAAAAAGGCTTCGACGCCGACTGAGGCAGATAGGTTTAGATATCGGCATAGAGAAAGCAGCAGACCCCCCAATCGACTGCGGCAACGACTGAGACGCCTACAGAGACGCTGACGGAGGCTGCGACGCCGACTGAACCGCCGACAGAGGCAGATAGAGGTAGATATAGGCATAGAGAAATCAGCAGATCCCCAATTGACAGCGGCAGCGACTGAGACGCCTACAGAGACGCTTACAGAGACGCTGAAAGAGGCTTCGACGCCGACTGAGACGCCGACTGAGGCAGATAGGTGTAGATATGGGCATAGAGAAGGCAGCAGATCCCCCCAATCGAACACGGCAGCGACTGAGACGCCTACAGAGACGCTGACAGAGGCTGCGCCGTCTACTGAGACGCCGACTGAGGCAGATAAGGGTAGATATGGGCATAGCGATGGCAGCAGACCCCCCAATCGACTGCGGCAGCGACTGAGACGCCTAGAGAGACGCTGACAGAGGCTGCGACGTCGACTGAGACGCCGACTGAGGCAGATAGGGGAAGATATAGGCATAGAGAAGGCAGCAGACCCCCGAATCGACTGCGCCACCGACAGAGACGCCTACAGTGACGCTTACAGATACGCCTACAGAGACGCTGAAAGAGGCTTCGATGCTGTCTGAGGCAGATAGGGATAGATATAGGCATTGAGAAGGCAGCAGATCCCCCCAATCGACAGCGGCAGCGACTGAGACGCCTACAGATACACTGACAGAGGCTGCGACGCCGACTGAGGCAGATAGGGGTAGATATAGGCATAGAGAAAGCAGCACACCCCCAATCGACAGCGGCAGCGACTGAGACGCCTACAGAGCCGCTGACGGAGGCTGCGACGCCGACTGAGGCAGATAGGGGTAATATAGGCATAGAGAAGGCAGCAGACCCCCCCCCCCCCCATCGACTGCGGAAGCGACTGAGACGTCTACAGAGACACTGGCAGAGGCTGCGACGCCGTGTGAGGCGCAGACTGACGCAGCTATTGGTAGATGAAGGCATAGAGAAGGCAGCAGACCACCCAATCGACAGCGGCAGCGACTGAGACGACTACAGAGACGCTGACAGAGACTGCGAAGCCGACTGAGAAGTCCACTGAGGCAGATAGGGGTAATATAGGCATAGAGAAGGCAGCAGACCACCCAATCGACAGCGGAAGCGACTGAGACGAATACAGGGACGCTGACAGAGGCTGTGACGCCGACTGAGACGCCGACTGAGGTAGATAGGGGTAGATAGAGGCATAGAGAAGGCTGCAGATCAACCCAATCGACAGCGGCAGCGACTGAGACACCTACAGAGACGCTGACAGACGCTGCGACGCCGACTGAGATAGATAGAGGTAGATATAGGCATAGAGAAGGCAGCAGACCCCCTCCCCCCACAATCGACAGGGGCAACGACTGAGACGCCTACAGAGACGCTGACGGAGACTACGACACCGACTGAGGCAGATAGGGGTAGATATATGCATAGAGAAGGCAGCAGATCCCCCCCAATCGACAGCGGCAGCGACTGACACGCCTACAGAGACACCTAGAGACACGCTGAAAGAAGCTTCGACCCTGACTGAGGCAGATAGGGGTAGATATAGGTATAGAGAAGACAGCAGACACCCCAACCTTCTGCGGCAGCGACAGAGACACCTACAGAGGCGCCTACAGACACGCTGAAAGAGGCTTCGACGGCGACTGAGACGCCTACTGAGGCAGATAGGGGTAGATATAGGCATAGAGAAGGCAGCAGACCCCCCAATCGACTGCGGCAGCGACAGTATCGCCTACAGAGACGCTGACAGAGGCTGCGACGTCGACTGAGATGCCGACTGAGACAGATAGGGGTAGATATAGGCGTAGAGAAGGCAGCAGACCCCCCAATCGACTGCGGCAGCGACAGAGACGCCTACAGAGACGCTTACAGAGACGCCTACAGAGACGCTGAAAGAGGCTTCGACGCAGTCTGAGGCAGATAGGGGTAGATATAGACAATGAGAAGGCTGCAGATCACCCCCAATCGACAGCGGCAGCGACTGAGACGCCTACAGAGACGCAGACAGAGGCTGCGACGCCGACTGAGGCAGATAGGTGTAGATATAGGTATAGAGAAGGCAGCAGACCTCCCAATCGACTGCGGCAGCGACAGTGACGCCTACAGAGACGCTGACAGAGGCTGCGACGTCGACTGAGATGCCGACTGAGGCAGATAGGGGTAGATATAGGCGTAGAGAAGGCAGCAGACCCCCCAATCGACTGCGGCAGCGACAGAGACGCCTACAGAGACGCTTACAGAGACGCCTACAGAGACGCTGAAAGAGGCTTCTACGCAGTCTGAGGCAGATAGGGGTAGATATAGGCAATGAGAAGGCTGCAGATCACCCCCAATCGACAGCGGCAGCGACTGAGACGCCTACAGAGACGCAGACAGAATCTGCGACGCCGACTGAGGCAGATAGGTGTAGATTGGGTATAGAGAAGGCAGCAGACCTACCAATCGACTGCGGCAGCGACAGTGACGCTTACAGAGACGCTGACAGAGGCTGCGACGTCGACTGAGATGCCGACTGAGGCAGATAGGTGTAGATATAGGCGTAGAGAAGGCAGCAGACCCCGCAATCGACTGCGGCAGCGACAGAGACGCCTACAGAGACGCTGAAAGAAGCTTCGATGCCGTCTGAGGCAGATAGGGATAGATATAGGTATAGAGAAGGCAGCAGACCTCCCAATCGACTGCGGCAGCGACAGTGACGCCTACAGAGACGCTTACAGATACGCCTACAGAGACTCTACAAGAGCCTTCGATGCCACCTGAGGCAGATTGGGATAGATATAGGCATAGAGAAGCCAGCAGACCCCCCAATCGACATCGGCAGCGACTGAGACGCCAACAGAGACACTGACAGAGGGTGCTACGCCGACTAAGACGCCGACTGAGGCAGATAGGAGTAGATACAGGCATAGAGAAGGCAGCAGACCCCCCAATCCGCAGCGACTAATGTCTGAGACGCCTACAGAGACGCTGAAAGAGGCTTCGACACCGACTCAGACGCCGACTGAGGCAGATAGGGGTTAATATAGGTAAAGAGAAGGCAGCAGACCCTGCAATCGACAGCGGCAGCGACTGACACGCCTACAGAGACACTGGCAGAGGCTGCGACGCCGTGTGAGACGCCGCCTGACGGAGCTATTGGTAGATATAGGCATAGAGAAGGCAGCAGACCACCCAATCGACAGCGGCAGCGACTGAGACGACTACAGAGACGCTGACAGCGGCTGCGACAACCGACTGAGAAGTCCGCTGAGGCAGATAGGGGTAATATAGGCATAGAGAAGGCAGCAGACCCCCCAATCGACAGCGGAAGTGACTGAGACGCCTACAGAGATGCTGACAGAGGCTGGGACGCCGACTGAGCCGCCGACTGAGGCAGATAGGGGTAGGTGTAGGCATAGAGATGGCAGCAGATCCCCCATAATCGACAGCGGCAGCGACTGAGACGCCTACAGAGACGCTGACAGAGGCTGTGACGTCGACTGAGGCAGATAGGGGAAGATATAGGCATAGAGATGGCAGCAGACCCCCCGAATCGACTGCGCCACCGACAGAGACGCCTACAGAGACGCTGACAGAGGCTGCGACGCCGTGTGAGACGCAGACTGACGCAGGTATTGGTAGATATAGGCATAGATAAGGCAGCAGACCACCCAATCGACAGCGGCAGCGACTGAGACGACTACAGAGACGCTGACAGAGGCTGCGACGCCGACTGAGAAGTTCACTGAGGCAGACAGGGGTAATATAGGCATAGAGAAGGCAGCAGACCCCGCAATCGACAGCGGAAGCGACTGACACGCCTACAGAGATGCTGACTGAGGTTGGGACGCCGACTGAGACGCCGACTGAGGAAGATAGGGGTAGATATAGGCATAGAGATGGCAGCAGATCCCCCCAATCGACAGCGGCAGCGACTGAGACGCCTACAGAGACGCTGACAGAGGCTGTGACGCCGACTGAGACGCCGACTGACGTAGATAGGGGTAGATATAGGCATAGGCTTCTGAGACGCCTACAGAGACGCTTACAGAGACACTGAAAAAGGCTTCGACGCCGACTGAGACGCCGACTGAGGCAGATAGGTTTAGATATCGGCATAGAGAAGGCAGCAGACCCCCCAATCGACTGCGGCAACGACTGGGACGCCTACAGAGACGCTGACAGAGGCTGTGACGCCGACTGAGACGCCGACTGACGTAGATAGGGGTAGATATAGGCATAGAGAAGGCAGCAGATCCCCCAATCGACAGCGGCAGCGCTGAGACGCCTACAGAGACGCTGACAGAGGCTGCGACGCCGACTGAGGCAGATAGAGGTAGATATAGGCATAGAGAAGGCAGCAGACCCCCCAATCGACAGCTGCAGCGACTGAGACGCCTGCAGAGACGCCTACAGACACGCTGAAAGAGGCTTCGACGCCGACTGAGACGCCGACTGAGGCAGATAGGGGTAGATATAGGTATAGAGAAGGCAGCAGACCCCCCAATCGACTGCGGCAGCGACAGTGACGCCTACAGAGACGCTGACAGAGGCTGCGACGTCGACTGAGACGCCGACTGAGGCAGATAGGGGTAGATATAGGCGTAAAGAAGGCAGCAGACCCACCAATCGACAGCGGAAGCGACTGAGACGCCTACAGAGATGCTGACAGAGAGTGGGACGCTGCCTGAGACGCCGACTGAGGCAGATAGGGGTAGATATAGGCATAGAGAATGCAGCAGACCACCCAATCGACAGCGGCAGCGACTGAGACGACTACAGAGAAGCTGACAGAGGCTGCGACGCCGACTTAGAAGTCGACTGAGGCAGATAGGGGTAATATAGGCATAGAGACGGCAGCAGAACCCCCAATCGACAGCGGCAACGACTGATACGCCTACAGAGACGCTCTTGGAGGCTGTGACGCCGACGGAACCGCCGACTGAGGCAGATAGAGGTAGATATAGGCATAGAGAAGGCAGGAGACCCGACAAGCGACATCGGCAACGACTGAGATGACTACAGAGATGCTGACAGAGGCTGTGACGCCGACTGAGACGCCGACTGAGGCAGATAGAGGTAGATATAGGCATAGAGAAATCAGCGGACCCCCAATCGACAGCGGCAGCGACTGAGACGCCTACAGAGACGCTTACAGAGACACTGAAAAAGGCTTCGACGCCGACTGAGACGCCGACTGAGGCAGATAGGGGTAGATATGGGCATAGAGAAGGCAGCAAATCCCCCCAATCGACAGCGGCAGCGACTGAGACGCAAACAGAGACGCTGACAGATGGTGCTACGCCGACTGAGACGCCGACTGAGGCAGATAGGTGTAGATACAGGCATAGAGAAGGGAGCAGACCCCCCCCCAATCCGCAGCGGCAAATGTCTGAGAAGCCTACAGAGACGCTGAAAGAGGCTTCGACACCGACTGAGACGCCGACCGAGGCAGATAGGGGTAGATATAGGCATAGAGAAGGCAGCAGACCCTCCCAATCGACAGCGGCAGCGACTGAGACGCCTACAGAGACGCTGACAGAGGCTGCGACACCGACTGAGACGCCGACTGACGTAGATAGGGGTAGATATAGGCATAGAGAAGGCAGCAGATCCCCCAATCGACAGCGGCAGCGCTGAGACGCCTACAGAGACGCTGACAGAGGCTGCGACGCCGACTGAGACAGATAGGGGTAGATATAGGCGTAGAGAAGGCAGCAGACCCCCCAATCGACTGCGGCAGCGACAGAGACGCCTACAGAGACGCTTACAGAGACGCCTACAGAGACTCTGAAAGAGGCTTCGACGCAGTCTGAGGCAGATAGGGGTAGATATAGACAATGAGAAGGCTGCAGATCACCCCCAATCGACAGCGGCAGCGACTGAGACGCCTACAGAGACGCAGACAGAGGCTGCGACGCCGACTGAGGCAGATAGGTGTAGATATAGGTATAGAGAAGGCAGCAGACCTCCCAATCGACTGCGGCAGCGACAGTGACGCCTACAGAGACGCTGACAGAGGCTGCGACGTCGACTGAGATGCCGACTGAGGCAGATAGGGGTAGATATAGGCGTAGAGAAGGCAGCAGACCCCCCAATCGACTGCGGCAGCGACAGAGACGCCTACATAGACGCTGACGGAGGCTGCGACGCCGACTGAACCGCCGACTGAGGCAGATAGAGGTAGATATAGGCATAGAGAAATCAGCAGATCCCCAATTGACAGCGGCAGCGACTGAGACGCCTACAGAGACGCTTACAGAGACGCTGAAAGAGGCTTCGACGCCGACTGAGACGCCGACTGAGGCAGATAGGTGTAGATATGGGCATAGAGAAGGCAGCAGATCCCCCCAATCGAACACGGCAGCGACTGAGACGCCTAAAGAGACGCTGACAGAGGCTGCGCCGTCTACTGAGACGCCGACTGAGGCAGATAAGGGTAGATATGGGCATAGCGATGGCAGCAGACCCCCCAATCGACTGCGGCAGCGACTGAGACGCCTAGAGAGACGCTGACAGAGGCTGCGACGTCGACTGAGACGCCGACTGAGGCAGATAGGGGAAGATATAGGCATAGAGAAGGCAGCAGACCCCCGAATCGACTGCGCCACCGACAGAGACGCCTACAGAGACGCTTACAGAGACGCCTACAGAGACTCTGAAAGAGGCTTCGACGCAGTCTGAGGCAGATAGGGGTAGATATAGACAATGAGAAGGCTGCAGATCACCCCCAATCGACAGCGGCAGCGACTGAGACGCCTACAGAGACGCTGAAAGAGGCTTCGATGCCGTCTGATGCAGATAGGGATAGATATAGGCATTAAGAAGGCAGCAGATCCCCCCCCCCAATCGACAGCGGCAGCGACTGTGACGCCTATAGATACCCTGACTGAGGCTGCGACGCCGACATAGGTAGATAGGCTTAGATATAGGCATAGAGAAGCCAGCAGACCCCCCAATCGACAGCGGCAGCTTCTGAGACGCCTACAGAGACGCTTACAGAGACACTGAGAAAGGCTTCGACGCCGACTGAGGCAGATAGGTTTAGATATCGGCATAGAGAAGGCAGCAGACCCCCCAATCGACTGCGGCAACGACTGAGACGCCTACAGAGACGCTGACGGAGGCTGCGACGCCGACTGAACCGCCGACTGAGGCAGATAGAGGTAGATATAGGCATAGAGAAATCAGCAGATCCCCAATTGACAGCGGCAGCGACTGAGACGCCTACAGAGACGCTTACAGAGACGCTGAAAGAGGCTTCGACGCCGACTGAGACGCCGACTGAGGCAGATAGGTGTAGATATGGGCATAGAGAAGGCAGCAGATCCCCCCAATCGAACACGGCAGCGACTGAGACGCCTAAAGAGACGCTGACAGAGGCTGCGCCGTCTACTGAGACGCCGACTGAGGCAGATAAGGGTAGATATGGGCATAGCGATGGCAGCAGACCCCCCAATCGACTGCGGCAGCGACTGAGACGCCTAGAGAGACGCTGACAGAGGCTGCGACGTCGACTGAGACGCCGACTGAGGCAGATAGGGGAAGATATAGGCATAGAGAAGGCAGCAGACCCCCGAATCGACTGCGCCACCGACAGAGACGCCTACAGAGACGCTTACAGATACGCCTACAGAGACGCTGAAAGAGGCTTCGATGCTGTCTGAGGCAGATAGGGATAGATATAGGCATTGAGAAGGCAGCAGATCCCCCCAATCGACAGCGGCAGCGACTGAGACGCCTACAGATACACTGACAGAGGCTGCGACGCCGACTGAGGCAGATAGGGGTAGATATAGGCATAGAGAAAGCAGCACACCCCCAATCGACAGCGGCAGCGACTGAGACGCCTACAGAGCCGCTGACGGAGGCTGCGACGCCGACTGAGACGCCGACTGAGGCAGATAGGGGTAATATAGGCATAGAGAAGGCAGCAGACCGCCCCCCCCCCCCCCCCCCCCCCATCGACTGCGGAAGCGACTGAGACGTCTACAGAGACACTGGCAGAGGCTGCGACGCCGTGTGAGGCGCAGACTGACGCAGCTATTGGTAGATGAAGGCATAGAGAAGGCAGCAGACCACCCAATCGACAGCGGCAGCGACTGAGACGACTACAGAGACACTGACAGAGACTGCGAAGCCGACTGAGAAGTCCACTGAGGCAAATAGGGGTAATATAGGCATAGAGAAGGCAGCAGACCACCCAATCGACAGCGGAAGCGACTGAGACGAATACAGAGACGCTGACAGAGGCTGTGACGCCGACTGAGACGCCGACTGAGGTAGATAGGGGTAGATATAGGCATAGAGAAGGCTGCAGATCCCCCCAATCGACAGCGGCAGCGACTGAGACACCTACAGAGACGCTGACAGACGCTGCGACGCCGACTGAGATAGATAGAGGTAGATATAGGCATAGAGAAGGCAGCAGACCCCCTCCCCCCACAATCGACAGTGGCAACGACTGAGACGCCTACAGAGACGCTGACGGAGACTACGACACCGACTGAGGCAGATAGGGGTAGATATATGCATAGAGAAGGCAGCAGATCCCCCCCAATCGACAGCGGCAGCGACTGACACGCCTACAGAGACACCTAGAGCCACGCTGAAAGAAGCTTCGACCCTGACTGAGGCAGATAGGGGTAGATATAGGTATAGAGAAGACAGCAGACACCCCAACCTTCTGCGGCAGCGACAGAGACACCTACAGACGCGCCTACAGACACGCTGAAAGAGGCTTCGACGGCGACTGAGACGCCGACTGAGGCAGATAGGGGTAGATATAGGCGTAGAGAAGGCAGCAGACCCCCCAATCGACTGCGGCAGCGACTGAGACGCCTACAGAGTCGCTGACAGAGGCTGTGACGCCGACTGAGACGCCGACTGAGACGCCGACTGACGTAGATAGGGGTAGATATAGGCATAGGCTTCTGAGACGCCTACAGAGACGCTTACAGAGACAGTGAAAAAGGCTTCGACGCCGACTGAGACGCCGACTGAGGCAGATAGGTTTAGATATCGGCATAGAGAAGGCAGCAGACCCCCCAATCGACTGCGGCAACGACTGAGACGCCTACAGAGACGCTGACAGAGGCTGTGACGCCGACTGAGACGCCGACTGACGTAGATAGGGGTAGATATAGGCATAGAGAAGGCAGCAGATCCCCCCAATCGACAGCGGCAGCGCTGAGACGCCTACAGAGACGCTGACAGAGGCTGCGACGCCGACTGAGGCAGATAGAGGTAGATATAGGCATAGAGAAGGCAGCAGACCCCCCAATCGACAGCGGCAGCGACTGAGACGCCTGCAGAGACGCCTACAGACACGCTGAAAGAGGCTTCGACGCCGACTGAGACGCCGACTGAGGCAGATAGGGGTAGATATAGGTATAGAGAAGGCAGCAGACCCCCCAATCGACTGCGGCAGCGACAGTGACGCCTACAGAGACGCTGACAGAGGCTGCGACGCCGTGTGAGACGCAGACTGACGCAGGTATTGGTAGATATAGGCATAGATAAGGCAGCAGACCACCCAATCGACAGCGGCAGCGACAGAGACGCCTACAGAGACGCTGACAGAGGCTGTGACGCCGACTGAGACGCCGACTGAGGCAGATAGAGGTAGATATAGGCATAGAGAAGGCAGCAGACCCCGCAATCGACAGCGGAAGCGACTGAGACGCCTACAGAGATGCTGACTGAGGTTGGGACGCCGACTGAGACGCCGACTGAGGAAGATAGGGGTAGATATAGGCATAGAGATGGCAGCAGATCCCCCCCAATCGACAGCGGCAGCGACTGAGACGCCTACAGAGACGCTGACAGAGGCTGTGACGCCGACTGAGACGCCGACTGACGTAGATAGGGGTAGATATAGGCATAGGCTTCTGAGACGCCTACAGAGACGCTTACAGAGACACTGAAAAAGGCTTCGACGCCGACTGAGACGCCGACTGAGGCAGATAGGTTTAGATATCGGCATAGAGAAGGCAGCAGACCCCCCCAATCGACTGCGGCAACGACTGAGACGCCTACAGAGACGCTGACAGAGGCTGTGACGCCGACTGAGACGCAGACTGACGCAGGTATTGGTAGATATAGGCATAGATAAGGCAGCAGACCACCCAATCGACAGCGGCAGCGACAGAGACGCCTACAGAGACGCTGACAGAGGCTGTGACGCCGACTGAGACGCCGACTGACGTAGATAGGGGTAGATATAGGCATAGAGAAGGCAGCAGATCCCCCCAATCGACATCGGCAGCGCTGAGACGCCTACAGAGACGCTGACAGAGGCTGCGACGCCGACTGAGGCAGATAGAGGTAGATATAGGCATAGAGAAGGCAGCAGACCCCCTAATCGACAGCGGCAGCGACTGAGACGCCTGCAGAGACGCCTACAGACACGCTGAAAGAGGCTGCGACGTCGACTGAGACGCCGACTGAGGCAGATAGGGGTAGATATAGGCGTAAAGAAGGCAGCAGACCCACCAATCGACAGCGGAAGCGACTGAGACGCCTACAGAGATGCTGACAGAGAGTGGGACGCTGCCTGAGACGCCGACTGAGGCAGATAGGGGTAGATATAGGCATAGAGAATGCAGCAGACAACCCAATCGACAGCGGCAGCGACTGAGACGACTACAGAGAAGCTGACAGAGGCTGCGACGCCGACTGAGAAGTCGACTGAGGCAGATAGGGGTAATATAGGCATAGAGACGGCAGCAGAACCCCCAATCGACAGCGGCAACGACTGATACGCCTACAGAGACGCTCTTGGAGGCATTGACGCCGACGGAACCGCCGACTGAGGCAGATAGAGGTAGATATAGGCATAGAGAAGGCAGGAGACCCGACAATCGACATCGGCAACGACTGAGATGACTACAGAGATGCTGACAGAGGCTGTGACGCCGACTGAGACGCCGACTGAGGCAGATAGGGGTAGATATAGGCATAGAGAAATCAGCGGACCCCCAATCGACAGCGGCAGCGACTGAGACGCCTACAGAGACGCTTACAGAGACACTGAAAAAGGCTTCGACGCCGACTGAGACGCCGACTGAGGCAGATAGGGGTAGATATGGGCATAGAGAAGGCAGCAAATCCCCCCAATCGACAGCGGCAGCGACTGAGACGCAAACAGAGACGCTGACAGATGGTGCTACGCCGACTGAGGCAGATAGGTGTAGATACAGGCATAGAGAAGGGAGCAGACCCCCCCCCCCCCCAATCCGCAGCGGCAAATGTCTGAGAAGCCTACAGAGACGCTGAAAGAGGCTTCGACACCGACTGAGACGCCGACAGCGGCAGATAGGGGTAGATATAGGCATAGAGAAGGCAGCAGACCCTCCCAATCGACAGCGGCAGCGACTGAGACGCCTACAGAGACGCTGACAGAGGCTGTGACGCCGACTGAGACGCCGACTGAGGCAGATAGGGGTAGATATAGGCATAGAGAATGCAGCAGACCACCCAATCGACAGAGGAAGCGACTGAGACGCCTACAGAGATGCTGACTGAGGTTGGGCCGCCGACTGAGACGCCGACTGAGGAAGATAGGGGTAGATATAGGCATAGAGATGGCAGCAGATCCCCCCCAATCGACAGCGGCAGCGACTGAGACGCCTACAGAGACGCTGACAGAGGCTGTGACGCCGACTGAGACGCCGACTGACGTAGATAGGGGTAGATATAGGCATAGAGAAGGCAGCAGATCCCCCCAATCGACAGCGGCAGCGCTGAGACGCCTACAGAGACGCTGACAGAGGCTGCGACGCCGACTGAGGCAGATAGAGGTAGATATAGGCATAGAGAAGGCAGCAGACCCCCCAATCGACAGCGGCAGCGACTGAGACGCCTGCAGAGACGCCTACAGACACGCTGAAAGAGGCTGCGACGTCGACTGAGACGCCGACTGAGGCAGATAGGGGTAGATATAGGCGTAAAGAAGGCAGCAGACCCACCAATCGACAGCGGAAGCGACTGAGACGCCTACAGAGCTGCTGACAGAGAGTGGGACGCTGCCTGAGACGCCGACTGAGGCAGATAGGGGTAGATATAGGCATAGAGAATGCAGCAGACCACCCAATCGACAGCGGCAGCGACTGAGACGACTACAGAGAAGCTGATAGAGGCTGCGACGCCGACTGAGAAGTCGACTGAGGCAGATAGGGGTAATATAGGCATAGAGACGGCAGCAGAACCCCCAATCGACAGCGGCAACGACTGATACGCCTACAGAGACGCTCTTGGAGGCTGTGACGCCGACGGAACCGCCGACTGAGGCAGTTAGAGGTAGATATAGGCATAGAGAAGGCAGGAGACCCGACAATCGACATCGGCAACGACTGAGATGACTACAGAGATGCTGACAGAGGCTGTGACGCCGACTGAGACGCCGACTGAGGCAGATAGGGGTAGATATAGGCATAGACAAATCAGCGGACCCCCAATCGACAGCGGCAGCGACTGAGACGCCTACAGAGACGCTTACAGAGACACTGAAAAAGGCTTCGACGCCGACTGAGACGCCGACTGAGGCAGATAGGGGTAGATATGGGCATAGAGAAGGCAGCAAATCCCCCCAATCGACAGCGGCAGCGACTGAGACGCAAACAGAGACGCTGACAGATGGTGCTACGCCGACTGAGACGCCGACTGAGGCAGATAGGTGTAGATACAGGCATAGAGAAGGGAGCAGACCCCCCCCAATCCGCAGCGGCAAATGTCTGAGAAGCCTACAGAGACGCTGAAAGAGGCTTCGACACCGACTGAGACGCCGACCGAGGCAGATAGGGGTAGATATAGGCATAGAGAAGGCAGCAGACCCTCCCAATCGACAGCGGCAGCGACTGAGACGCCTACAGAGACGCTGACAGAGGGTGCGACGCCGATTGAGACACCGACTGAGGCAGATAGGTGTAGATATAGGCATAGAGAATGCAGCAGACTCCCCCAATCGACAGCGGCAGCGACTGAGACGCCTACAGAGACACTGTCAGAGGCTGCGACGCCGTGTGAGACGCCGACTGAGGGAGCTATTGGTAGATATAGCATAGAGAAGGCAGCAGACCACCCAATCGACAGCAGCAGCGACTGAGATGACTACAGAGAAGCTGACAGAGGCTGCGAATCCGACTGAGAAGTCGACTGAGGCGGATAGGGGTAATATAGGCATAGAGACGGCAGCAGAACCCCCAATCGACAGCGGCAACGACTGAGACGCCTACAGAGACGCTCTTGGAGGCTGTGACGCCGACGGAACCGCCGACTGAGGCAGATAGAGGTAGATGACGACTACAGAGACGCTGACAGAGGCTGTGACGCCGACTGAGACACCGACTGAGGCAGATAGGGGTAGATATAGGCATAGAGAAATCAGCGGACCCCCAATCGACAGCGGCAGCGACTGAGACGCCTACAGGGACGCTTACAGAGACACTGAAAAAGGCTTCGACGCCGACTGAGACGCCGACTGAGGCACATAGGGGTAGATATGGGCATAGAGAAGGCAGCAGATCCCCCCAATCGACAGCGGCAGCGCTGAGACGCCTACAGAGACGCTGACAGTGGCTGCAACGCCGACTGAGACGCCGACTGAGGTAGATAGGGGTAGATATAAGCATAGAGAAGGTAGGAGACCACCCAATCGACAGCGGCAGCGACTGAGACGTCTACAGAGACGCTGACAGAGGCTTCGACGCCGACTGAGACGCCGACTGAGGCAAATACAGGTAGATATAGGTATAGAGAAGGCAGCAGACCCCCCAATCGACTGCGGCAGCGATAGAGACGCCTACAGGGACGCTTACAGAGACGCCTACAGAGACGCTGAAAGAGGCTTCGACGCAGTCAGGCAGATAGGGGTAGATATAGGCATTGAGAAGGTAGCAGATCACCCCCAATCGCCAGCGGCAGCGACTGAGATGCCTACAGAGACGCAGACAGAGGCTGCGACGCCGAGTAAGGCAGATAGGCGCAAATATAGGCATAGAGAAGCCAGCAGACCCTCCCAATCGACAGCGGCAGCGACTGATACGCCTACAGAGACGCTGACAGAGGGTGCGACGCCGATTGAGACACCGACTGAGGCAGATAGGTGTAGATATACGCATAGAGATTGCAGCAGACCCCCCCAATCCACAGCAGCAAACGACTGAGACGCCTACAGAGACGCTGAAAGAGGCTTCGACGCCGACTGAGACGCCGACTGAGACGCCGACTGAGGCAGATAGAGGTAGCTATAGGCATAGAGAAGGCAGCAGACCACCCAATCGACAGCGGCAGCGTCTGAGACGCCTACAGAGATGTTGACAGAGGCTGCGACGCCGTGTGGGACGCCGACTGAGGTACCATTGGTAGATATAGGCATAGAGAAGGCAGCAGACCCCCCAATCGACTGCGGCAGCGACTGAGACTGAGACGACTACAGAGACGCTGAAAGAGGCTTCTACGCCGTCTGAGACGCCGACTGAGGTACCATTGGTAGATATAGGCATAGAGAAGGCAGCAGACCTCCCAATCGACAGCGGCAGCGACTGAGACGCCTACAGAGACGCTGGCCGAGGCTGCGACGCCGACTGAGGCAGATAGGGGTAATATAGACATAGAGAAGGCAGCAGACCCCCCAATCGACAGCGGCAGCGACTGAGACGCCGACTGAGGCAGATAGGGGTAATATAGGCATAGAGAAGGCAGCAGACCCCCCAATCGACAGCGGCAGCGACTGAGACGCCTACAGAGACGCTGACAGAGGCTGCGATGCCGGCTGAGAAGTCGACTGAGGCAGATAGGGGTAATATAGGCATAGAGAAGGCAGCAGACCCCCCAATCGACAGCGGCAGCGACTGAGACGTCTGCAGAGATACTGACGGAGACTACGACGCCGACTGAGGCAGATAGGGGTAGATATAGGCATAGAGAAGGCAGCAGACCCCCCATCGACAGCGGCAGCGACAGAGACGCCTACAGAGACGCTGAAAGAGGCTTCGACGCCGTCTGAGGCAGTTATGGGTAGATATAGGCGTTGAGAAGGCAGCAGACCCCCAATCGACAGGGGCAACGACTGAGACGCCTACAGAGACGCCTACAGACACGCTGAAAGAGGCTTCGACGCCGACTGAGGCAGATAGGGGTAGATATAGGTATAGAGAAGGCAGCAGACCCTCCAATCGACTGCGGCAGCGATAGATACGCCTACAGAGACGCTTACAGAGACGGCTACAGACACGCTGAAAAAGGCTTCGACGTAGTCTGAGGCAGATAGGTGTAGATATAGGCATTGAGAAGGTAGCAGATCACGCCTACAGAGACGCAGACAGAGGCTGCGACGCCGACTAAGCAGATAGGCGTAAATATGGGCATAGAGAAGGCAGCAGACCCTCCCAATCGACAGCGGCAGCGACTGAGACTCCTACAGAGACGCTGACAGAGGGTGCGACGCCGACTGAGACACCGACTGAGGCAGATAGGTGTAGATACAGGCATAGAGAATGCAGCAGACCCCCCAATCCACAGCGGCAAACGACTGAGACGCCTACAGAGACGCTGAAAGAGGCTTCGACGCCGACTGAGACGCCGACTGAGGCAGATAGGGGTAGATAAAGGCATAGAGAAGGCAGCAGACCCCCCAATCGACAGCGGAAGCGACTGAGACACCTACAGAGAGGCGGACAGAGGCTGGGACGCCGACTGAGACGCCGACTGAGGCAGATAGGGGTAGATATAGACATAGAGATGGCATCAGATGCCCCCCAATCGACAGCGGCAGCGACTGAGACGCCTACAGAGACGGTGACAGAGGCTGTGACGCCGACTGAGACGCCGACTGAGGTAGATAGGGGTAGATATAGGCATAGAGAAGGCAGCAGATCCCCCAATCGACAGCGGCAGCGCTGAGACGCCTACAGAGACGCTGACAGTGGCTGCGACGCCGACTGAGGCAGATAGAGGTAGATATAGGCATTGAGAAGGCAGCAGATCCCCCAATCGACAGCGGCAGCGACTGAGACGACTACAGAGAAGCTGACAGAGGCTGCGACGCCGACAGAGAAGTCGACTGAGGCAGATAGGGGTAGATATAGGTATAGAGAAGGCAGCAGATCCCCCCAATCGACAGCGGCAGCAACTGAGACGCCTACAGAGACGCTGACAGAGGCTGTGACGCCAACTGAGGCAGATAGAGGTTGATATAGGCATAGAGAAGGCAGCAGACCCCCCCCAATCGATAGCGGCCACGACTGAGACACCTACAGAGACGCTGACGGAGGCTGTGACGCCGACGGAACCGCCGACTGAGGCAGATAGAGGTAGATATAGGCATAGAGAAGGCAGGAGACCCGACAATCGACATCGGCAACGACTGAGACGACTACAGAGACGCTGTGAGAGGCTGTGACGCCGACGGAGACGCCGACTGAGTCAGATAGGGGTAGATATAGGCATAGAGAAATCAGCAGACCCCCAATCGACAGCGGCAGCGACTGAGACGCCTACAGAGACGCTTACAGAGACACTGAAAAAGGCTTCGACGCCGACTGAGACGCCGACTGAGGCAGATAGGGGTAGATAAGGGCATAGAGAAGGCAGCAAATCCCGACTACAGAGACGCTGAAAGAGGCTTCTACGCCGTCTGAGACGCCGACTGAGGTACCATTGGTAGATATAGGCATAGAGAAGGCAGCAGACCTCCCAATCGACAGCGGCAGCGACTGAGACGCCTACAGAGACGCTGGCCGAGGCTGCGACGCCGACTGAGGCAGATAGGGGTAATATAGGCATAGAGAAGGCAGCAGACCCCCCAATCGACAGCGGCAGCGACTGAGACGCCGACTGAGGCAGATAGGGGTAATATAGGCATAGAGAAGGCAGCAGACCCCCCAATCGACAGCGGCAGCGACTGAGACGTCTACAGAGATGCTGACAGAGGCTGCGATGCCGGCTGAGAAGTCGACTGAGGCAGATAGGGGTAATATAGGCATAGAGAAGGCAGCAGACCCCCCAATCGACAGCGGCAGCGACTGAGACGTCTGCAGAGATACTGACGGAGACTACGACGCCGACTGAGGCAGATAGGGGTAGATATAGGCATAGAGAAGGCAGCAGACCCCCCATCGACAGCGGCAGCGAAAGAGACGCCTACAGAGACGCTGAAAGAGGCTTCGACGCCGTCTGAGGCAGTTATGGGTAGATATAGGCGTTGAGAAGGCAGCAGACCCCCAATCGACAGGGGCAACGACTGAGACGCCTACAGAGACGCCTACAGACACGCTGAAAGAGGCTTCGACGCCGACTGAGGCAGATAGGGGTAGATATAGGTATAGAGAAGGCAGCAGACCCCCCAATCGACTGCGGCAGCGATAGATACGCCTACAGAGACGCTTACAGAGACGGCTACAGACACGCTGAAAAAGGCTTCGACGTAGTCTGAGGCAGATAGGTGTAGATATAGGCATTGAGAAGGTAGCAGATCACGCCTACAGAGACGCAGACAGAGGCTGCGACGCCGACTAAGCAGATAGGCGTAAATATGGGCATAGAGAAGGCAGCAGACCCTCCCAATCGACAGCGGCAGCGACTGAGACTCCTACAGAGACGCTGACAGAGGGTGCGACGCCGACTGAGACACCGACTGAGGCAGATAGGTGTAGATATAGGCGTAGAGAATGCAGCAGACCTCCCCAATCCACAGCGGCAAACGACTGAGACGCCTACAGAGACGCTGAAAGAGGCTTCGACGCCGACTGAGACGCCGACTGAGGCAGATAGGGGTAGATAAAGGCATAGAGAAGGCAGCAGACCCCCCAATCGACAGCGGAAGCGACTGAGACACCTACAGAGAGGCGGACAGAGGCTGGGACGCCGACTGAGACGCCGACTGAGGCAGATAGGGGTAGATATAGACATAGAGATGGCATCAGATGCCCCCCAATCGACAGCGGCAGCGACTGAGACGCCTACAGAGACGGTGACAGAGGCTGTGACGCCGACTGAGACGCCGACTGAGGTAGATAGGGGTAGATATAGGCATAGAGAAGGCAGCAGATCCCCCAATCGACAGCGGCAGCGCTGAGACGCCTACAGAGACGCTGACAGTGGCTGCGACGCCGACTGAGGCAGATAGAGGTAGATATAGGCATTGAGAAGGCAGCAGATCCCCCAATCGACAGCGGCAGCGACTGAGACGACTACAGAGAAGCTGACAGAGGCTGCGACGCCGACAGAGAAGTCGACTGAGGCAGATAGGGGTAGAGATAGGTATAGAGAAGGCAGCAGATCCCCCCAATCGACAGCGGCAGCAACTGAGACGCCTACAGAGACGCTGACAGAGGCTGTGACGCCAACTGAGGCAGATAGAGGTTGATATAGGCATAGATAAGGCAGCAGACCCCCCCCAATCGATAGCGGCCACGACTGAGACACCTACAGAGACGCTGACGGAGGCTGTGACGCCGACGGAACCGCCGACTGAGGCAGATAGAGGTAGATATAGGCATAGAGAAGGCAGGAGACCCGACAATCGACATCGGCAACGACTGAGACGACTACAGAGACGCTGTGAGAGGCTGTGACGCCGACGGAGACGCCGACTGAGTCAGATAGGGGTAGATATAGGCATAGAGAAATCAGCAGACCCCCAATCGACAGCGGCAGCGACTGAGACGCCTACAGAGACGCTTACAGAGACACTGAAAAAGGCTTCGACGCCGACTGAGACGCCGACTGAGGCAGATAGGGGTAGATAAGGGCATAGAGAAGGCAGCAAATCCCCCCAATCAACAGCGGCAGCGACTGAGACCCCCCAATCGACTGCGCAACCGACAGAGACGCCTACAGAGACGCTTACAGATACGCCTACAGAGACGCTGAAAGAGGTTTCGATGCCATCTGAGGCAGATAGGGATAGATATTGGCATAGAGAAGCCACCAGACCCCCCAATCGACATCGGCAGCGACTGAAACGCCAACAGACATGCTGACAGAGGGTGCTACGACGACTGAGACGCCGACTGAGGCAGATAGGTGTAGATACAGGCATAGAGAAGGCAGCAGACCCCCCAATCCGCAGCGGCAAATGTCTAAGACGCCTACAGAGACGCTGAAAGAGGCTTCGACACCGACTGAGACGCCGACTGAGGCAGATAGGGGTAGATATAGGCATTGAGAAGGCAGCAGATCCCCCAATCGACAGCGGCAGCGACTGAGACGACTACAGAGAAGCTGACAGATGCTGGGACGCCGATTGAGACACCGACTGAGGCAGATAGGGGTAGATATAGGTATAGAGAAGGCAGCATATCCCCCCAATCGACAGCGGCAGCAACTGAGACGCCTACAGAGACGCTGACAGAGGCTGTGACGCCAACTGAGGCAGATAGAGGTTGATATAGGCATAGAGAAGGCAGCAGACCCCCCCAATCGATAGCGGCAGCGACTGAGACGACTACAGAGAAGCTGACAGAGGCTGCGACGCCGACAGAGAAGTCGACTGAGGCAGATAGGGGTAGATATAGGTATAGAGAAGGCAGCAGATCCCCCCAATCGACAGCGGCAGCGACAGTGACGCCTACAGAGACGCTGACAGAGGCTGCGACGCCGTGTGAGACGCAGACTGACGCAGGTATTGGTAGATATAGGCATAGATAAGGCAGCAGACCACCCAATCGACAGCGGCAGCGACAGAGACGCCTACAGAGACGCTGACAGAGGCTGTGACGCCGACTGAGACGCCGACTGAGGCAGATAGAGGTAGATATAGGCATAGAGAAGGCAGCAGACCCCGCAATCGACAGCGGAAGCGACTGAGACGCCTACAGAGATGCTGACTGAGGTTGGGACGCCGACTGAGACGCCGACTGAGGAAGATAGGGGTAGATATAGGCATAGAGATGGCAGCAGATCCCCCCAATCGACAGCGGCAGCGACTGAGACGCCTACAGAGACGCTGACAGAGGCTGTGACGCCGACTGAGACGCCGACTGACGTAGATAGGGGTAGATATAGGCATAGGCTTCTGAGACGCCTACAGAGACGCTTACAGAGACACTGAAAAAGGCTTCGACGCCGACTGAGACGCCGACTGAGGCAGATAGGTTTAGATATCGGCATAGAGAAGGCAGCAGACCCCCCAATCGACTGCGGCAACGACTGAGACGCCTACAGAGACGCTGACAGAGGCTGTGACGCCGACTGAGACGCAGACTGACGCAGGTATTGGTAGATATAGGCATAGATAAGGCAGCAGACCACCCAATCGACAGCGGCAGCGACAGAGACGCCTACAGAGACGCTGACAGAGGCTGTGACGCCGACTGAGACGCCGACTGACGTAGATAGGGGTAGATATAGGCATAGAGAAGGCAGCAGATCCCCCCAATCGACATCGGCAGCGCTGAGACGCCTACAGAGACGCTGACAGAGGCTGCGACGCCGACTGAGGCAGATAGAGGTAGATATAGGCATAGAGAAGGCAGCAGACCCCCTAATCGACAGCGGCAGCGACTGAGACGCCTGCAGAGACGCCTACAGACACGCTGAAAGAGGCTGCGACGTCGACTGAGACGCCGACTGAGGCAGATAGGGGTAGATATAGGCGTAAAGAAGGCAGCAGACCCACCAATCGACAGCGGAAGCGACTGAGACGCCTACAGAGATGCTGACAGAGAGTGGGACGCTGCCTGAGACGCCGACTGAGGCAGATAGGGGTAGATATAGGCATAGAGAATGCAGCAGACAACCCAATCGACAGCGGCAGCGACTGAGACGACTACAGAGAAGCTGACAGAGGCTGCGACGCCGACTGAGAAGTCGACTGAGGCAGATAGGGGTAATATAGGCATAGAGACGGCAGCAGAACCCCCAATCGACAGCGGCAACGACTGATACGCCTACAGAGACGCTCTTGGAGGCATTGACGCCGACGGAACCGCCGACTGAGGCAGATAGAGGTAGATATAGGCATAGAGAAGGCAGGAGACCCGACAATCGACATCGGCAACGACTGAGATGACTACAGAGATGCTGACAGAGGCTGTGACGCCGACTGAGACGCCGACTGAGGCAGATATGGGTAGATATAGGCATAGAGAAATCAGCGGACCCCCAATCGACAGCGGCAGCGACTGAGACGCCTACAGAGACGCTTACAGAGACACTGAAAAAGGCTTCGACGCCGACTGAGACGCCGACTGAGGCAGATAGGGGTAGATATGGGCATAGAGAAGGCAGCAAATCCCCCCAATCGACAGCGGCAGCGACTGAGACGCAAACAGAGACGCTGACAGATGGTGCTACGCCGACTGAGGCAGATAGGTGTAGATACAGGCATAGAGAAGGGAGCAGACCCCCCCCCCCCCCAATCCGCAGCGGCAAATGTCTGAGAAGCCTACAGAGACGCTGAAAGAGGCTTCGACACCGACTGAGACGCCGACAGCGGCAGATAGGGGTAGATATAGGCATAGAGAAGGCAGCAGACCCTCCCAATCGACAGCGGCAGCGACTGAGACGCCTACAGAGACGCTGACAGAGGCTGTGACGCCGACTGAGACGCCGACTGAGGCAGATAGGGGTAGATATAGGCATAGAGAATGCAGCAGACCACCCAATCGACAGAGGAAGCGACTGAGACGCCTACAGAGATGCTGACTGAGGTTGGGCCGCCGACTGAGACGCCGACTGAGGAAGATAGGGGTAGATATAGGCATAGAGACGGCAGCAGATCCCCCCCAATCGACAGCGGCAGCGACTGAGACGCCTACAGAGACGCTGACAGAGGCTGTGACGCCGACTGAGACGCCGACTGACGTAGATAGGGGTAGATATAGGCATAGAGAAGGCAGCAGATCCCCCCAATCGACAGCGGCAGCGCTGAGACGCCTACAGAGACGCTGACAGAGGCTGCGACGCCGACTGAGGCAGATAGAGGTAGATATAGGCATAGAGAAGGCAGCAGACCCCCCAATCGACAGCGGCAGCGACTGAGACGCCTGCAGAGACGCCTACAGACACGCTGAAAGAGGCTGCGACGTCGACTGAGACGCCGACTGAGGCAGATAGGGGTAGATATAGGCGTAAAGAAGGCAGCAGACCCACCAATCGACAGCGGAAGCGACTGAGACGCCTACAGAGCTGCTGACAGAGAGTGGGACGCTGCCTGAGACGCCGACTGAGGCAGATAGGGGTAGATATAGGCATAGAGAATGCAGCAGACCACCCAATCGACAGCGGCAGCGACTGAGACGACTACAGAGAAGCTGATAGAGGCTGCGACGCCGACTGAGAAGTCGACTGAGGCAGATAGGGGTAATATAGGCATAGAGACGGCAGCAGAACCCCCAATCGACAGCGGCAACGACTGATACGCCTACAGAGACGCTCTTGGAGGCTGTGACGCCGACGGAACCGCCGACTGAGGCAGTTAGAGGTAGATATAGGCATAGAGAAGGCAGGAGACCCGACAATCGACATCGGCAACGACTGAGATGACTACAGAGATGCTGACAGAGGCTGTGACGCCGACTGAGACGCCGACTGAGGCAGATAGGGGTAGATATAGGCATAGACAAATCAGCGGACCCCCAATCGACAGCGGCAGCGACTGAGACGCCTACAGAGACGCTTACAGAGACACTGAAAAAGGCTTCGACGCCGACTGAGACGCCGACTGAGGCAGATAGGGGTAGATATGGGCATAGAGAAGGCAGCAAATCCCCCCAATCGACAGCGGCAGCGACTGAGACGCAAACAGAGACGCTGACAGATGGTGCTACGCCGACTGAGACGCCGACTGAGGCAGATAGGTGTAGATACAGGCATAGAGAAGGGAGCAGACCCCCCCCAATCCGCAGCGGCAAATGTCTGAGAAGCCTACAGAGACGCTGAAAGAGGCTTCGACACCGACTGAGACGCCGAATGAGGCAGATAGGGGTAGATATAGGCATAGAGAAGGCAGCAGACCCTCCCAATCGACAGCGGCAGCGACTGAGACGCCTACAGAGACGCTGACAGAGGGTGCGACGCCGATTGAGACACCGACTGAGGCAGATAGGTGTAGATATAGGCATAGAGAATGCAGCAGACTCCCCCAATCGACAGCGGCAGCGACTGAGACGCCTACAGAGACACTGTCAGAGGCTGCGACGCCGTGTGAGACGCCGACTGAGGGAGCTATTGGTAGATATAGCATAGAGAAGGCAGCAGACCACCCAATCGACAGCAGCAGCGACTGAGATGACTACAGAGAAGCTGACAGAGGCTGCGAATCCGACTGAGAAGTCGACTGAGGCGGATAGGGGTAATATAGGCATAGAGACGGCAGCAGAACCCCCAATCGACAGCGGCAACGACTGAGACGCCTACAGAGACGCTCTTGGAGGCTGTGACGCCGACGGAACCGCCGACTGAGGCAGATAGAGGTAGATGACGACTACAGAGACGCTGACAGAGGCTGTGACGCCGACTGAGACACCGACTGAGGCAGATAGGGGTAGATATAGGCATAGAGAAATCAGCGGACCCCCAATCGACAGCGGCAGCGACTGAGACGCCTACAGGGACGCTTACAGAGACACTGAAAAAGGCTTCGACGCCGACTGAGACGCCGACTGAGGCACATAGGGGTAGATATGGGCATAGAGAAGGCAGCAGATCCCCCCAATCGACAGCGGCAGCGCTGAGACGCCTACAGAGACGCTGACAGTGGCTGCAACGCCGACTGAGACGCCGACTGAGGTAGATAGGGGTAGATATAAGCATAGAGAAGGTAGGAGACCACCCAATCGACAGCGGCAGCGACTGAGACGTCTACAGAGACGCTGACAGAGGCTTCGACGCCGACTGAGACGCCGACTGAGGCAAATACAGGTAGATATAGGTATAGAGAAGGCAGCAGACCCCCAAATCGACTGCGGCAGCGATAGAGACGCCTACAGAGACGCTTACAGAGACGCCTACAGAGACGCTGAAAGAGGCTTCGACGCAGTCAGGCAGATAGGGGTAGATATAGGCATTGAGAAGGTAGCAGATCACCCCCAATCGCCAGCGGCAGCGACTGAGATGCCTACAGAGACGCAGACAGAGGCTGCGACGCCGAGTAAGGCAGATAGGCGCAAATATAGGCATAGAGAAGCCAGCAGACCCTCCCAATCGACAGCGGCAGCGACTGATACGCCTACAGAGACGCTGACAGAGGGTGCGACGCCGATTGAGACACCGACTGAGGCAGATAGGTGTAGATATACGCATAGAGATTGCAGCAGACCCCCCCAATCCACAGCAGCAAACGACTGAGACGCCTACAGAGACGCTGAAAGAGGCTTCGACGCCGACTGAGACGCCGACTGAGACGCCGACTGAGGCAGATAGAGGTAGCTATAGGCATAGAGAAGGCAGCAGACCACCCAATCGACAGCGGCAGCGTCTGAGACGCCTACAGAGATGTTGACAGAGGCTGCGACGCCGTGTGGGACGCCGACTGAGGTACCATTGCTAGATATAGGCATAGAGAAGGCAGCAGACCCCCCAATCGACTGCGGCAGCGACTGAGACTGAGACGACTACAGAGACGCTGAAAGAGGCTTCTACGCCGTCTGAGACGCCGACTGAGGTACCATTGGTAGATATAGGCATAGAGAAGGCAGCAGACCTCCCAATCGACAGCGGCAGCGACTGAGACGCCTACAGAGACGCTGGCCGAGGCTGCGACGCCGACTGAGGCAGATAGGGGTAATATAGACATAGAGAAGGCAGCAGACCCCCCAATCGAC
This sequence comes from Clusia tigrina, assembly GCA_920105625.2. Lineage (NCBI taxonomy): Eukaryota > Metazoa > Arthropoda > Insecta > Diptera > Clusiidae > Clusia > Clusia tigrina. The sequence continues at coordinate 77,915,664 of OV050031.1, read as the reverse complement.
AGCGGCAGCGACTGAGACGCCGACTGAGGCAGATAGGGGTAATATAGGCATAGAGAAGGCAGCAGACCCCCCAATCGACAGCGGCAGCGACTGAGACGTCTACAGAGATGCTGACAGAGGCTGCGATGCCGGCTGAGAAGTCGACTGAGGCAGATAGGGGTAATATAGGCATAGAAAAGGCAGCAGACCCCCCAATCGACAGCGGCAGCGACTGAGACGTCTGCAGAGATACTGACGGAGACTACGACGCCGACTGAGGCAGATAGGGGTAGATATAGGCATAGAGAAGGCAGCAGACCCCCCATCGACAGCGGCAGCGACAGAGACGCCTACAGAGACGCTGAAAGAGGCTTCGACGCCGTCTGAGGCAGTTATGGGTAGATATAGGCGTTGAGAAGGCAGCAGACCCCCAATCGACAGGGGCAACGACTGAGACGCCTACAGAGACGCCTACAGACACGCTGAAAGAGGCTTCGACGCCGACTGAGGCAGATAGGGGTAGATATAGGTATAGAGAAGGCAGCAGACCCTCCAATCGACTGCGGCAGCGATAGATACGCCTACAGAGACGCTTACAGAGACGGCTACAGACACGCTGAAAAAGGCTTCGACGTAGTCTGAGGCAGATAGGTGTAGATATAGGCATTGAGAAGGTAGCAGATCACGCCTACAGAGACGCAGACAGAGGCTGCGACGCCGACTAAGCAGATAGGCGTAAATATGGGCATAGAGAAGGCAGCAGACCCTCCCAATCGACAGCGGCAGCGACTGAGACTCCTACAGAGACGCTGACAGAGGGTGCGACGCCGACTGAGACACCGACTGAGGCAGATAGGTGTAGATATAGGCGTAGAGAAGGCAGCAGACCTCCCCAATCCACAGCGGCAAACGACTGAGACGCCTACAGAGACGCTGAAAGAGGCTTCGACGCCGACTGAGACGCCGACTGAGGCAGATAGGGGTAGATAAAGGCATAGAGAAGGCAGCAGACCCCCCCAATCGACAGCGGAAGCGACTGAGACACCTACAGAGAGGCGGACAGAGGCTGGGACGCCGACTGAGACGCCGACTGAGGCAGATAGGGGTAGATATAGACATAGAGATGGCATCAGATGCCCCCCAATCGACAGCGGCAGCGACTGAGACGCCTACAGAGACGGTGACAGAGGCTGTGACGCCGACTGAGACGCCGACTGAGGTAGATAGGGGTAGATATAGGCATAGAGAAGGCAGCAGATCCCCCAATCGACGGCGGCAGCGCTGAGACGCCTACAGAGACGCTGACAGTGGCTGCGACGCCGACTGAGGCAGATAGAGGTAGATATAGGCATTGAGAAGGCAGCAGATCCCCCAATCGACAGCGGCAGCGACTGAGACGACTACAGAGAAGCTGACAGAGGCTGCGACGCCGACAGAGAAGTCGACTGAGGCAGATAGGGGTAGATATAGGTATAGAGAAGGCAGCAGATCCCCCCAATCGACAGCGGCAGCAACTGAGACGCCTACAGAGACGCTGACAGAGGCTGTGACGCCAACTGAGGCAGATAGAGGTTGATATAGGCATAGAGAAGGCAGCAGACCCCCCCCAATCGATAGCGGCCACGACTGAGACACCTACAGAGACGCTGACGGAGGCTGTGACGCCGACGGAACCGCCGACTGAGGCAGATAGAGGTAGATATAGGCATAGAGAAGGCAGGAGACCCGACAATCGACATCGGCAACGACTGAGACGACTACAGAGACGCTGTGAGAGGCTGTGACGCCGACGGAGACGCCGACTGAGTCAGATAGGGGTAGATATAGGCATAGAGAAATCAGCAGACCCCCAATCGACAGCGGCAGCGACTGAGACGCCTACAGAGACGCTTACAGAGACACTGAAAAAGGCTTCGACGCCGACTGAGACGCCGACTGAGGCAGATAGGGGTAGATAAGGGCATAGAGAAGGCAGCAAATCCCGACTACAGAGACGCTGAAAGAGGCTTCTACGCCGTCTGAGACGCCGACTGAGGTACCATTGGTAAATATAGGCATAGAGAAGGCAGCAGACCTCCCACTCGACAGCGGCAGCGACTGAGACGCCTACAGAGACGCTGGCCGAGGCTGCGACGCCGACTGAGGCAGATAGGGGTAATATAGACATAGAGAAGGCAGCAGACCCCCCAATCGACAGCGGCAGCGACTGAGACGCCGACTGAGGCAGATAGGGGTAATATAGGCATAGAGAAGGCAGCAGACCCCCCAATCGACAGCGGCAGCGACTGAGACGTCTACAGAGATGCTGACAGAGGCTGCGATGCCGGCTGAGAAGTCGACTGAGGCAGATAGGGGTAATATAGGCATAGAAAAGGCAGCAGACCCCCCAATCGACAGCGGCAGCGACTGAGACGTCTGCAGAGATACTGACGGAGACTACGACGCCGACTGAGGCAGATAGGGGTAGATATAGGCATAGAGAAGGCAGCAGACCCCCCATCGACAGCGGCAGCGAAAGAGACGCCTACAGAGACGCTGAAAGAGGCTTCGACGCCGTCTGAGGCAGTTATGGGTAGATATAGGCGTTGAGAAGGCAGCAGACCCCCAATCGACAGGGGCAACGACTGAGACGCCTACAGAGACGCCTACAGACACGCTGAAAGAGGCTTCGACGCCGACTGAGGCAGATAGGGGTAGATATAGGTATAGAGAAGGCAGCAGACCCCCCAATCGACTGCGGCAGCGATAGATACGCCTACAGAGACGCTTACAGAGACGGCTACAGACACGCTGAAAAAGGCTTCGACGTAGTCTGAGGCAGATAGGTGTAGATATAGGCATTGAGAAGGTAGCAGATCACGCCTACAGAGACGCAGACAGAGGCTGCGACGCCGACTAAGCAGATAGGCGTAAATATGGGCATAGAGAAGGCAGCAGACCCTCCCAATCGACAGCGGCAGCGACTGAGACTCCTACAGAGACGCTGACAGAGGGTGCGACGCCGACTGAGACACCGACTGAGGCAGATAGGTGTAGATATAGGCATAGAGAAGGCAGCAGACCCCCCCAATCCACAGCGGCAAACGACTGAGACGCCTACAGAGACGCTGAAAGAGGCTTCGACGCCGACTGAGACGCCGACTGAGGCAGATAGGGGTAGATATAGGCATAGAGAAGGCAGCAGACCCCCCAATCGACAGCGGAAGCGACTGAGACACCTACAGAGAGGCGGACAGAGGCTGGGACGCCGACTGAGACGCCGACTGAGGCAGATAGGGGTAGATATAGACATAGAGATGGCATCAGATGCCCCCCAATCGACAGCGGCAGCGACTGAGACGCCTACAGAGACGGTGACAGAGGCTGTGACGCCGACTGAGACGCCGACTGAGGTAGATAGGGGTAGATATAGGCATAGAGAAGGCAGCAGATCCCCCAATCGACAGCGGCAGCGCTGAGACGCCTACAGAGACGCTGACAGTGGCTGCGACGCCGACTGAGGCAGATAGAGGTAGATATAGGCATTGAGAAGGCAGCAGATCCCCCAATCGACAGCGGCAGCGACTGAGACGACTACAGAGAAGCTGACAGAGGCTGCGACGCCGACAGAGAAGTCGACTGAGGCAGATAGGGGTAGATATAGGTATAGAGAAGGCAGCAGATCCCCCCAATCGACAGCGGCAGCAACTGAGACGCCTACAGAGACGCTGACAGAGGCTGTGACGCCAACTGAGGCAGATAGAGGTTGATATAGGCATAGATAAGGCAGCAGACCCCCCCCAATCGATAGCGGCCACGACTGAGACACCTACAGAGACGCTGACGGAGGCTGTGACGCCGACGGAACCGCCGACTGAGGCAGATAGAGGTAGATATAGGCATAGAGAAGGCAGGAGACCCGACAATCGACATCGGCAACGACTGAGACGACTACAGAGACGCTGTGAGAGGCTGTGACGCCGACGGAGACGCCGACTGAGTCAGATAGGGGTAGATATAGGCATAGAGAAATCAGCAGACCCCCAATCGACAGCGGCAGCGACTGAGACGCCTACAGAGACGCTTACAGAGACACTGAAAAAGGCTTCGACGCCGACTGAGACGCCGACTGAGGCAGATAGGGGTAGATAAGGGCATAGAGAAGGCAGCAAATCCCCCCAATCAACAGCGGCAGCGACTGAGACCCCCCAATCGACTGCGCAACCGAAAGAGACGCCTACAGAGACGCTTACAGATACGCCTACAGAGACGCTGAAAGAGGTTTCGATGCCATCTGAGGCAGATAGGGATAGATACTGGCATAGAGAAGCCACCAGACCCCCCAATCGACATCGGCAGCGACTGAAACGCCAACAGACATGCTGACAGAGGGTGCTACGACGACTGAGACGCCGACTGAGGCAGATAGGTGTAGATACAGGCATAGAGAAGGCAGCAGACCCCCCAATCCGCAGCGGCAAATGTCTAAGACGCCTACAGAGACGCTGAAAGAGGCTTCGACACCGACTGAGACGCCGACTGAGGCAGATAGGGGTAGATATAGGCATTGAGAAGGCAGCAGATCCCCCAATCGACAGCGGCAGCGACTGAGACGACTACAGAGAAGCTGACAGATGCTGGGACGCCGATTGAGACACCGACTGAGGCAGATAGGGGTAGATATAGGTATAGAGAAGGCAGCATATCCCCCCAATCGACAGCGGCAGCAACTGAGACGCCTACAGAGACGCTGACAGAGGCTGTGACGCCAACTGAGGCAGATAGAGGTTGATATAGGCATAGAGAAGGCAGCAGACCCCCCCAATCGATAGCGGCAGCGACTGAGACGACTACAGAGAAGCTGACAGAGGCTGCGACGCCGACAGAGAAGTCGACTGAGGCAGATAGGGGTAGATATAGGTATAGAGAAGGCAGCAGATCCCCCCAATCGACAGCGGCAGCAACTGCGACGCCTACAGAGACGCTGACAGAGGCTGTGACGCCAACTGAGGCAGATAGAGGTTGATATAGGCATAGAGAAGGCAGCAGACCAGCCCCCAATCGATAGCGGCCACGACTGAGACACCTACAGAGACGCTGACGGAGGCTGTGACGCCGACGGAACCGCCGACTGAGGCAGATAGAGGTAGATATAGGCATAGAGAAGGCAGGGGACCCGACAATCGACATCGGCAACGACTGAGACGACTACAGAGACGCTGTGAGAGGCTGTGACGCCGACGGAGACGCCGACTGAGTCAGATAGGGGTAGATATAGGCATATAGAAATCAGCAGACCCCCAATCGACAGCGGCAGCGACTGAGACGCCTACAGAGACGCTTACAGAGACACTGAAAAAGGCTTCGACGCCGACTGAGACGCCGACTGAGGCAGATAGGGGTAGATAAGGGCATAGAGAAGGCAGCAAATCCCCCCAATCAACAGCGGCCACGACTGAGACACCTACAGAGACGCTGACAGAGGCTGCGACGCCGACTGAGAAGTCGACTGAGGCAGATAGGGGTAATATAGGCATAGAGACGGCAGCAGAACCCCAATCGACAGCGGAAGCGACTGAGACGCCTACAGAGATGCTGACAGATGCTGGGACGCCGATTGAGACACCGACTGAGGCAGATAGGGGTAGATATAGGTATAGAGAAGGCAGCAGATCCCCCCAATCGACAGCGGCAGCAACTGAGACGCCTACAGAGACGCTGACAGAGGCTGTGACGCCAACTGAGGCAGATAGAGGTTGATATAGGCATAGAGAAGGCAGCAGACCCCCCCAATCGATAGCGGCCACGACTGAGACACCTACAGAGACGCTGACGGAGGCTGTGATGCCGACGGTACCGCCGACTGAGGCAGATAGAGGTAGATATAGGCATAGAGAAGGCAGGAGACCCGACAATCGACATCGGCAACGACTGAGACGACTACAGAGACGCTGACAGAGGCTGTGACGCCGACGGAGACGCCGACTGAGTCAGATAGGGGTAGATATAGGCATAGAGAAATCAGCAGACCGCCAATCGACAGCGGCAGCGACTGAGACGCCTACAGAGACGCTGACAGAGGCTGCGACGTCTACTGTTACGCCGACTGAGGCAGATAGGGGTAGATATGGGCATAGAGAAGGCAGCAAATCCCCCCAATCAACAGCGGCAGCGACTGAGACCCCCCAATCGACTGCGCAACCGACAGAGACGCCTACAGAGACGCTTACAGATACGCCTACAGAGACGCTGAAAGAGGTTTCGATGTCATCTGAGGCAGATAGGGATAGATATTGGCATAGAGAAGCCACCAGACCCCCCAATCGACATCGGCAGCGACTGAAACGCCAACAGATACGCTGACAGAGGGTGCTACGCCGACTGAGACGCCGACTGAGGCAGATAGGTGTAGATACAGGCATAGAGAAGGCAGCAGACCCCCCCAATCCGCAGTGGCAAATGTCTAAGACGCCTACAGAGACGCTGAAAGAGGCTTCGACACCGACTGAGACGCCGACTGAGGCAGATAGGGGTAGATATAGGCATAGAGAAGGCAGCAGACCCCCCAATCGACAGCGGCAGCGACTGAGACGCCTACAGAGACACTGGCAGAGGCTGCGACGCCGTGTGAGACGCCGACTGACGCAGCTATTGGTAGATATAGGCATAGAGAAGGCAGCAGACCACCCAATCGACAGCGGGAGCGACTGAGACGACTACAGAGACGCTGACAGAGGCTGCGACGCCGACTGAGAAGTCCACTGAGGCAGATAGGGGTAATATAGGCATAGAGAAGGCAGCAGACCCCCCAATCGACAGCGGAAGAGACTGAGATGCCTACAGAGGGGCTGACAGAGGCTGGGACGCCGACTGAGACGTCGACTGAGGCAAATAGGGGTAGATATAGGCATAGAGATGGCATCAGAAGCCCCCCAATCGAGAGCGGCAGCGCTGAGACGCCTACAGAGACGCTGACAGTGGCTGAGACGCCGACTGCGGCAGATAGGGGTATATATGGGCATAGAAAAGGCAGCAGACCCCCCAATCGACTGCGGCAGCGACTGAGACGCCGACTGAGGCAGATAGGGGAAGATATAGGCATAGAGAAGGCAGCAGACCCCCCGAATCGACTGCGCCACCGACAGGGATGCCTACAGAGACGCTTAGAGATACGCCTACAGAGACGCTGAACGAGGCTTCGATGCCAACTGAGGCAGATAGGGATAGATATAGGCATTGAGAAGGCAGCAGACCCCCACAATCCACAGCGGCAAATGTCTGAGACGCCTACAGAGACGCTAAAAGAGGCTTCGACACCGACTGAGACGCCGACTGACGCAGATAGGGGTAGATATAGGCATAGAGAAGGCAGCAGACCCCCCAATCGACAGCGGCAGAGACTGAGACGACTACAGAGACGCTGACAGAGGCTGCGACGCCGACTGAGAAGTCCACTGAGGCAGATAGGGGTAATATAGGCATAGAGAAGGCAGCAGACCCCCCAGTCGACAGCGGAAGCGACTGAGACACCTACAGAGAGGCTGACAGAGGCTGGGACGCCGGCTGAGACGCCGACTGAGGTAGATAGGGGTAGATATAGGCATAGAGAAGGCAGCAATCCCCCAATCGACAGCGGAAGCGCTGAGACGACTACAGAGAAGCTGACAGAGGCTGCGACGCCGACTGAGAAGTCGACTGAGGCAGATAGGGGTAATATAGGCATAGAGACGGCAGCAGAACCCCAATCGACAGCGGAAGCGACTGAGACGCCTACAGAGATGCTGACAGATGCTGGGACGCCGACTGAGACGCCGACTGAGGCAGATAGGGGTAGATATAGGTATAGAGAAGGCAGCAGATCCCCCCAATCGACAGCGGCAGCAACTGAGACGCCTACAGAGACGCTGACAGAGGCTGTGACGCCAACTGAGGCAGATAGAGGTTGATATAGGCATAGAGAAGGCAGCAGACCCCCCCCAATCGATAGCGGCCACGACTGAGACACCTACAGAGACGCTGACGGAGGCTGTGACGCCGACGGTACCGCCGACTGAGGCAGATAGAGGTAGATATAGGCATAGAGAAGGCAGGAGACCCGACAGTCGACATCGGCAACGACTGAGACGACTACAGAGACGCTGACAGAGGCTGTGACGCCGACGGAGACGCTGATTGAGTCAGATAGGGGTAGATATAGGTATAGAGAAATCAGCAGACCCCCAATCGACAGCGGCAGCGACTGAGACGCCTACAGAGACGCTTACAGAGACACTGAAAAAGGCTTCGACGCCGACTGAGACGCCGACTGAGGCAGATAGGGGTAGATATGGGCATAGAGAAGGCAGCAAATCCCCCCAATCGACAGCGGCAGCGACTGAGACGCCTACAGAGACACTGGCAGAGGCTGTGACGCCGTGTGAGAAGGCGACTGAGGCAGCTATTGGTAGATATAGGCATAGAGAAAGCAGCAGACCACCCAATCGACAGTGGCAGCGACTGAGATGACTACAGAGACGCTGACAGAGGGTGCTATGCCAACTGAGGCAGTTAGGGGTACATATAGGCATAGAGAAGGCAGCACACCCCCCAATCGACAGCGGCAGCGACTGAGACGCCTACAGAGACGCTGACAGAGGGTGTTACGCCGACTGAGACGCCGACTGAGGCAGATAGGTGTAGATACAGGCATAGAGAAGGCAGCAGACCCCCCCAATCCGCAGCGGCAAATGTCTGAGACGCCTACAGAGACGCTGAAAGAGGCTTCGACACCAACTGAGACTCCAACTGAGGCAGATAGGGGTAGATATAGGCATAGAGAAGGCAGCAGACCCCCCAATCGACAGCGGCAGCGACTGAGACGCCTACAGAGACACTGGCAGAGGCTGCGACGCCGTGTGAGACGCCGACTGACGCAGCTATTGGTAGATATAGGCATAGAGAAGGCAGCAGACCACACAATCGACAGCGGCAGCGACTGAGACGACTACAGAGACGCTGACAGAGGCTGCGACACCGACTGAGAAGTCCACTGAGGCAGATAGGGGTAATATAGGCATAGAGAAGGCAGCAGACCCCCCAATCGACAGCGGAAGCGACTGAGATGCCTACAGAGAGGCTGACAGAGGCTGGGACGCCGACTGAGACGCCGACTGAGGCAGATAGGGGTAGATATAGGCATAGAGATGGCATCACACGCCCCCCAATCTACAGCGGCAGCGACTGAGACGCCTAAAGAGACGCTGACAGTGGCTGCGACGCCGACTGAGGCAGATAGAGGTAGATATAGGCATAGAGAAGGCAGCAGACCCTCCCAATCGACAGCGGCAGCGACTGAGACGCCTACAGAGACGCTGACAGATGGTGAGACGCCGAATTTGACGCCGACTGAGGCAGATAGGTGTAGATATAGGTATAGAGAAGGCAGCAGACATCCCAATCGACTGCGGCAGCGACAGTGACGCCTACAGAGATGCTGACAGAGGCTGCGACGTCGACTGAGATGCCGACTGAGACAGATAGGGGTAAATATAGGCGTAGAGAAGGCAGCAGACCCCCCAATCGACTGCGGCAGCGACAGAGACGCCTACAGAGACGTTGAAAGAGGCTTCGATGCCGTCTGATGCAGATAGGGATAGATATAGGCATTGAGAAGGCAGCAGATCCCCGCCAATCAACAGCGGCAGCGACTGAGACGCCTATAGATACACTGACTGAGGCTGCGACGCCGCTGAGGCAGATAGGCTTAGATATAGGCATAGAGAAGGCAGCAGACCCCCCAATCGACAGCGGCAGCGACTGAGACGCCTACAGAGACGCTGACAGAGGCTGCGACGCCGTGTGAGACGCCGACTGAAGTACCATTGGTAGATATAGGCATAGAGAAGTCAGCAGACTACCCAATCGACAGCGGCAGCGACTGAGACTGAGACGACTACAGACACGCTGACAGAGGCTGCGACGCCGACTGAGAAGTCGACTGAGGCAGATATTGGTAATATAGGCATAGAGACGGCATCAGAACCCCAAATCGACAGCGGAAGCGACTGAGACGCCTACAGAGATGCTGACAGAGAGTGGGACGCTGCCTGAGACGCCGACTGAGGCAGATAGGGGTAGATATAGGCATAGAGAAGGCAGCAGACCACACAATCGACAGCGGCAGCGACTGAGATGACTACAGAGAAGCTGACAGAGGCTGCGACGCCGACTGAGAAGTCGACTGAGGCAGATAGGGGTAATATAGGCATAGAGACGGCATCAGAACCCCAAATCGACAGCGGAAGGGACTGAGACGCCTACAGAGATGCTGACAGAGGCTGGGACACCGACTGAGACGCCAACTGAGGCAGATAGTGGTAGATATAGGCATAGAGAAGGCAGCAGATCCCCCCCCAATCGACAGCGGCAGCAACTGAGAGGCCTACAGAGACGCTGACAGAGGCTGCGACGCCGCTGAGGCAGATAGGCTTAGATATAGGTATAGAGAAGGCAGCAGACCCACCAATCGACAGCGGAAGCGACTGAGACGCCTACAGAGATGCTGACAGAGAGTGGGACGCTGCCTGAGACGCCAACTGAGGCAGATAGGGGTAGATATAGGTATAGAGAAGGCAGCAGACTGCCCCAATCGACAGCGGCAGCGACTGAGACGCCTACAGAGACACTGGCAGAGGCTGCGACGCCGTGTGAGACGCCGTGTGAGACGCCGACTGAGGCAGCTATTGGTAGATATAGGCATAGAGAAGGCAGCAGACCACACAATCGACAGCGGCAGCGACTGAGATGACTACAGAGAAGCTGACAGAGGCTGCGACGCCGACTGAGAAGTCGACTGAGGCAGATAGGGGTAATATAGGCATAGAGACGGCATCAGAACCCCAAATCGACAGCGGAAGCGACTGAGACGCCTACAGAGATGCTGACAGAGGCTGGGACGCCGACTGAGACGCCAACTGAGGCAGATAGTGGTAGATATAGGCATAGAGAAGGCAGCAGATCCCCCCCCCAATCGACAGCGGCAGCAACTAAGAGGCCTACAGAGACGCTGACAGAGGCTGTGACGCCGACTGAGGCAGATAGAGGTAGATATAGGCATAGAGAAGGCAGCATACCCCCCCCCCCCCAATCGACAGCGGCAACGACTGAGATGCCTATAGAGACGCTGACGGAGGCTGTGACGCCGACGGAACCGCCGACTGAGGCATATAGAGGTAGATATAGGCATAGAGAAGCCAGGAGACCCCGACAATCGACATCGGCAACGACTGAGACAACTACAGAGACGCTGACAGAGGCTGTGACGCCGACTGAGGCAGATAGGGGTAGATATAGGCATAGAGAAATCAGCAGACCCCCAATCGACAACGGCAGCGACTGAGACGCCTACAGAGACGCTTACAGAGACACTGAAAAAGGCTTCGACGCCGACTGAGGCGCCGACTGAGGCAGATAGGGGCAGATATGGGCATAGAGAAGGCAGCAAAAACCCCCAATCGACAGCGGCAGCGACTGAGACGCCTACAGAGACGCTGACAGAGGCTGCGACGTCTACTGAGACGCCGACTGAGGCAGATAGGGGTAGATATGGGCATAGAGAAGGCAGCAGACCACCCAATTGACTACGCCACCGACAGAGACGCCTACAGAGACGCTTATAGATACGCCTACAAAGACGCTGAAAGAGGTTTCGATGCCATCTGAGGCAGGTAGGGATAGATATTGGAATAGAGAAGCCAGCAGACCCCCAAATCGACATCGGCAGCGACTGAAGCGCCAACAGAGACGCTGACAGGGAGGGGTTCTGCTGCCTTCTCTATGCCTATATCTACCTCTATCTATCTCAGTCGGCGTCGCAGCGTCTGTCAGCGTCTCTGTAGGTGTCTCAGTTGCTGCCGCTGTCCATTGGGGGAACTGCTGCCTTCTCTATGCCTATATCTGCCCCTATCTACCTCAGTCGGCGGCTCAGTCGGCGTCGCAGCCACTGTCAGCGTCTCTGTAGGCGTCTCAGCGCTGCCGCTGTCGATTGGGGGACCTGCTGCCTTCTCTATGCCTATATCTACCCCTATCTACCTCAGTCGGCGTCTCAGTCGGCGTCACAGCCTCTGTCAGCGTCTCTGTAGGCGTCTCAGTCGCTGCCGCTGTCGATTGGGGGGCATCTGATTCCATCTCTATGCCTATATCTACCCCTATCTGCCTCAGTCGGCGTCTCAGTCGGCGTCTCAGTCGGCGTCCCAGCCTCTGTCAGCGTCTCTGTAGGCGTCTCAGTCGCTTCCGCTGTCGATTGGGGGGTATGCTGCCTTCTCTATGCCTATATTACCCCTATCTGCCTCAGTGGACTTCTCAGTCGGCGTCGCAGCTTCTGTCAGCGTCTCTGTTGTCGTCTCAGTCGCTGCCGCTGTCGATTGGGTGGTCTGCTGCCTTCTCTATGTCTATATCTACCAAAAGCTGCGCCAGTCGGCGTCTTACACGGCGTCGCAGCCTCTTTCAGCGTCTATATAGGCGTCTCAGACATTTGCCGCTGCGGATTGGGGTGGTCTGCTGCCTTCTCTATGCCTATATTTACACCTATCTGCCTTAGTCGGCGTCGCAGCCTCTGCCTGCGTCTCTGTAGGCGACTCAGTCGCTGCCGCTGTCGATTGGGGGTGATCTGCTGCCTTCTCAATGCCTATATCTACCCCTATCTGCCTCAGACTGCGTCGAAGCCTCTTTCAGCGTCTCTGTAGGCGTCTCAGTCGTTTGCCGCTGTCGATTGGGAGGGTCTGCTGCCTTCTCTATATATATATCCACCCCTATCTGCCTCAGTCGGCGTCGAAGCGTCTTTCAGCGTCTCTGTAGGCGTCTTAGTCGCTGCCGCTGTCGATTGGGGTGATCTGCTGCCTTATCTATGCCTATATCTACCCCTATCTTCCTCAGTCGGCGTCGTAATCTCCGTCAGCGTCTCTGTAGGCGTCTCAGTCGTTGCCCCTGTCGACTGTGGGGGGAGGGGTCTGCCGCCTTCTCTATGCCTATATCTACCTCTATCTGCCTCATTCGGCGTCGCAGCGTCTGTCAGCGTCTCTGTAGGTATCTCAGTCGCTGCCGCTGTCGATTGGAGGGTCTGCTGCCTTCTCTATGCCTATATTACCCCTATTTGCCTCAGTGGACTTCTCAGTCGGCGTCGCAGCTTCTGTCAGCGTCTCTGTTGTCGTCTCAGTCGCTGCCGCTGTCGATTGGGTGGTCTGCTGCCTTCTCTATGTCTATATCTACCAAAAGCTGCGCCAGTCGGCGTCTCACACGGCGTCGCAGCCTCTGCCAGTGTCTCTGTAGGCGTCTCAGTCGCTGCCGCTGTCGATTGGGGGGTCTGCTGCCTTCTCTATGCCCATATCTACCCCTATCTGCTTCAGTCGGTGTCTCAGTCGGTGTCGAAGCCTCTTTCAGCGTCTCTGTAGGCGTCTCTGACATTTGCCGCTGCGGATTGGGGGGGTCTGCTGCCTTCTCTATGCCTATATTTAAGCCTATCTGCCTTAGTCGGCGTCGCAGCCTCTGTCTGCGTCTCTGTAGGCGTCTCAGTCGCTGCCGCTGTCGATTGGGGGTGATCTGCTGCCTTCTCAATGCCTATATCTACCCCTATCTGCCTGAGACTGCGTCGAAGCCTCTTTCAGCGTCTCTTTAGGCGTCTCAGTCGTTTGCCGCTGTCGATTGGGAGGGTCTGCTGCCTTCTCTATATATATATATCTACCCCTATCTGCCTCAGTCGGCGTCGAAGCGTCTTTCAGCGTCTCTGTAGGCGTCTCAGTCGCTGCCGCTATCGATTGGGGTGGTCTGCTGCCTTATCTATGCCTATATCTACCCCTATCTTCCTCAGTCGGCGTCGTAATCTCCGTCAGCGTCTCTGTAGGCGTCTCAGTCGTTGCCCCTGTCGACTGTGGGTGGAGGGGTCTGCCACCTTCTCTATGCCTATATCTACCCCTATATACCTCAGTCGGCGTCTCAGTCGGCGTCACAGCCTCTGTCAGCGTCTCTGTAGGCGTCTCAGTCGCTGCCGCTGTCGATTGGGGGCATCTGATGCCATCTCTATGCCTATATCTACCCCTATCTGCCTCAGTCGGCGTCTCAGTCGGCGTCCCAGCCTCTGTCAGCATCTATGTAGGCGTCTCAGTCGCTTCCGCAGTCGATTGGGGGGTCTGCTGCCTTCTCTATGCCTATATTACCCCTATCTTCCTCAGTGGACTTCTCAGTCGGCGTCACAGCTTCTGTCAGCGTCTCTGTTGTCGTCTCAGTCGCTGCCGCTGTCGATTGGGTGGTCTGTTGCCTTCTCTATGTCTATATCTAAAAAAAACCGCGCCAGTCGGCGTCACACACGGCGTCGCAGCCTCTGCCAGTGTCTCTGTAGGCGTCTCAGTCGCTGCCGCTGTCGATTGGGGGGTCTGCTGCCTTCTCTATGCCTATATCTACCCCTATCTGCTTCAGTCGGTGTCTCAGTCGGTGTCGAAGCCTCCTTCAGCGTCTCTGTAGGCGTCTCAGACAATTGCCGCTGCGGATTGGGGGGGTCTGCTGCCTTCTCTATGCCTGTATCTACACCTATCTGCCTCAGTCGGCGTCTCAGTCGGCGTCTCAGTCGGCGTCTCAGTCGGCGTAGCACCTTCTGTCAGCATCTCTGTAGGCGTCTCAGTCGCTGCCGCTGTCGATTGGGGGGTGTGCTGCCTTCTCTATGCCTATATCTACCCCTATCTGCCTCAGCCGGCGTAGCACCCTCTGTCAGCGTCTCTATAGGCGTCTCAGTCGCTGCCGCAGTCGATTCTGCCTTCTCTATGCCTATATCTACCCCTATCTGCTTCAGTCGGTGTCTCAGTCGGTGTCGAAGCCTCTTTCAGCGTCTCTGTAGGCGTCTCAGACATTTGCCGCTGCGGATTGGGGGGGTCTGCTGCCTTCTCTATGCCTTTATTTACGCCTATCTGCCCTAGTCGGCGTCGCAGCCTCTGTCTGCGTCTCTGTAGGCGTCTCAGTCGCTGCCGCTGTCGATTGGGGGTGATCTGCTGCCTTCTCAATGCCTATATCTACCCCTATCTGCCTCAGACTGCGTCGAAGCCTCTTTCAGCGTCTCTGTAGGCGTCTCAGTCGTTTGCCGCTGTCGATTGGGAGGGTCTGCTGCCTTCTCTATATATATATATATATATATATATATATCTACCCCTATCTGCCTCAGTCGGCGTCGAAGCGTCTTTCAGCGTCTCTGTAGGCGTCTCAGTCGCTGCCGCTGTCGATTGGGGTGGTCTGCTGCCTAATCTATGCCTATATCTACCCCTATCTTCCTCAGTCGGCGTCGTAATCTCCGTCAGCGTCTCTGTAGGCGTCTCAGTCGTTGCCCCTGTCGACTGTGGGTGGAGGGGTCTGCCGCCTTCTCTATGCCTATATCTACCTCTATCTGCCTCATTCGGCGTCGCAGCGTCTGTCAGCGTCTCTGTAGGTGTCTCAGTCGCTGCCGCTGTCGATTGGGGGATCTGCTGCCTTCTCTATGTCTATATCTGCCCCTATCTACCTCAGTCGGCGTCTCAGTCGGCTCACAGCCTCTGTCAGTGTCTCTGAAGGCGTCTCAGTCGTTGCCAATGTCGATTGGGGGTCTCCTGCCTTCTCTATGCCTATATCTGCCCCTATCTGCCTCAGTCGGCGTCTCAGTCGGCGTCTCAGTCGGCGTCTCAGTCGGCGTCGCAGCCTCCGTCAGCGTCTCTGTAGGCGTCTCAGTCGTTGCCGCTGTCGATTGGGGGGGGGGGGGGGTGTTTGCTGCCTTCTCTATGCCTATATCTACCTCTATCTGCCTCAGTCGGCGTCGCAGCCACTGTCAGCGTCTCTGTAGGCGTCTCAGCGCTGCCGCTGTCGATTGGGTGGTCTGTTGCCTTCAATATGTCTATATCTAAAAAAAACCGCGCCAGTCGGCGTCACACACGGCGTCGCAGCCTCTGCCAGTGTCTCTGTAGGCGTCTCAGTCGCTGCCGCTGTCGATTGGGGGGTCTGCTGCCTTCTCTATGCCTATATCTACCCCTATCTGCTTCAGTCGGTGTCTCAGTCGGTGTCGAAGCCTCTTTCAGCGTCTCTGTAGGCGTCTCAGACATTTGCCGCTGCGGATTGGGGGGGTCTGCTGCCTTCTCTATGCCTGTATCTACACCTATCTGCCTCAGTCGGCGTCTCAGTCGGCGTCTCAGTCGGCGTAGCACCTTCTGTCAGCGTATCTGTAGGCGTCTCAGTCGCTGCCGCAGTCGATTGGGGGGTCTGCTGCCTTCTCTATGCCTATATCTACCCCTATCTGCTTCAGTCGGTGTCTCAGTCGGTGTCGAAGCCTCTTTCAGCGTCTCTGTAGGCGTCTCAGACATTTGCCGCTGCGGATTGGGGGGGTCTGCTGCCTTCTCTATGCCTATATTTACGCCTATCTGCCTTAGTCGGCGTCGCAGCCTCTGTCTGCGTCTCTGTAGGCGACTCAGTCGCTGCCGCTGTCGATTGGGGGTGATCTGCTGCCTTCTCAATGCCTATATCTACCCCTATCTGCCTCAGACTGCGTCGAAGCCTCTTTCAGCGTCTCTGTAGGCGTCTCAGTCGTTTGCCGCTGTCGATTGGGAGGGTCTGCTGCCTTCTCTATATATATATCTACCCCTATCTGCCTCAGTCGGCGTCGAAGCGTCTTTCAGCGTCTCTGTAGGCGTCTTAGTCGCTGCCGTTGTCGATTGGTGTGGTCTGCTGCCTTATCTATGCCTATATCTACCCCTATCTTCCTCAGTCGGCGTCGTAATCTTCGTCAGCGTCTCTGTAGGCGTCTCAGTCGTTGCCCCTGTCGACTGTGGGGGGAGGGGTCTGCCGCCTTCTCTATGCCTATATCTACCTCTATCTGCCTCATTCGGCGTCGCAGCGTCTGTCAGCGTCTCTGTAGGTGTCTCAGTCGCTGCCGCTGTCGATTGGGGGGTCTGCTGCCTTCTCTATGCGTATATTACCCCTATCTGCCTCAGTGGACTTCTCAGTCGGCGTCGCAGCTTCTGTCACCGTCTCTGTTGTCGTCTCAGTCGCTGCCGCTGTCGATTGGGTGGTCTGCTGCCTTCTCTATGTCTATATCTACCAAAAGCTGCGCCAGTCGGCGTCTCACACGGCGTCGCAGCCTCTGCCAGTGTCTCTGTAGGCGTCTCAGTCGCTGCCGCTGTCGATTGGGGGGTCTGCTGCCTTTTCTATGCCTATATCTACCCCTATCTGCTTCAGTCGGTGTCTCAGTCGGTGTCGAAGCCTCTTTCAGCGTCTCTGTAGGCGTCTCAGACATTTGCCGCTGCGGATTGGGGGGGTCTGCTGCCTTCTCTATGCCTATATTTACGCCTATCTGCCTTAGTCGGCGTCGCAGCCTCTGTCTGCGTCTCTGTAGGCGACTCAGTCGCTGCCGCTATCGATTGGGGGTGATCTGCTGCCTTCTCAATGCCTATACCTACCCCTATCTGCCTCAGACTGCGTCGAAGCCTCTTTCAGCGTCTCTGTAGGCGTCTCAGTCGTTTGCCGCTGTCGATTGGGAGGGTCTGCTGCCTTCTCTATATATATATCTACCCCTATCTGCCTCAGTCGGCGTCTCAGTCGGCGTCCCAGCCTCTGTCAGCATCTCTGTAGGCGTCTCAGTCGCTTCCGCTGTCGATTGGGGGGTCTGCTGCCTTCTCTATGCCTATATTACCCCTATCTGCCTCAGTGGACTTCTCAGTCGGCGTCGCAGCTTCTGTCAGCGTCTCTGTTGTCGTCTCAGTCGCTGCCGCTGTCGATTGGGTGGTCTGATGCCTTCTCTATGTCTATATCTACCAAAAGCTGCGCCAGTCGGCGTCTTACACGGCGTCGCAGCCTCTGCCAGTGTCTCTGTAGGCGTCTCAGTTGCTGCCGCTGTCGATTGGGGGGTCTGCTGCCTTCTCTATGCCTATATCTACCCATATCTGCTTCAGTCGGTGTCTCAGTCGGTGTCGAAGCCTCTTTCAGCGTCTCTGTAGGCGTCTCAGACATTTGCCGCTGCGGATTGGGGGGGTCTGCTGCCTTCTCTATGCCTATATTTACGCCTATCTGCCTTAGTCGGCGTCGCAGCCTCTGTCTGCGTCTCTGTAGGCGACTCAGTCGCTGCCGCTGTCGATTGGGGGTGATCTGCTGCCTTCTCAATGCCTATATCTACCCCTATCTGCCTCAGACTGCGTCGAAGCCTCTTTCAGCGTCTCTGTAGGCGTCTCAGTCGTTTGCCGCTGTCGATTGGGAGGGTCTGCTGCCTTCTCTATATATATATATATATCTACCCCTATCTGCCTCAGTCGGCGTCGAAGCGTCTTTCAGCGTCTCTGTAGGCGTCTTAGTCGCTGCCGCTGTCGATTGGGGTGGTCTGCTGCCTTATCTATGTCTATATCTACCACTATCTTCCTCAGTCGGCGTCGTAATCTCCGTCAGCGTCTCTGTAGGCGTCTCAGTCGTTGCCCCTGTCGAATGTGGGGGGAGGGGTCTGCCGCCTTCTCTATGCCTATATCTACCTCTATCTGCCTCATTCGGCGTCGCAGCGTCTGTCAGCGTCTCTGTAGGTGTCTCAGTCGCTGCCGCTGTCGATTGGGGGATCTGCTGCCTTCTCTATGTCTATATCTGCCCCTATCTACCTCAGTCGGCGTCTCAGTCGGCGTCACAGCCTCTGTCAGCGTCTCTGAAGGCATCTCAGTCGTGGCCAATGTCGATTGGGGGGTCTCCTGCCTTCTCTATGCCTATATCTACCCCTATCTGCCTCAGTCGGCGTCTCAGTCGGCGTCTCAGTCGGCGTCTCAGTCGGCGTCTCAGTCGGCGTCTCAGTCGGCGTCGCAGCCTCCGTCAGCGTCTCTGTAGGCGTCTCAGTCGTTGCCGCTGTCGATTGGGGGGGGGGGGGGGTGTTTGCTGCCTTCTCTATGCCTATATCTACCTCTATCTGCCTCAGTCGGCGTCGCAGCCACTTTCAGCGTCTCTGTAGGCGTCTCAGCGCTGCCGCTGTCGATTGGGGGACCTGCTGCCTTCTCTATGCCTATATCTACCCCTATCTACCTCAGTCGGCGTCTCAGTCGGCGTCACAGCCTCTGTCAGCGTCTCTGTAGGCGTCTCAGTCGCTGCCGCTGTCGATTGGGGGGCATCTGATTCCATCTCTATGCCTATATCTACCCCTATCTGCCTCAGTCGGCGTCTCAGTCGGCGTCTCAGTCGGCGTCCCAGCCTCTGTCAGCATCTCTGTAGGCGTCTCAGTCGCTTCCGCTGTCGATTGGGGGGTATGCTGCCTTCTCTATGCCTATATTACCCCTATCTGCCTCAGTGGACTTCTCAGTCGGCGTCGCAGCTTCTGTCAGCGTCTCTGTTGTCGTCTCAGTCGCTGCCGCTGTCGATTGGGTGGTCTGCTGCCTTCTCTATGTCTATATCTACCAAAAGCTGCGCCAGTCGGCGTCTTACACGGCGTCGCAGCCTCTGTCAGTGTCTCTGTAGGCGTCTCAGTCGCTGCCGCTGTCGATTGGGGGGTCTGCTGCCTTCTCTATGCCTATATCTACCCCTATCTGCTTCAGTCGGTGTCTCAGTCGGTGTCGAAGCCTCTTTCAGCGTCTATATAGGCGTCTCAGACATTTGCCGCTGCGGATTGGGGTGGTCTGCTGCCTTCTCTATGCCTATATTTACACCTATCTGCCTTAGTCGGCGTCGCAGCCTCTGCCTGCGTCTCTGTAGGCGACTCAGTCGCTGCCGCTGTCGATTGGGGGTGATCTGCTGCCTTCTCAATGCCTATATCTACCCCTATCTGCCTCAGACTGCGTCGAAGCCTCTTTCAGCGTCTCTGTAGGCGTCTCAGTCGTTTGCCGCTGTCGATTGGGAGGGTCTGCTGCCTTCTCTATATATATATCCACCCCTATCTGCCTCAGTCGGCGTCGAAGCGTCTTTCAGCGTCTCTGTAGGCGTCTTAGTCGCTGCCGCTGTCGATTGGGGTGGTCTGCTGCCTTATCTATGCCTATATCTACCCCTATCTTCCTCAGTCGGCGTCGTAATCTCCGTCAGCGTCTCTGTAGGCGTCTCAGTCGTTGCCCCTGTCGACTGTGGGGGGAGGGGTCTGCCGCCTTCTCTATGCCTATATCTACCTCTATCTGCCTCATTCGGCGTCGCAGCGTCTGTCAGCGTCTCTGTAGGTGTCTCAGTCGCTGCCGCTGTCGATTGGAGGGTCTGCTGCCTTCTCTATGCCTATATTACCCCTATTTGCCTCAGTGGACTTCTCAGTCGGCGTCGCAGCTTCTGTCAGCGTCTCTGTTGTCGTCTCAGTCGCTGCCGCTGTCGATTGGGTGGTCTGCTGCCTTCTCTATGTCTATATCTACCAAAAGCTGCGCCAGTCGGCGTCTCACACGGCGTCGCAGCCTCTGCCAGTGTCTCTGTAGGCGTCTCAGTCGCTGCCGCTGTCGATTGGGGGGTCTGCTGCCTTCTCTATGCCCATATCTACCCCTATCTGCTTCAGTCGGTGTCTCAGTCGGTGTCGAAGCCTCTTTCAGCGTCTCTGTAGGCGTCTCTGACATTTGCCGCTGCGGATTGGGGGGGTCTGCTGCCTTCTCTATGCCTATATTTAAGCCTATCTGCCTTAGTCGGCGTCGCAGCCTCTGTCTGCGTCTCTGTAGGCGTCTCAGTCGCTGCCGCTGTCGATTGGGGGTGATCTGCTGCCTTCTCAATGCCTATATCTACCCCTATCTGCCTGAGACTGCGTCGAAGCCTCTTTCAGCGTCTCTTTAGGCGTCTCAGTCGTTTGCCGCTGTCGATTGGGAGGGTCTGCTGCCTTCTCTATATATATATATCTACCCCTATCTGCCTCAGTCGGCGTCGAAGCGTCTTTCAGCGTCTCTGTAGGCGGCTCAGTCGCTGCCGCTGTCGATTGGGGTGGTCTGCTGCCTTATCTATGCCTATATCTACCCCTATCTTCCTCAGTCGGCGTCGTAATCTCCGTCAGCGTCTCTGTAGGCGTCTCAGTCGTTGCCCCTGTCGACTGTGGGTGGAGGGGTCTGCCGCCTTCTCTATGCCTATATCTACCCCTATATACCTCAGTCGGCGTCTCAGTCGGCGTCACAGCCTCTGTCAGCGTCTCTGTAGGCGTCTCAGTCGCTGCCGCTGTCGATTGGGGGGCATCTGATGCCATCTCTATGCCTATATCTACCCCTATCTGCCTCAGTCGGCGTCTCAGTCGGCGTCCCAGCCTCTGTCAGCATCTATGTAGGCGTCTCAGTCGCTTCCGAAGTCGATTGGGGGGTCTGCTGCCTTCTCTATGCCTATATTACCCCTATCTTCCTCAGTGGACTTCTCAGTCGGCGTCACAGCTTCTGTCAGCGTCTCTGTTGTCGTCTCAGTCGCTGCCGCTGTCGATTGGGTGGTCTGTTGCCTTCTCTATGTCTATATCTAAAAAAAACCGCGCCAGTCGGCGTCACACACGGCGTCGCAGCCTCTGCCAGTGTCTCTGTAGGCGTCTCAGTCGCTGCCGCTGTCGATTGGGGGGTCTGCTGCCTTCTCTATGCCTATATCTACCCCTATCTGCTTCAGTCGGTGTCTCAGTCGGTGTCGAAGCCTCCTTCAGCGTCTCTGTAGGCGTCTCAGACAATTGCCGCTGCGGATTGGGGGGGTCTGCTGCCTTCTCTATGCCTGTATCTACACCTATCTGCCTCAGTCGGCGTCTCAGTCGGCGTCTCAGTCGGCGTAGCACCTTCTGTCAGCATCTCTGTAGGCGTCTCAGTCGCTGCCGCTGTCGATTGGGGGGTGTGCTGCCTTCTCTATGCCTATATCTACCCCTATCTGCCTCAGCCGGCGTAGCACCCTCTGTCAGCGTCTCTATAGGCGTCTCAGTCGCTGCCGCAGTCGATTCTGCCTTCTCTATGCCTATATCTACCCCTATCTGCTTCAGTCGGTGTCTCAGTCGGTGTCGAAGCCTCTTTCAGCGTCTCTGTAGGCGTCTCAGACATTTGCCGCTGCGGATTGGGGGGGTCTGCTGCCTTCTCTATGCCTATATTTACGCCTATCTGCCCTAGTCGGCGTCGCAGCCTCTGTCTGCGTCTCTGTAGGCGTCTCAGTCGCTGCCGCTGTCGATTGGGGGTGATCTGCTGCCTTCTCAATGCCTATATCTACCCCTATCTGCCTCAGACTGCGTCGAAGCCTCTTTCAGCGTCTCTGTAGGCGTCTCAGTCGTTTGCCGCTGTCGATTGGGAGGGTCTGCTGCCTTCTCTATATATATATATATATATATATCTACCCCTATCTGCCTCAGTCGGCGTCGAAGCGTCTTTCAGCGTCTCTGTAGGCGTCTCAGTCGCTGCCGCTGTCGATTGGGGTGGTCTGCTGCCTAATCTATGCCTATATCTACCCCTATCTTCCTCAGTCGGCGTCGTAATCTCCGTCAGCGTCTCTGTAGGCGTCTCAGTCGTTGCCCCTGTCGACTGTGGGTGGAGGGGTCTGCCGCCTTCTCTATGCCTATATCTACCTCTATCTGCCTCATTCGGCGTCGCAGCGTCTGTCAGCGTCTCTGTAGGTGTCTCAGTCGCTGCCGCTGTCGATTGGGGGATCTTCTGCCTTCTCTATGTCTATATCTGCCCCTATCTACCTCAGTCGGCGTCTCAGTCGGCTCACAGCCTCTGTCAGTGTCTCTGAAGGCGTCTCAGTCGTTGCCAATGTCGATTGGGGTCTCCTGCCTTCTCTATGCCTATATCTGCCCCTATCTGCCTCAGTCGGCGTCTCAGTCGGCGTCTCAGTCGGCGTCTCAGTCGGCGTCGCAGCCTCCGTCAGCGTCTCTGTAGGCGTCTCAGTCGTTGCCGCTGTCGATTGGGGGGGGGGTGTTTGCTGCCTTCTCTATGCCTATATCTACCTCTATCTGCCTCAGTCGGCGTCGCAGCCACTGTCAGCGTCTCTGTAGGCGTCTCAGCGCTGCCGCTGTCGATTGGGTGGTCTGTTGCCTTCTCTATGTCTATATTTAAAAAAAACCGCGCCAGTCGGCGTCACACACGGCGTCGCAGCCTCTGCCAGTGTCTCTGTAGGCGTCTCAGTCGCTGCCGCTGTCGATTGGGGGGTCTGCTGCCTTCTCTATGCCTATATCTACCCCTATCTGCTTCAGTCGGTGTCTCAGTCGGTGTCGAAGCCTCTTTCAGCGTCTCTGTAGGCGTCTCAGACATTTGCCGCTGCGGATTGGGGGGGTCTGCTGCCTTCTCTATGCCTGTATCTACACCTATCTGCCTCAGTCGGCGTCTCAGTCGGCGTCTCAGTCGGCGTAGCACCTTCTGTCAGCGTATCTGTAGGCGTCTCAGTCGCTGCCGCAGTCGATTGGGGGTTCTGCTGCCTTCTCTATGCCTATATCTACCCCTATCTGCTTCAGTCGGTGTCTCAGTCGGTGTCGAAGCCTCTTTCAGCGTCTCTGTAGGCGTCTCAGACATTTGCCGCTGCGGATTGGGGGGGTCTGCTGCCTTCTCTATGCCTATATTTACGCCTATCTGCCTTAGTCGGCGTCGCAGCCTCTGTCTGCGTCTCTGTAGGCGACTCAGTCGCTGCCGCTGTCGATTGGGGGTGATCTGCTGCCTTCTCAATGCCTATATCTACCCCTATCTGCCTCAGACTGCGTCGAAGCCTCTTTCAGCGTCTCTGTAGGCGTCTCAGTCGTTTGCCGCTGTCGATTGGGAGGGTCTGCTGCCTTCTCTATATATATATCTACCCCTATCTGCCTCAGTCGGCGTCGAAGCGTCTTTCAGCGTCTCTGTAGACGTCTTAGTCGCTGCCGTTGTCGATTGGTGTGGTCTGCTGCCTTATCTATGCCTATATCTACCCCTATCTTCCTCAGTCGGCGTCGTAATCTTCGTCAGCGTCTCTGTAGGCGTCTCAGTCGTTGCCCCTGTCGACTGTGGGGGGAGGGGTCTGCCGCCTTCTCTATGCCTATATCTACCTCTATCTGCCTCATTCGGCGTCGCAGCGTCTGTCAGCGTCTCTGTAGGTGTCTCAGTCGCTGCCGCTGTCGATTGGGGGGTCTGCTGCCTTCTCTATGCGTATATTACCCCTATCTGCCTCAGTGGACTTCTCAGTCGGCGTCGCAGCTTCTGTCACCGTCTCTGTTGTCGTCTCAGTCGCTGCCGCTGTCGATTGGGTGGTCTGCTGCCTTCTCTATGTCTATATCTACCAAAAGCTGCGCCAGTCGGCGTCTCACACGGCGTCGCAGCTTCTGTCAGCGTCTCTGTTGTCGTCTCAGTCGCTGCCGCTGTCGATTGGGGGTCTGCTGCCTTCTCTATGCCTATATCTACCCCTATCTGCTTCAGTCGGTGTCTCAGTCGGTGTCGAAGCCTCTTTCAGCGTCTCTGTAGGCGTCTCAGACATTTGCCGCTGCGGATTGGGGGGGTCTGCTGCCTTCTCTATGCCTATATTTACGCCTATCTGCCTTAGTCGGCGTCGCAGCCTCTGTCTGCGTCTCTGTAGGCGACTCAGTCGCTGCCGCTGTCGATTGGGGGTGCTCTGCTGCCTTCTCAATGCCTATACCTACCCCTATCTGCCTCAGACTGCGTCGAAGCCTCTTTCAGCGTCTCTGTTGGCGTCTCAGTCGTTTGCCGCTGTCGATTGGGAGGGTCTGCTGCCTTCTCTATATATATATCTACCCCTATCTGCCTCAGTCGGCGTCGAAGCGTCTTTCAGCGTCTCTGTAGGCGTCTTAGTCGCTGCCGCTGTCGATTGGGGTGGTCTGCTGCCTTATCTATGCCTATATCTACCCCTATCTTCCTCAGTCGGCGTTGTAATCTCCGTCAGCGTCTCTGTAGGCGTCTCAGTCGTTGCCCCTGTCGACTGTGGGGGGAGGGGTCTGCCGCCTTCTCTATGCCTATATCTACCTCTATCTGCCTCATTCGGCGTCGCAGCGTCTGTCAGCGTCTCTGTAGGTGTCTCAGTCGCTGCCGCTGTCGATTGGGGGGTCTGCTGCCTTCTCTATGCCTATATTACCCCTATCTGCCTCAGTGGACTTCTCAGTCGGCGTCGCAGCTTCTGTCAGCGTCTCTGTTGTCGTCTCAGTCGCTGCCGCTGTCGATTGGGTGGTCTGTTGCCTTCTCTATGTCTATATCTAAAAAAAACCGCGCCAGTCGGCGTCACACACAGCGTCGCAGCCTCTGCCAGTGTCTCTGTAGGCGTCTCAGTCGCTGCCGCTGTCGATTGGGGGGTCTGCTGCCTTCTCTATGCCTATATCTACCCCTATCTGCTTCAGGCGGTGTCTCAGTCGGTGTCGAAGCCTCTTTCAGCGTCTCTGTAGGCGTCTCAGACATTTGCCGCTGCGGATTGGGGGGTCTGCTGCCTTCTCTATGCCTGTATCTACACCTATCTGCCTCAGTCGGCGTCTCAGTCGGCGTCTCAGTCGGCGTAGCACCTTCTGTCAGCGTCTCTGTAGGCGTCTCAGTCGCTGCCGCTGTCGATTGGGGGGTGTGCTGCCTTCTCTATGCCTATATCTACCCCTATCTGCCTCAGCCGGCGTAGCACCCTCTGTCAGCGTCTCTATAGGCGTCTCAGTCGCTGCCGCAGTCGATTGGGGGGTCTGCTGCCTTCTCTATGCCTATATCTACCCCTATCTGCTTCAGTCGGTGTCTCAGTCGGTGTCGAAGCCTCTTTCAGCGTCTCTGTAGGCGTCTCAGACATTTGCCGCTGCGGATTGGGGGGGTCTGCTGCCTTCTCTATGCCTATATTTACGCCTATCTGCCTTAGTCGGCGTCGCAGCCTCTGTCTGCGTCTCTGTAGGCGACTCAGTCGCTGCCGCTGTCGATTGGGGGTGATCTGCTGCCTTCTCAATGCCTATATCTACCCCTATCTGCCTCAGACTGCGTCGAAGCCTCTTTCAGCGTCTCTGTAGGCGTCTCAGTCGTTTGCCGCTGTCGATTGGGAGGTTCTGCTGCCTTCTCTATATATATATCTACCCCTATCTGCCTCAGTCGGCGTCGAAGCGTCTTTCAGCGTCTCTGTAGGCGTCTTAGTCGCTGCCGCTGTCGATTGGGGTGGTCTGCTGCCTTATCTATGCCTATATCTACCCCTATCTTCCTCAGTCGGCGTCGTAATCTTCGTCAGCGTCTCTGTAGGCGTCTCAGTCGTTGCCCCTGTCGACTGTAGGGGGAGGGGACTGCCGCCTTCTCTATGCCTATATCTACCTCTATCTGCCTCATTCGGCGTCGCAGCGTCTGTCAGCGTCTCTGTAGGTGTCTCAGTCGCTGCCGCTGTCGATTGGGGTGTCTGCTGCCTTCCCTATGCCTATATTACCCCTATCTGCCTCAGTGGACTTCTCAGTCGGCGTCGCAGCTTCTGTCAGCGTCTCTGTTGTCGTCTCAGTCGCTGCCGCTGTCGATTGGGTGGTCTGCTGCCTTCTCTATGTCTATATCTACCAAAAGCTGCGCCAGTCGGCGTCTTACACGGCGTCGCAGCCTCTGCCAGTGTCTCTGTAGGCGTCTCAAACGCTGCCGCTGTCAATTGGGGGGTCTGCTGCCTTCTCTATGCCTATATCTACCCCTATCTACTTCAGTCGGTGTCTCAGTCGGTGTCGAAGCCTCTTTCAGCGTCTCTGTAGGCGTCTCAGACATTTGCCGCTGCGGATTGGGGGGGGTCTGCTGCCTTCTCTATGCCTATATTTACGCCTATCTGCCTTAGTCGGCGTCGCAGCCTCTGCCTGCGTCTCTGTAGGCGACTCAGTCGCTGCCGCTGTCGATTGGGGGTGATCTGCTGCCTTCTCAATGCCTATATCTACCCCTATCTGCCTCATTCGGCGTCGCAGCGTCTGTCAGCGTCTCTGTAGGTGTCTCAGTCGCTGCCGCTGTCGATTGGGGGATCTGCTGCCTTCTCTATGTCTATATCTGCCCCTATCTACCTCAGTCGGCGTCTCAGTCGGCGTCACAGCCTCTGTCAGCGTCTCTGAAGGCATCTCAGTCGTGGCCAATGTCGATTGGGGGGTCTCCTGCCTTCTCTATGCCTATATCTACCCCTATCTGCCTCAGTCGGCGTCTCAGTCGGCGTCTCAGTCGGCGTCTCAGTCGGCGTCTCAGTCGGCGTCGCAGCCTCCGTCAGCGTCTCTGTAGGCGTCTCAGTCGTTGCCGCTGTCGATTGGGGGGGGGGGGGGTGTTTGCTGCCTTCTCTATGCCTATATCTACCTCTATCTGCCTCAGTCGGCGTCGCAGCCACTGTCAGCGTCTCTGTAGGCGTCTCAGCGCTGCCGCTGTCGATTGGGGGACCTGCTGCCTTCTCTATGCCTATATCTACCCCTATCTACCTCAGTCGGCGTCTCAGTCGGCGTCACAGCCTCTGTCAGCGTCTCTGTAGGCGTCTCAGTCGCTGCCGCTGTCGATTGGGGGCATCTGATTCCATCTCTATGCCTATATCTACCCCTATCTGCCTCAGTCGGCGTCTCAGTCGGCGTCTCAGTCGGCGTCCCAGCCTCTGTCAGCATCTCTGTAGGCGTCTCAGTCGCTTCCGCTGTCGATTGGGGGGTATGCTGCCTTCTCTATGCCTATATTACCCCTATCTGCCTCAGTGGACTTCTCAGTCGGCGTCGCAGCTTCTGTCAGCGTCTCTGTTGTCGTCTCAGTCGCTGCCGCTGTCGATTGGGTGGTCTGCTGCCTTCTCTATGTCTATATCTACCAAAAGCTGCGCCAGTCGGCGTCTTACACGGCGTCGCAGCCTCTGCCAGTGTCTCTGTAGGCGTCTCAGTCGCTGCCGCTGTCGATTGGGGGGTCTGCTGCCTTCTCTATGCCTATATCTACCCCTATCTGCTTCAGTCGGTGTCTCAGTCGGTGTCGAAGCCTCTTTCAGCGTCTATATAGGCGTCTCAGACATTTGCCGCTGCGGATTGGGGTGGTCTGCTGCCTTCTCTATGCCTATATTTACACCTATCTGCCTTAGTCGGCGTCGCAGCCTCTGCCTGCGTCTCTGTAGGCGACTCAGTCGCTGCCGCTGTCGATTGGGGGTGATCTGCTGCCTTCTCAATGCCTATATCTACCCCTATCTGCCTCAGACTGCGTCGAAGCCTCTTTCAGCGTCTCTGTAGGCGTCTCAGTCGTTTGCCGCTGTCGATTGGGAGGGTCTGCTGCCTTCTCTATATATATATCTACCCCTATCTGCCTCAGTCGGCGTCGAAGCGTCTTTCAGCGTCTCTGTAGGCGTCTTAGTCGCTGCCGCTGTCGATTGGGGTGGTCTGCTGCCTTATCTATGCCTATATCTACCCCTATCTTCCTCAGTCGGCGTCGTATTCTCCGTCAGCGTCTCTGTAGGCGTCTCAGTCGTTGCCCCTGTCGACTGTGGGGGGAGGGGTCTGCCGCCTTCTCTATGCCTATATCTACCTCTATCTGCCTCATTCGGCGTCGCAGCGTCTGTCAGCGTCTCTGTAGGTGTCTCAGTCGCTGCCGCTGTCGATTGGAAGGTCTGCTGCCTTCTCTATGCCTATATTACCCCTATTTGCCTCAGTGGACTTCTCAGTCGGCGTCGCAGCTTCTGTCAGCGTCTCTGTTGTCGTCTCAGTCGCTGCCGCTGTCGATTGGGTGGTCTGCTGCCTTCTCTATGTCTATATCTACCAAAAGCTGCGCCAGTCGGCGTCTCACACGGCGTCGCAGCCTCTGCCAGTGTCTCTGTAGGCGTCTCAGTCGCTGCCGCTGTCGATTGGGGGGTCTGCTGCCTTCTCTATGCCCATATCTACCCCTATCTGCTTCAGTCGGTGTCTCAGTCGGTGTCGAAGCCTCTTTCAGCGTCTCTGTAGGCGTCTCTGACATTTGCCGCTGCGGATTGGGGGGTCTGCTGCCTTCTCTATGCCTATATTTAAGCCTATCTGCCTTAGTCGGCGTCGCAGCCTCTGTCTGCGTCTCTGTAGGCGTCTCAGTCGCTGCCGCTGTCGATTGGGGGTGATCTGCTGCCTTCTCAATGCCAATATCTACCCCTATCTGCCTGAGACTGCGTCGAAGCCTCTTTCAGCGTCTCTTTAGGCGTCTCAGTCGTTTGCCGCTGTCGATTGGGAGGGTCTGCTGCCTTCTCTATATATATATATCTACCCCTATCTGCCTCAGTCGGCGTCGAAGCGTCTTTCAGCGTCTCTGTAGGCGTCTCAGTCGCTGCCGCTGTCGATTGGGGTGGTCTGCTGCCTTATCTATGCCTATATCTACCCCTATCTTCCTCAGTCGGCGTCGTAATCTCCGTCAGCGTCTCTGTAGGCGTCTCAGTCGTTGCCCCTGTCGACTGTGGGTGGAGGGGTCTGCCGCCTTCTCTATGCCTATATCTACCCCTATATACCTCAGTCGGCGTCTCAGTCGGCGTCACAGCCTCTGTCAGCGTCTCTGTAGGCGTCTCAGTCGCTGCCGCTGTCGATTGGGGGGCATCTGATGCCATCTCTATGCCTATATCTACCCCTATCTGCCTCAGTCGGCGTCTCAGTCGGCGTCCCAGCCTCTGTCAGCATCTATGTAGGCGTCTCAGTCGCTTCCGCAGTCGATTGGGGGGTCTGCTGCCTTCTCTATGCCTATATTACCCCTATCTTCCTCAGTGGACTTCTCAGTCGGCGTCACAGCTTCTGTCAGCGTCTCTGTTGTCGTCTCAGTCGCTGCCGCTGTCGATTGGGTGGTCTGTTGCCTTCTCTATGTCTATATCTAAAAAAAACCGCGCCAGTCGGCGTCACACACGGCGTCGCAGCCTCTGCCAGTGTCTCTGTAGGCGTCTCAGTCGCTGCCGCTGTCGATTGGGGGGTCTGCTGCCTTCTCTATGCCTATATCTACCCCTATCTGCTTCAGTCGGTGTCTCAGTCGGTGTCGAAGCCTCCTTCAGCGTCTCTGTAGGCGTCTCAGACAATTGCCGCTGCGGATTGGGGGGGTCTGCTGCCTTCTCTATGCCTGTATCTACACCTATCTGCCTCAGTCGGCGTCTCAGTCGGCGTCTCAGTCGGCGTAGCACCTTCTGTCAGCATCTCTGTAGGCGTCTCAGTCGCTGCCGCAGTCGATTCTGCCTTCTCTATGCCTATATCTACCCCTATCTGCTTCAGTCGGTGTCTCAGTCGGTGTCGAAGCCTCTTTCAGCGTCTCTGTAGGCGTCTCAGACATTTGCCGCTGCGGATTGGGGGGGTCTGCTGCCTTCTCTATGCCTATATTTACGCCTATCTGCCCTAGTCGGCGTCGCAGCCTCTGTCTGCGTCTCTGTAGGCGTCTCAGTCGCTGCCGCTGTCGATTGGGGGTGATCTGCTGCCTTCTCAATGCCTATATCTACCCCTATCTGCCTCAGACTGCGTCGAAGCCTCTTTCAGCGTCTCTGTAGGCGTCTCAGTCGTTTGCCGCTGTCGATTGGGAGGGTCTGCTGCCTTCTCTATATATATATCTACCCCTATCTGCCTCAGTCGGCGTCGAAGCGTCTTTCAGCGTCTCTGTAGGCGTCTTAGTCGCTGCCGTTGTCGATTGGTGTGGTCTGCTGCCTTATCTATGCCTATATCTACCCCTATCTTCCTCAGTCGGCGTCGTAATCTTCGTCAGCGTCTCTGTAGCGTCTCAGTCGTTGCCCCTGTCGACTGTGGGGGGAGGGGTCTGCCGCCTTCTCTATGCCTATATCTACCTCTATCTGCCTCATTCGGCGTCGCAGCGTCTGTCAGCGTCTCTGTAGGTGTCTCAGTCGCTGCCGCTGTCGATTGGGGGGTCTGCTGCCTTCTCTATGCCTATATTACCCCTATCTGCCTCAGTGGACTTCTCAGTCGGCGTCGCAGCTTCTGTCACCGTCTCTGTTGTCGTCTCAGTCGCTGCCGCTGTCGATTGGGTGGTCTGCTGCCTTCTCTATGTCTATATCTACCAAAAGCTGCGCCAGTCGGCGTCTCACACGGCGTCGCAGCCTCTGCCAGTGTCTCTGTAGGCGTCTCAGTCGCTGCCGCTGTCGATTGGGGGGTCTGCTGCCTTCTCTATGCCTATATCTACCCCTATCTGCTTCAGTCGGTGTCTCAGACGGTGTCGAAGCCTCTTTCAGCGTCTCTGTAGGCGTCTCAGACATTTGCCGCTGCGGATTGGGGGGGTCTGCTGCCTTCTCTATGCCTATATTTACGCCTATCTGCCTTAGTCGGCGTCGCAGCCTCTGTCTGCGTCTCTGTAGGCGACTCAGTCGCTGCCGCTATCGATTGGGGGTGATCTGCTGCCTTCTCAATGCCTATACCTACCCCTATCTGCCTCAGACTGCGTCGAAGCCTCTTTCAGCGTCTCTGTAGGCGTCTCAGTCGTTTGCCGCTGTCGATTGGGAGGGTCTGCTGCCTTCTCTATATATATATATATATATCTACCCCTATCTGCCTCAGTCGGCGTCGAAGCGTCTTTCAGCGTCTCTGTAGGCGTCTCAGTCGCTGCCGCTGTCGATTGGGGTGGTCTGCTGCCTAATCTATGCCTATATCTACCCCTATCTTCGTCAGTCGGCGTCGTAATCTCCGTCAGCGTCTCTTTAGGCGTCTCAGTCGTTGCCCCTGTCGACTGTGGGTGGAGGGGTATGCTGCCTTCTCTATGCCTATATCTACCTCTATCTGCCTCATTCGGCGTCGCAGCGTCTGTCAGCGTCTCTGTAGGTGTCTCAGTCGCTGCCGCTGTCGATTGGGGGATCTGCTGCCTTCTCTATGTCTATATCTGCCCCTATCTACCTCAGTCGGCGTCTCAGTCGGCGTCACAGCCTCTGTCAGCGTCTCTGAAGGCGTCTCAGTCGTTGCCAATGTCGATTGGGGGTCTCCTGCCTTCTCTATGCCTATATCTGCCCCTATCTGCCTCAGTCGGCGTCTCAGTCGGCGTCTCAGTCGGCGTCTCAGTCGGCGTCGCAGCCTCCGTCAGCGTCTCTGTAGGCGTCTCAGTCGTTGCCGCTGTCGATTGGGGGGGGGGGGGTGTTTGCTGCCTTCTCTATGCCTATATCTACCTCTATCTGCCTCAGTCGGCGTCGCAGCCACTGTCAGCGTCTCTGTAGGCGTCTCAGCGCTGCCGCTGTCGATTGGGTGGTCTGTTGCCTTCTCTATGTCTATATCTAAAAAAAACCGCGCCAGTCGGCGTCACACACGGCGTCGCAGCCTCTGCCAGTGTCTCTGTAGGCGTCTCAGTCGCTGCCGCTGTCGATTGGGGGGTCTGCTGCCTTCTCTATGCCTATATCTACCCCTATCTGCTTCAGTCGGTGTCTCAGTCGGTGTCGAAGCCTCTTTCAGCGTCTCTGTAGGCGTCTCAGACATTTGCCGCTGCGGATTGGGGGGGTCTGCTGCCTTCTCTATGCCTGTATCTACACCTATCTGCCTCAGTCGGCGTCTCAGTCGGCGTCTCAGTCGGCGTAGCACCTTCTTTCAGCGTATCTGTAGGCGTCTCAGTCGCTGCCGCAGTCGATTGGGGGGTCTGCTGCCTTCTCTATGCCTATATCTACCCCTATCTGCTTCAGTCGGTGTCTCAGTCGGTGTCGAAGCCTCTTTCAGCGTCTCTGTAGGCGTCTCAGACATTTGCCGCTGCGGATTGGGGGGGTCTGCTGCCTTCTCTATGCCTATATTTACGCCTATCTGCCTTAGTCGGCGTCGCAGCCTCTGTCTGCGTCTCTGTAGGCGACTCAGTCGCTGCCGCTGTCGATTGGGGGTGATCTGCTGCCTTCTCAATGCCTATATCTACCCCTATCTGCCTCAGACTGCGTCGAAGCCTCTTTCAGCGTCTCTGTAGGCGTCTCAGTCGTTTGCCGCTGTCGATTGGGAGGGTCTGCTGCCTTCTCTATATATATATCTACCCCTATCTGCCTCAGTCGGCGTCGAAGCGTCTTTCAGCGTCTCTGTAGGCGTCTTAGTCGCTGCCGTTGTCGATTGGTGTGGTCTGCTGCCTTATCTATGCCTATATCTACCCCTATCTTCCTCAGTCGGCGTCGTAATCTTCGTCAGCGTCTCTGTAGGCGTCTCAGTCGTTGCCCCTGTCGACTGTGGGGGGAGGGGTCTGCCGCCTTCTCTATGCCTATATCTACCACTATCTGCCTCATTCGGCGTCGCAGCGTCTGTCAGCGTCTCTGTAGGTGTCTCAGTCGCTGCCGCTGTCGATTGGGGGGTCTGCTGCCTTCTCTATGCCTATATTACCCCTATCTGCCTCAGTGGACTTCTCAGTCGGCGTCGCAGCTTCTGTCACCGTCTCTGTTGTCGTCTCAGTCGCTGCCGCTGTCGATTGGGTGGTCTGCTGCCTTCTCTATGTCTATATCTACCAAAAGCTGCGCCAGTCGGCGTCTCACACGGCGTCGCAGCCTCTGCCAGTGTCTCTGTAGGCGTCTCAGTCGCTGCCGCTGTCGATTGGGGGGTCTGCTGCCTTCTCTATGCCTATATCTACCCCTATCTGCTTCAGTCGGTGTCTCAGACGGTGTCGAAGCCTCTTTCAGCGTCTCTGTAGGCGTCTCAGACATTTGCCGCTGCGGATTGGGGGGGTCTGCTGCCTTCTCTATGCCTATATTTACGCCTATCTGCCTTAGTCGGCGTCGCAGCCTCTGTCTGCGTCTCTGTAGGCGACTCAGTCGCTGCCGCTATCGATTGGGGGTGATCTGCTGCCTTCTCAATGCCTATACCTACCCCTATCTGCCTCAGACTGCGTCGAAGCCTCTTTCAGCGTCTCTGTAGGCGTCTCAGTCGTTTGCCGCTGTCGATTGGGAGGGTCTGCTGCCTTCTCTATATATATATCTACCCCTATCTGCCTCAGTCGGCGTCGAAGCGTCTTTCAGCGTCTCTGTAGGCGTCTTAGTCGCTGCCGCTGTCGATTGGGGTGGTCTGCTGCCTTATCTATGCCTATATCTACCCCTATCTTCCTCAGTCGGCGTTGTAATCTCCGTCAGCGTCTCTGTAGGCGTCTCAGTCGTTGCCCCTGTCGACTGTGGGGGGAGGGGTCTGCCGCCTTCTCTATGCCTATATCTACCTCTATCTGCCTCATTCGGCGTCGCAGCGTCTGTCAGCGTCTCTGTAGGTGTCTCAGTCGCTGCCGCTGTCGATTGGGGGGTCTGCTGCCTTCTCTATGCCTATATTACCCCTATCTGCCTCAGTGGACTTCTCAGTCGGCGTCGCAGCTTCTGTCAGCGTCTCTGTTGTCGTCTCAGTCGCTGCCGCTGTCGATTGGGTGGTCTGTTGCCTTCTCTATGTCTATATCTAAAAAAAACCGCGCCAGTCGGCGTCACACACAGCGTCGCAGCCTCTGCCAGTGTCTCTGTAGGCGTCTCAGTCGCTGCCGCTGTCGATTGGGGGGTCTGCTGCCTTCTCTATGCCTATATCTACCCCTATCTGCTTCAGGCGGTGTCTCAGTCGGTGTCGAAGCCTCTTTCAGCGTCTCTGTAGGCGTCTCAGACATTTGCCGCTGCGGATTGGGGGGGTCTGCTGCCTTCTCTATGCCTGTATCTACACCTATCTGCCTCAGTCGGCGTCTCAGTCGGCGTCTCAGTCGGCGTAGCACCTTCTGTCAGCGTCTCTGTAGGCGTCTCAGTCGCTGCCGCTGTCGATTGGGGGGTGTGCTGCCTTCTCTATGCCTATATCTACCCCTATCTGCCTCAGCCGGCGTAGCACCCTCTGTCAGCGTCTCTATAGGCGTCTCAGTCGCTGCCGCAGTCGATTGGGGGGTCTGCTGCCTTCTCTATGCCTATATCTACCCCTATCTGCTTCAGTCGGTGTCTCAGTCGGTGTCGAAGCCTCTTTCAGCGTCTCTGTAGGCGTCTCAGACATTTGCCGCTGCGGATTGGGGGGGTCTGCTGCCTTCTCTATGCCTATATTTACGCCTATCTGCCTTAGTCGGCGTCGCAGCCTCTGTCTGCGTCTCTGTAGGCGACTCAGTCGCTGCCGCTGTCGATTGGGGGTGATCTGCTGCCTTCTCAATGCCTATATCTACCCCTATCTGCCTCAGACTGCGTCGAAGCCTCTTTCAGCGTCTCTGTAGGCGTCTCAGTCGTTTGCCGCTGTCGATTGGGAGGTTCTGCTGCCTTCTCTATATATATATCTACCCCTATCTGCCTCAGTCGGCGTCGAAGCGTCTTTCAGCGTCTCTGTAGGCGTCTTAGTCGCTGCCGCTGTCGATTGGGGTGGTCTGCTGCCTTATCTATGCCTATATCTACCCCTATCTTCCTCAGTCGGCGTCGTAATCTTCGTCAGCGTCTCTGTAGGCGTCTCAGTCGTTGCCCCTGTCGACTGTAGGGGGAGGGGACTGCCGCCTTCTCTATGCCTATATCTACCTCTATCTGCCTCATTCGGCGTCGCAGCGTCTGTCAGCGTCTCTGTAGGTGTCTCAGTCGCTGCCGCTGTCGATTGGGGTGTCTGCTGCCTTCCCTATGCCTATATTACCCCTATCTGCCTCAGTGGACTTCTCAGTCGGCGTCGCAGCTTCTGTCAGCGTCTCTGTTGTCGTCTCAGTCGCTGCCGCTGTCGATTGGGTGGTCTGCTGCCTTCTCTATGTCTATATCTACCAAAAGCTGCGCCAGTCGGCGTCTTACACGGCGTCGCAGCCTCTGCCAGTGTCTCTGTAGGCGTCTCAAACGCTGCCGCTGTCAATTGTGGGGTCTGCTGCCTTCTCTATGCCTATATCTACCCCTATCTACTTCAGTCGGTGTCTCAGTCGGTGTCGAAGCCTCTTTCAGCGTCTCTGTAGGCGTCTCAGACATTTGCCGCTGCGGATTGGGGGGGTCTGCTGCCTTCTCTATGCCTATATTTACGCCTATCTGCCTTAGTCGGCGTCGCAGCCTCTGCCTGCGTCTCTGTAGGCGACTCAGTCGCTGCCGCTGTCGATTGGGGGTGATCTGCTGCCTTCTCAATGCCTATATCTACCCCTATCTGCCTCAGACTGCGTCGAAGCCTCTTTCAGCGTCTCTGTAGGCGTCTCATTCGTTTGCCGCTGTCGATTGGGAGGGTCTACTGCCTTCTCTATATATATATATATATCTACCCCTATCTGCCTCAGTCGGCGTCGAAGCGTCTTTCAGCGTCTCTGTAGGCGTCTTAGTCGCTGCCGCTGTCGATTGGGGTGGTCTGCTGCCTTATCTATGCCTATATCTACCACTATCTTCCTCAGTCGGCGTCGTAATCTCCGTCAGCGTCTCTGTAGGCGTCTCAGTCGTTGCCCCTGTCGACTGTGGGGGGAGGGGTCTGCCGCCTTCTCTATGCCTATATCTACCTCTATCTGCCTCATTCGGCGTCGCAGCGTCTGTCAAGCGTCTCTGTAGGTGTCTCAGTCGCTGCCGCTGTCGATTGGGGGATCTGCTGCCTTCTCTATGGCTATATCTGCCCCTATCTACCTCAGTCGGCGTCTCAGTCGGCGTCACAGCCTCTGTCAGCGTCTCTGAAGGCATCTCAGTCGTGGCAATGTCGATTGGGGGGTCTCCTGCCTTCTCTATGCCTATATCTACCCCTATCTGCCTCAGTCGGCGTCTCAGTCGGCGTCTCAGTCGGCGTCTCAGTCGGCGTCTCAGTCGGCGTCGCAGCCTCCGTCAGCGTCTCTGTAGGCGTCTCAGTCGTTGCCGCTGTCGATTGGGGGGGGGGGTGTTTGCTGCCTTCTCTATGCCTATATCTACCTCTATCTGCCTCAGTCGGCGTCGCAGCCACTGTCAGCGTCTCTGTAGGCGTCTCAGCGCTGCCGCTGTCGATTGGGGGACCTGCTGCCTTCTCTATGCCTATATCTACCCCTATCTACCTCAGTCGGCGTCTCAGTCGGCGTCACAGCCTCTGTCAGCGTCTCTGTAGGCGTCTCAGTCGCTGCCGCTGTCGATTGGGGTCATCTGATTCCATCTCTATGCCTATATCTACCCCTATCTGCCTCAGTCGGCGTCTCAGTCGGCGTCTCAGTCGGCGTCCCAGCCTCTGTCAGCATCTCTGTAGGCGTCTCAGTCGCTTCCGCTGTCGATTCTGGGGTATGCTGCCTTCTCTATGCCTATATTACCCCTATCTGCCTCAGTGGACTTCTCAGTCGGCGTCGCAGCTTCTGTCAGCGTCTCTGTTGTCGTCTCAGTCGCTGCCGCTGTCGATTGGGTGGTCTGCTGCCTTCTCTATGTCTATATCTACCAAAAGCTGCGCCAGTCGGCGTCTTACACGGCGTCGCAGCCTCTGCCAGTGTCTCTGTAGGCGTCTCAGTCGCTGCCGCTGTCGATTGGGGGGTCTGCTGCCTTCTCTATGCCTATATCTACCCCTATCTGCTTCAGTCGGTGTCTCAGTCGGTGTCGAAGCCTCTTTCAGCGTCTATATAGGCGTCTCAGACATTTGCCGCTGCGGATTGGGGTGGTCTGCTGCCTTCTCTATGCCTATATTTACACCTATCTGCCTTAGTCGGCGTCGCAGCCTCTGCCTGCGTCTCTGTAGGCGACTCAGTCGCTGCCGCTGTCGATTGGGGGTGATCTGCTGCCTTCTCAATGCCTATATCTACCCCTATCTGCCTCAGACTGCGTCGAAGCCTCTTTCAGCGTCTCTGTAGGCGTCTCAGTCGTTTGCCGCTGTCGATTGGGAGGGTCTGCTGCCTTCTCTATATATATATCTACCCCTATCTGCCTCAGTCGGCGTCGAAGCGTCTTTCAGCGTCTCTGTAGGCGTCTTAGTCGCTGCCGCTGTCGATTGGGGTGGTCTGCTGCCTTATCTATGCCTATATCTACCCCTATCTTCCTCAGTCGGCGTCGTATTCTCCGTCAGCGTCTCTGTAGGCGTCTCAGTCGTTGCCCCTGTCGACTGTGGGGGGAGGGGTCTGCCGCCTTCTCTATGCCTATATCTACCTCTATCTGCCTCATTCGGCGTCGCAGCGTCTGTCAGCGTCTCTGTAGGTGTCTCAGTCGCTGCCGCTGTCGATTGGAGGGTCTGCTGCCTTCTCTATGCCTATATTACCCCTATTTGCCTCAGTGGACTTCTCAGTCGGCGTCGCAGCTTCTGTCAGCGTCTCTGTTGTCGTCTCAGTCGCTGCCGCTGTCGATTGGGTGGTCTGCTGCCTTCTCTATGTCTATATCTACCAAAAGCTGCGCCAGTCGGCGTCTCACACGGCGTCGCAGCCTCTGCCAGTGTCTCTGTAGGCGTCTCAGTCGCTGCCGCTGTCGATTGGGGGGTCTGCTGCCTTCTCTATGCCCATATCTACCCCTATCTGCTTCAGTCGGTGTCTCAGTCGGTGTCGAAGCCTCTTTCAGCGTCTCTGTAGGCGTCTCTGACATTTGCCGCTGCGGATTGGGGGGTCTGCTGCCTTCTCTATGCCTATATTTAAGCCTATCTGCCTTAGTCGGCGTCGCAGCCTCTGTCTGCGTCTCTGTAGGCGTCTCAGTCGCTGCCGCTGTCGATTGGGGGTGATCTGCTGCCTTCTCAATGCCAATATCTACCCCTATCTGCCTGAGACTGCGTCGAAGCCTCTTTCAGCGTCTCTTTAGGCGTCTCAGTCGTTTGCCGCTGTCGATTGGGAGGGTCTGCTGCCTTCTCTATATATATATATCTACCCCTATCTGCCTCAGTCGGCGTCGAAGCGTCTTTCAGCGTCTCTGTAGGCGTCTCAGTCGCTGCCGCTGTCGATTGGGTGGTCTGCTGCCTTATCTATGCCTATATCTACCCCTATCTTCCTCAGTCGGCGTCGTAATCTCCGTCAGCGTCTCTGTAGGCGTCTCAGTCGTTGCCCCTGTCGAACTGTGGGTGGAGGGGTCTGCCGCCTTCTCTATGCCTATATCTACCCCTATATACCTCAGTCGGCGTCTCAGTCGGCGTCACAGCCTCTGTCAGCGTCTCTGTAGGCGTCTCAGTCACTGCCGCTGTCGATTGGGGGGCATCTGATGCCATCTCTATGCCTATATCTACCCCTATCTGCCTCAGTCGGCGTCTCAGTCGGCGTCCCAGCCTCTGTCAGCATCTATGTAGGCGTCTCAGTCGCTTCCGCAGTCGATTGGGGGGGTCTGCTGCCTTCTCTATGCCTATATTACCCCTATCTTCCTCAGTGGACTTCTCAGTCGGCGTCACAGCTTCTGTCAGCGTCTCTGTTGTCGTCTCAGTCGCTGCCGCTGTCGATTGGGTGGTCTGTTGCCTTCTCTATGTCTATATCTAAAAAAAAACCGCGCCAGTCGGCGTCACACACGGCGTCGCAGCCTCTGCCAGTGTCTCTGTAGGCGTCTCAGTCGCTGCCGCTGTCGATTGGGGGGTCTGCTGCCTTCTCTATGCCTATATCTACCCCTATCTGCTTCAGTCGGTGTCTCAGTCGGTGTCGAAGCCTCCTTCAGCGTCTCTGTAGGCGTCTCAGACAATTGCCGCTGCGGATTGGGGGGGTCTGCTGCCTTCTCTATGCCTGTATCTACACCTATCTGCCTCAGTCGGCGTCTCAGTCGGCGTCTCAGTCGGCGTAGCACCTTCTGTCAGCATCTCTGTAGGCGTCTCAGTCGCTGCCGCAGTCGATTCTGCCTTCTCTATGCCTATATCTACCCCTATCTGCTTCAGGCGGTGTCTCAGTCGGTGTCGAAGCCTCTTTCAGCGTCTCTGTAGGCGTCTCAGACATTTGCCGCTGCGGATTGGGGGGGTCTGCTGCCTTCTCTATGCCTATATTTACGCCTATCTGCCCTAGTCGGCGTCGCAGCCTCTGTCTGCGTCTCTGTAGGCGTCTCAGTCGCTGCCGCTGTCGATTGGGGGTGATCTGCTGCCTTCTCAATGCCTATATCTACCCCTATCTGCCTCAGACTGCGTCGAAGCCTCTTTCAGCGTCTCTGTAGGCGTCTCAGTCGTTTGCCGCTGTCGATTGGGAGGGTCTGCTGCCTTCTCTATATATATATATATATATCTACCCCTATCTGCCTCAGTCGGCGTCGAAGCGTCTTTCAGCGTCTCTGTAGGCGTCTCAGTCGCTGCCGCTGTCGATTGGGGTGGTCTGCTGCCTAATCTATGCCTATATCTACCCCTATCTTCCTCAGTCGGCGTCGTAATCTCCGTCAGCGTCTCTTTAGGCGTCTCAGTCGTTGCCCCTGTCGACTGTGGGTGGAGGGGTATGCTGCCTTCTCTATGCCTATATCTACCTCTATCTGCCTCATTCGGCGTCGCAGCGTCTGTCAGCGTCTCTGTAGGTGTCTCAGTCGCTGCCGCTGTCGATTGGGGGATCTGCTGCCTTCTCTATGTCTATATCTGCCCCTATCTACCTCAGTCGGCGTCTCAGTCGGCGTCACAGCCTCTGTCAGCGTCTCTGAAGGCGTCTCAGTCGTTGCCAATGTCGATTGGGGGTCTCCTGCCTTCTCTATGCCTATATCTGCCCCTATCTGCCTCAGTCGGCGTCTCAGTCGGCGTCTCAGTCGGCGTCTCAGTCGGCGTCGCAGCCTCCGTCAGCGTCTCTGTAGGCGTCTCAGTCGTTGCCGCTGTCGATTGGGGGGGGGGGGGGGTGTTTGCTGCCTTCTCTATGCCTATATCTACCTCTATCTGCCTCAGTCGGCGTCGCAGCCACTGTCAGCGTCTCTGTAGGCGTCTCAGCGCTGCCGCTGTCGATTGGGTGGTCTGTTGCCTTCTCTATGTCTATATCTAAAAAAAACCGCGCCAGTCGGCGTCACACACGGCGTCGCAGCCTCTGCCAGTGTCTCTGTAGGCGTCTCAGTCGCTGCCGCTGTCGATTGGGGGGTCTGCTGCCTTCTCTATGCCTATATCTACCCCTATCTGCTTCAGTCGGTGTCTCAGTCGGTGTCGAAGCCTCTTTCAGCGTCTCTGTAGGCGTCTCAGACATTTGCCGCTGCGGATTGGGGGGGGTCTGCTGCCTTCTCTATGCCTGTATCTACACCTATCTGCCTCAGTCGGCGTCTCAGTCGGCGTCTCAGTCGGCGTAGCACCTTCTGTCAGCGTATCTGTAGGCGTCTCAGTCGCTGCCGCAGTCGATTGGGGGGTCTGCTGCCTTCTCTATGCCTATATCTACCCCTATCTGCTTCAGTCGGTGTCTCAGTCGGTGTCGAAGCCTCTTTCAGCGTCTCTGTAGGCGTCTCAGACATTTGCCGCTGCGGATTGGGGGGGTCTGCTGCCTTCTCTATGCCTATATTTACGCCTATCTGCCTTAGTCGGCGTCGCAGCCTCTGTCTGCGTCTCTGTAGGCGACTCAGTCGCTGCCGCTGTCGATTGGGGGTGATCTGCTGCCTTCTCAATGCCTATATCTACCCCTATCTGCCTCAGACTGCGTCGAAACCTCTTTCAGCGTCTCTTTAGGCGTCTCAGTCGTTTGCCGCTGTCGATTGGGAGGGTCTGCTGCCTTCTCTATATATATATCTACCCCTATCTGCCTCAGTCGGCGTCGAAGCGTCTTTCAGCGTCTCTGTAGGCGTCTTAGTCGCTGCCGTTGTCGATTGGTGTGGTCTGCTGCCTTATCTATGCCTATATCTACCCCTATCTTCCTCAGTCGGCGTCGTAATCTTCGTCAGCGTCTGTGTAGGCGTCTCAGTCGTTGCCCCTGTCGACTGTGGGGGGAGGGGTCTGCCGCCTTCTCTATGCCTATATCTACCTCTATCTGCCTCATTCGGCGTCGCAGCGTCTGTCAGCGTCTCTGTAGGTGTCTCAGTCGCTGCCGCTGTCGATTGGGGGGTCTGCTGCCTTCTCTATGCCTATATTACCCCTATCTGCCTCAGTGGACTTCTCAGTCGGCGTCGCAGCTTCTGTCACCGTCTCTGTTGTCGTCTCAGTCGCTGCCGCTGTCGATTGGGTGGTCTGCTGCCTTCTCTATGTCTATATCTACCAAAAGCTGCGCCAGTCGGCGTCTCACACGGCGTCGCAGCCTCTGCCAGTGTCTCTGTAGGCGTCTCAGTCGCTGCCGCTGTCGATTGGGGGGTCTGCTGCCTTCTCTATGCCTATATCTACCCCTATCTGCTTCAGTCGGTGTCTCAGACGGTGTCGAAGCCTCTTTCAGCGTCTCTGTAGGCGTCTCAGACATTTGCCGCTGCGGATTGGGGGGGTCTGCTGCCTTCTCTATGCCAATATTTACGCCTATCTGCCTTAGTCGGCGTCGCAGCCTCTGTCTGCGTCTCTGTAGGCGACTCAGTCGCTGCCGCTATCGATTGGGGGTGATCTGCTGCCTTCTCAATGCCTATACCTACCCCTATCTGCCTCAGACTGCGTCGAAGCCTCTTTCAGCGTCTCTGTAGGCGTCTCAGTCGTTTGCCGCTGTCGATTGGGAGGGTCTGCTGCCTTCTCTATATATATATCTACCCCTATCTGCCTCAGTCGGCGTCGAAGCGTCTTTCAGCGTCTCTGTAGGCGTCTTAGTCGCTGCCGCTGTCGATTGGGGTGGTCTGCTGCCTTATCTATGCCTATATCTACCCCTATCTTCCTCAGTCGGCGTCGTAATCTCCGTCAGCGTCTCTGTAGGCGTCTCAGTCGTTGCCCCTGTCGACTGTGGGGGGAGGGGTCTGCCGCCTTCTCTATGCCTATATCTACCTCTATCTGCCTCATTCGGCGTCGCAGCGTCTGTCAGCGTCTCTGTAGGTATCTCAGTCGCTGCCGCTGTCGATTGGGGGGTCTGCTGCCTTCTCTATGCCTATATTACCAATATCTGCCTCAGTGGACTTCTCAGTCGGCGTCGCAGCTTCTGTCAGCGTCTCTGTTGTCGTCTCAGTCGCTGCCGCTGTCGATTGGGGGTCTGCTGCCTTCTCTATGCCTATATCTACCCCTATCTGCTTCAGTCGGTGTCTCAGTCGGTATCGAAGCCTCTTTCAGCGTCTCTGTAGGCGTCTCAGACATTTGCCGCTGCGGATTGGGGGGGTCTGCTGCATTCTCTATGCCTATATTTACGCCTATCTGCCTTAGTCGGCGTCGCAGCCTCTGTCTGCGTCTCTGTAGGCGACTCAGTCGCTGCCGCTGTCGATTGGGGGTGATCTGCTGCCTTCTCAATGCCTATACCTACCCCTATCTGCCTCAGACTGCGTCGAAGCCTCTTTCAGCGTCTCTGTTGGCGTCTCAGTCGTTTGCCGCTGTCGATTGGGAGGGTCTGCTGCCTTCTCTATATATATATCTACCCCTATCTGCCTCAGTCGGCGTCGAAGCGTCTTTCAGCGTCTCTGTAGGCGTCTTAGTCGCTGCCGCTGTCGATTGGGGTGGTCTGCTGCCTTATCTATGCCAATATCTACCCCTATCTTCCTCAGTCGGCGTTGTAATCTCCGTCAGCGTCTCTGTAGGCGTCTCAGTCGTTGCCCCTGTCGACTGTGGGGGGAGGGGTCTGCCGCCTTCTCTATGCCTATATCTACCTCTATCTGCCTCATTCGGCGTCGCAGCGTCTGTCAGCGTCTCTGTAGGTGTCTCAGTCGCTGCCGCTGTCGATTGGGGGGTCTGCTGCCTTCTCTATGCCTATTTTACCCCTATCTGCCTCAGTGGACTTCTCAGTCGGCGTCGCAGCTTCTGTCAGCGTCTCTGTTGTCGTCTCAGTCGCTGCCGCTGTCGATTGGGTGGTCTGTTGCCTTCTCTATGTCTATATCTAAAAAAAACCGCGCCAGTCGGCGTCACACACAGCGTCGCAGCCTCTGCCAGTGTCTCTGTAGGCGTCTCAGTCGCTGCCGCTGTCGATTGGGGGGTCTTCTACCTTCTCTATGCCTATATCTACCCCTATCTGCTTCAGGCGGTGTCTCAGTCGGTGTCGAAGCCTCTTTCAGCGTCTCTGTAGGCGTCTCAGACATTTGCCGCTGCGGATTGGGGGGGTCTGCTGCCTTCTCTATGCCTGTATCTACACCTATCTGCCTCAGTCGGCGTCTCAGTCGGCGTAGCACCTTCTGTCAGCGTCTCTGTAGGCGTCTCAGTCGCTGCCGCTGTCGATTGGGGGGTGTGCTG
This sequence comes from Clusia tigrina, assembly GCA_920105625.2. NCBI lineage: Eukaryota > Metazoa > Arthropoda > Insecta > Diptera > Clusiidae > Clusia > Clusia tigrina. Next base: position 77,872,007 of record OV050031.1, on the reverse strand, counting down.
CCTTCTCTATGCCTATATCTACCCCTATCTGCCTCAGCCGGCGTAGCACCCTCTGTCAGCGTCTCTATAGGCGTCTCAGTCGCTGCCGCAGTCGATTGGGGGGTCTGCTGCCTTCTCTATGCCTATATCTACCCCTATCTGCTTCAGTCGGTGTCATAGTCGGTGTCGAAGCCTCTTTCAGCGTCTCTGTAGGCGTCTCAGACATTTGCCGCTGCGGATTGGGAGGGTCTGCTGCCTTCTCTTTGCCTATATTTACGCCTATCTGCCTTAGTCGGCGTCGCAGCCTCTGTCTGCGTCTCTGTAGGCGACTCAGTCGCTGCCGCTGTCGATTGGGGGTGATCTGCTGCCTTCTCAATGCCTATATCTACCCCTATCTGACTCAGACTGCGTCGAAGCCTCTTTCAGCGTCTCTGTAGGCGTCTCAGTCGTTTGCCGCTGTCGATTGGGAGGTTCTGCTGCCTTCTCTATATATATATCTACCCCTATCTGCCTCAGTCGGCGTCGAAGCGTCTTTCAGCGTCTCTGTAGGCGTCTTAGTCGCTGCCGCTGTCGATTGGGGTGGTCTGCTGCCTTATCTATGCCTATATCTACCCCTATCTTCCTCAGTCGACTGTGGGGGGAGGGGACTGCCGCCTTCTCTATGCCTATATCTACCTCTATCTGCCTCATTCGGCGTCGCAGCGTCTGTCAGCGTCTCTGTAGGTGTCTCAGTCGCTGCCGCTGTCGATTGGGGTGTCTGCTGCCTTCCCTATGCCTATATTACCCCTATCTGCCTCAGTGGACTTCTCAGTCGGCGTCGCAGCTTCTGTCAGCGTCTCTGTTGTCGTCTCAGTCGCTACCGCTGTCGATTGGGTGGTCTGCTGCCTTCTCTATGTCTATATCTACCAAAAGCTGCGCCAGTCGGCGTCTTACACGGCGTCGCAGCCTCTGCCAGTGTCTCTGTAGGCGTCTCAAACGCTGCCGCTGTCGATTGGGGGGTCTGCTGCCTTCTCTATGCCTATATCTACCCCTATCTACTTCAGTCGGTGTCTCAGTCGGTGTCGAAGCCTCTTTCAGCGTCTCTGTAGGCGTCTCAGACATTTGCCGCTGCGGATTGGGGGGGTCTGCTGCCTTCTCTATGCCTATATTTACGCCTATCTGCCTTAGTCGGCGTCGCAGCCTCTGCCTGCGTCTCTGTAGGCGACTCAGTCGCTGCCGCTGTCGATTGGGGGTGATCTGCTGCCTTCTCAATGCCTATATCTACCCCTATCTGCCTCAGACTGCGTCGAAGCCTCTTTCAGCGTCTCTGTAGGCGTCTCATTCGTTTGCCGCTATCGATTGGGAGGGTCTACTGCCTTCTCTATATATATATCTACCCCTATCTGCCTCAGTCGGCGTCGAAGCGTCTTTCAGCGTCTCTGTAGGCGTCTTAGTCGCTGCCGCTGTCGATTGGGGTGGTCTGCTGCCTTATCTATGCGTATATCTACCCCTATCTTCCTCAGTCGGCGTCATAATCTCCGTCAGCGTCTCTGTAGGCGTCTCAGTCGTTGCCCCTGTCGACTGTGGGGGGGAGGGGTCTGCCGCCTTCTCTATGCCTATATCTACCTCTAACTGCCTCATTCGGCGTCGCAGCGTCTGTCAGCGTCTCTGTAGGTGTCTCAGTCGCTGCCGCTGTCGATTGGGGGGTCTGCTGCCTTCTCTATGCCTATATTACCCCTATCTGCCTCAGTGGACTTCTCAGTCGGCATCGCAGCTTCTGTCAGCGTCTCTGTTGTCGTCTCAGTCGCTGCCGCTGTCGATTGGGTGGTCTGCTGCCTTCTCTATGTCTATATCTACCAAAAGCTGCGCCAGTCGGCGTCTCACACGGCGTCGCAGCCTCTGCCAGTGTCTCTGTAGGCGTCTCAGTCGCTGCCGCTGTCGATTGGGGGGTCTGCTGCCTTCTCTATGCCTATATCTACCCCTATCTGCTTCAGTCGGTGTCTCAGTCGGTGTCGAAGCCTCTTTCAGCGTCTCTGTAGGCGTCTCAGACATTTGCCGCTGCGGATTGGGGGGGTCTGCTGCCTTCTCTATGCCTATATTTAAGCCTATGTGCCTTAGTCGGCGTCGCAGCCTCTGTCTGCGTCTCTGTAGGCGTCTCAGTCGCTGCCGCTGTCGATTGGGGGTGATCTGCTGCCATCTCAATGCCTATATCTACCCCTATCTGCCTCAGACTGCGTCGAAGCCTCTTTCAGCGTCTCTTTAGGCGTCTCAGTCGTTTGCCGCTGTCGATTGGGAGTGTCTGCTGCCTTCTCTATATATATATATATCTACCCCTATCTGCCTCAGTCGGCGTCGAAGCGTCTTTCAGCGTCTCTGTAGGCGTCTCAGTCGCTGCCGCTGTCGATTGGGGTGGTCTGCTGCCTTATCTATGCCTATATCTACCCCTATCTTCCTCAGTCGGCGTCGTAATCTCCGTCAGCGTCTCTGTAGGCGTCTCAGTCGTTGCCCCTGTCGACTGTGGGTGGAGGGGTCTGCCGCCTTCTCTATGCCTATATCTACCTCTATCTGCCTCATTCGGCGTCGCAGCGTCTGTCAGCGTCTCTGTAGGTGTCTCAGTCGCTGCCGCTGTCGATTGGGGGATCTGCTGCCTTCTCTATGTCTATATCTGCCCCTATCTACCTCAGTCGGCGTCTCAGTCGGCGTCACAGTCTCTGCCAGCGTCTCTGAAGGCGTCTCAGTCGTTGCCAATGTCGATTAGGGGGTCTCCTGCCTTCTCCATGCCTATATCTACCCCTATCTGCCTCAGTCGGCGTCTCAGTCGGCGTCTCAGTCGGCGTCTCAGTCGGCGTCGCAGCCTCCGTCAGCGTCTCTGTAGGCGTCTCAGTCGTTGCCGCTGTCGATTGGGGGGGGGGTGTTTGCTGCCTTCTCTATGCCTATATCTACCTCTATCTGCCTCAGTCGGCGTCGCAGCCACTGTCAGCGTCTCTGTAGGCGTCTCAGCGCTGCCGCTGTCGATTGGGGGGACCTGCTGCCTTCTCTATGCCTATATCTACCCCTATATACCTCAGTCGGCGTCTCAGTCGGCGTCACAGCCTCCGTCAGCGTCTCTGTAGGCGTCTCAGTCGTTGCCCCTGTCGACTGTGGGTGGAGGGGTCTGCCGCCTTCTCTATGCCTATATCTACCTCTATCTGCCTCATTCGGCGTCGCAGTGTCTGTCAGCGTCTCTGTAGGTGTCTCAGTCGCTGCCGCTGTCGATTGGGGGGTCTGCTGTCTTCTCTATGCCTATATTACCCCTATCTGCCTCAGTGGACTTCTCAGTCGGCGTCGCAGCTTCTGTCAGCGTCTCTGTTGTCGTCTCAGTCGCTGCCGCTGTCGATTGGGTGGTCTGCTGCCTTTTCTATGTCTATATCTACCAAAAGCTGCGCCAGTCGGCGTCTCACACGGCGTCGCAGCCTCTGCCAGTGTCTCTGTAGGCGTCTCAGTCGCTGCCGCTGTCGATTGGGGGGGTCTGCTGCCTTCTCTATGCCTATATTACCCCTATCTGCGTCAGTGGACTTCTCAGTCGGCGTCTCAGTCGGCGTAGCACCTTCTGTCAGCATCTCTGTAGGCGTCTCAGTCGCTGCCGCTGTCGATTGGGGGGTGTGCGGCCTTCTCTATGCCTATATCTACCCCTATCTGCCTCAGCCGGCGTAGCACCCTCTGTCAGCGTCTCTATAGGCGTCTCAGTCGCTGCCGCTGTCGATTGGGAGGGTCTGCTGCCTTCTCTATATATATATCTACCCCTATCTGCCTCAGTCGGCGTCGAAGCGTCTTTCAGCGTCTCTGTAGGCGTCTTAGTCGCTGCCGCTGTCGATTGGGGTGGTCTGCTGCCTTATCTATGCCTATATCTACCCCTATCTTCCTCAGTCGGCGTCGTAATCTCCGTCAGCGTCTCTGTAGGCGTCTCAGTCGTTGCCCCTGTCGACTGTGGGGGGAGGGGTCTGCCGCCTTCTCTATGCCTATATCTACCTCTATCTGCCTCATTCGGCGTCGCAGCGTCTGTCAGCGTCTCTGTAGGTATCTCAGTCGCTGCCGCTGTCGATTGGGGGGTCTGCTGCCTTCTCTATGCCTATATTACCAATATCTGCCTCAGTGGACTTCTCAGTCGGCGTCGCAGCTTCTGTCAGCGTCTCTGTTGTCGTCTCAGTCGCTGCCGCTGTCGATTGGGGGTCTGCTGCCTTCTCTATGCCTATATCTACCCCTATCTGCTTCAGTCGGTGTCTCAGTCGGTGTCGAAGCCTCTTTCAGCGTCTCTGTAGGCGTCTCAGACATTTGCCGCTGCGGATTGGGGGGGTCTGCTGCCTTCTCTATGCCTATATTTACGCCTATCTGCCTTAGTCGGCGTCGCAGCCTCTGTCTGCGTCTCTGTAGGCGACTCAGTCGCTGCCGCTGTCGATTGGGGGTGATCTGCTGCCTTCTCAATGCCTATACCTACCCCTATCTGCCTCAGACTGCGTCGAAGCCTCTTTCAGCGTCTCTGTTGGCGTCTCAGTCGTTTGCCGCTGTCGATTGGGAGGGTCTGCTGCCTTCTCTATATATATATCTACCCCTATCTGCCTCAGTCGGCGTCGAAGCGTCTTTCAGCGTCTCTGTAGGCGTCTTAGTCGCTGCCGCTGTCGATTGGGGTGGTCTGCTGCCTTATCTATGCCTATATCTACCCCTATCTTCCTCAGTCGGCGTTGTAATCTCCGTCAGCGTCTCTGTAGGCGTCTCAGTCGTTGCCCCTGTCGACTGTGGGGGGAGGGGTCTGCCGCCTTCTCTATGCCTATATCTACCTCTATCTGCCTCATTCGGCGTCGCAGCGTCTGTCAGCGTCTCTGTAGGTGTCTCAGTCGCTGCCGCTGTCGATTGGGGGGTCTGCTGCCTTCTCTATGCCTATATTACCCCTATCTGCCTCAGTGGACTTCTCAGTCGGCGTCGCAGCTTCTGTCAGCGTCTCTGTTGTCGTCTCAGTCGCTGCCGCTGTCGATTGGGTGGTCTGTTGCCTTCTCTATGTCTATATCTAAAAAAAACCGCGCCAGTCGGCGTCACACACAGCGTCGCAGCCTCTGCCAGTGTCTCTGTAGGCGTCTCAGTCGCTGCCGCTGTCGATTGGGGGGTCTGCTGCCTTCTCTATGCCTGTATCTACACCTATCTGCCTCAGTCGGCGTCTCAGTCGGCGTAGCACCTTCTGTCAGCGTCTCTGTAGGCGTCTCAGTCGCTGCCGCTGTCGATTGGGGGGTGTGCTGCCTTCTCTATGCCTATATCTACCCCTATCTGCCTCAGCCGGCGTAGCACCCTCTGTCAGCGTCTCTATAGGCGTCTCAGTCGCTGCCGCAGTCGATTGGGGGGTCTGCTGCCTTCTCTATGCCTATATCTACCCCTATCTGCTTCAGTCGGTGTCTCAGTCGGTGTCGAAGCCTCTTTCAGCGTCTCTGTAGGCGTCTCAGACATTTGCCGCTGCGGATTGGGGGGGTCTGCTGCCTTCTCTTTGCCTATATTTACGCCTATCTGCCTTAGTCGGCGTCGCAGCCTCTGTCTGCGTCTCTGTAGGCGACTCAGTCGCTGCCGCTGTCGATTGGGGGTGATCTGCTGCCTTCTCAATGCCTATATCTACCCCTATCTGCCTCAGACTGCGTCGAAGCCTCTTTCAGCGTCTCTGTAGGCGTCTCAGTCGTTTGCCGCTGTCGATTGGGAGGTTCTGCTGCCTTCTCTATATATATATCTACCCCTATCTGCCTCAGTCGGCGTCGAAGCGTCTTTCAGCGTCTCTGTAGGCGTCTTAGTCGCTGCCGCTGTCGATTGGGGTGGTCTGCTGCCTTATCTATGCCTATATCTACCCCTATCTTCCTCAGTCGGCGTCGTAATCTTCGTCAGCGTCTCTGTAGGCGTCTCAGTCGTTGCCCCTGTCGACTGTGGGGGGAGGGGACTGCCGCCTTCTCTATGCCTATATCTACCTCTATCTGCCTCATTCGGCGTCGCAGCGTCTGTCAGCGTCTCTGTAGGTGTCTCAGTCGCTGCCGCTGTCGATTGGGGGGTCTGCTGCCTTCTCTATGCCTATATTACCCCTATCTGCCTCAGTGGACTTCTCAGTCGGCGTCGCAGCTTCTGTCAGCGTCTCTGTTGTCGTCTCAGTCGCTGCCGCTGTCGATTGGGTGGTCTGCTGCCTTTTCTATGTCTATATCTACCAAAAGCTGCGCCAGTCGGCGTCTCACACGGCGTCGCAGCCTCTGCCAGTGTCTCTGTAGGCGTCTCAGTCGCTGCCGCTGTCGATTGGGGGGGTCTGCTGCCTTCTCTATGCCTATATTACCCCTATCTGCGTCAGTGGACTTCTCAGTCGGCGTCTCAGTCGGCGTAGCACCTTCTGTCAGCATCTCTGTAGGCGTCTCAGTCGCTGCCGCTGTCGATTGGGGGGTGTGCGGCCTTCTCTATGCCTATATCTACCCCTATCTGCCTCAGCCGGCGTAGCACCCTCTGTCAGCGTCTCTGTAGGCGTCTCAGTCGCTGCCGCTGTCGATTGGGAGGGTCTGCTGCCTTCTCTATATATATATCTACCCCTATCTGCCTCAGTCGGCGTCGAAGCGTCTTTCAGCGTCTCTGTAGGCGTCTTAGTCGCTGCCGCTGTCGATTGGGGTGGTCTGCTGCCTTATCTATGCCTATATCTACCCCTATCTTCCTCAGTCGGCGTCGTAATCTCCGTCAGCGTCTCTGTAGGCGTCTCAGTCGTTGCCCCTGTCGACTGTGGGGGGAGGGGTCTGCCGCCTTCTCTATGCCTATATCTACCTCTATCTGCCTCATTCGGCGTCGCAGCGTCTGTCAGCGTCTCTGTAGGTATCTCAGTCGCTGCCGCTGTCGATTGGGGGGTCTGCTGCCTTCTCTATGCCTATATTACCAATATCTGCCTCAGTGGACTTCTCAGTCGGCGTCGCAGCTTCTGTCAGCGTCTCTGTTGTCGTCTCAGTCGCTGCCGCTGTCGATTGGGGGTCTGCTGCCTTCTCTATGCCTATATCTACCCCTATCTGCTTCAGTCGGTGTCTCAGTCGGTGTCGAAGCCTCTTTCAGCGTCTCTGTAGGCGTCTCAGACATTTGCCGCTGCGGATTGGGGGGGTCTGCTGCCTTCTCTATGCCTATATTTACGCCTATCTGCCTTAGTCGGCGTCGCAGCCTCTGTCTGCGTCTCTGTAGGCGACTCAGTCGCTGCCGCTGTCGATTGGGGGTGATCTGCTGCCTTCTCAATGCCTATACCTACCCCTATCTGCCTCAGACTGCGTCGAAGCCTCTTTCAGCGTCTCTGTTGGCGTCTCAGTCGTTTGCCGCTGTCGATTGGGAGGGTCTGCTGCCTTCTCTATATATATATCTACCCCTATCTGCCTCAGTCGGCGTCGAAGCGTCTTTCAGCGTCTCTGTAGGCGTCTTAGTCGCTGCCGCTGTCGATTGGGGTGGTCTGCTACCTTATCTATGCCTATATCTACCCCTATCTTCCTCAGTCGGCGTTGTAATCTCCGTCAGCGTCTCTGTAGGCGTCTCAGTCGTTGCCCCTGTCGACTGTGGGGGGAGGGGTCTGCCGCCTTCTCTATGCCTATATCTACCTCTATCTGCCTCATTCGGCGTCGCAGCGTCTGTCAGCGTCTCTGTAGGTGTCTCAGTCGCTGCCGCTGTCGATTGGGGGGTCTGCTGCCTTCTCTATGCCTATATTACCCCTATCTGCCTCAGTGGACTTCTCAGTCGGCGTCGCAGCTTCTGTCAGCGTCTCTGTTGTCGTCTCAGTCGCTGCCGCTGTCGATTGGGTGGTCTGTTGCCTTCTCTATGTCTATATCTAAAAAAAACCGCGCCAGTCGGCGTCACACACAGCGTCGCAGCCTCTGCCAGTGTCTCTGTAGGCGTCTCAGTCGCTGCCGCTGTCGATTGGGGGGTCTGCTGCCTTCTCTATGCCTATATCTACCCCTATCTGCTTCAGGCGGTGTCTCAGTCGGTGTCGAAGCCTCTTTCAGCGTCTCTGTAGGCGTCTCAGACATTTGCCGCTGCGGATTGGGGGGGTCTGCTGCCTTCTCTATGCCTATATTTAAGCCTATGTGCCTTAGTCGGCGTCGCAGCCTCTGTCTGCGTCTCTGTAGGCGTCTCAGTCGCTGCCGCTGTCGATTGGGGGTGATCTGCTGCCATCTCAATGCCTATATCTACCCCTATCTGCCTCAGACTGCGTCGAAGCCTCTTTCAGCGTCTCTTTAGGCGTCTCAGTCGTTTGCCGCTGTCGATTGGGAGTGTCTGCTGCCTTCTCTATATATATATATATCTACCCCTATCTGCCTCAGTCGGCGTCGAAGCGTCTTTCAGCGTCTCTGTAGGCGTCTCAGTCGCTGCCGCTGTCGATTGGGGTGGTATGCTGCCTTATCTATGCCTATATCTACCCCTATCTTCCTCAGTCGGCGTCGTAATCTCCGTCAGCGTCTCTGTAGGCGTCTCAGTCGTTGCCCCTGTCGACTGTGGGTGGAGGGGTCTGCCGCCTTCTCTATGCCTATATCTACCTCTATCTGCCTCATTCGGCGTCGCAGCGTCTGTCAGCGTCTCTGTAGGTGTCTCAGTCGCTGCCGCTGTCGATTGGGGGATCTGCTGCCTTCTCTATGTCTATATCTGCCCCTATCTACCTCAGTCGGCGTCTCAGTCGGCGTCACAGTCTCTGCCAGCGTCTCTGAAGGCGTCTCAGTCGTTGCCAATGTCGATTAGGGGGTCTCCTGCCTTCTCTATGCCTATATCTACCCCTATCTGCCTCAGTCGGCGTCTCAGTCGGCGTCACAGCCTCCGTCAGCGTCTCTGTAGGCGTCTCAGTCGTTGCCCCTGTCGACTGTGGGTGGAGGGTTCTGCCGCCTTCTCTATGCCTATATCTACCTCTATCTGCCTCATTCGGCGTCGCAGCGTCTGTCAGCGTCTCTGTAGGTGTCTCAGTCGCTGCCGCTGTCGATTGGGGGGTCTGCTGCCTTCTCTATGCCTATATTACCCCTATCTGCCTCAGTGGACTTCTCAGTCGGCGTCGCAGCTTCTGTCAGCGTCTCTGTTGTCGTCTCAGTCGCTGCCGCTGTCGATTGGGTGGTCTGCTGCCTTTTCTATGTCTATATCTACCAAAAGCTGCGCCAGTCGGCGTCTCACACGGCGTCGCAGCCTCTGCCAGTGTCTCTGTAGGCGTCTCAGTCGCTGCCGCTGTCGATTGGGGGGGTCTGCTGCCTTCTCTATGCCTATATTACCCCTATCTGCGTCAGTGGACTTCTCAGTCGGCGTCTCAGTCGGCGTAGCACCTTCTGTCAGCATCTCTGTAGGCGTCTCAGTCGCTGCCGCTGTCGATTGGGGGGTGTGCGGCCTTCTCTATGCCTATATCTACCCCTATCTGCCTCAGCCGGCGTAGCACCCTCTGTCAGCGTCTCTATAGGCGTCTCAGTCGCTGCCGCTGTCGATTGGGAGGGTCTGCTGCCTTCTCTATATATATATCTACCCCTATCTGCCTCAGTCGGCGTCGAAGCGTCTTTCAGCGTCTCTGTAGGCGTCTTAGTCGCTGCCGCTGTCGATTGGGGGGTCTGCTGCCTTCTCTATGCCTATATTACCAATATCTGCCTCAGTGGACTTCTCAGTCGGCGTCGCAGCTTCTGTCAGCGTCTCTGTTGTCGTCTCAGTCGCTGCCGCTGTCGATTGGGGGTCTGCTGCCTTCTCTATGCCTATATCTACCCCTATCTGCTTCAGTCGGTGTCTCAGTCGGTGTCGAAGCCTCTTTCAGCGTCTCTGTAGGCGTCTCAGACATTTGCCGCTGCGGATTGGGGGGGTCTGCTGCCTTCTCTATGCCTATATTTACGCCTATCTGCCTTAGTCGGCGTCGCAGCCTCTGTCTGCGTCTCTGTAGGCGACTCAGTCGCTGCCGCTGTCGATTGGGGGTGATCTGCTGCCTTCTCAATGCCTATACCTACCCCTATCTGCCTCAGACTGCGTCGAAGCCTCTTTCAGCGTCTCTGTTGGCGTCTCAGTCGTTTGCCGCTGTCGATTGGGAGGGTCTGCTGCCTTCTCTATATATATATCTACCCCTATCTGCCTCAGTCGGCGTCGAAGCGTCTTTCAGCGTCTCTGTAGGCGTCTTAGTCGCTGCCGCTGTCGATTGGGGTGGTCTGCTGCCTTATCTATGCCTATATCTACCCCTATCTTCCTCAGTCGGCGTTGTAATCTCCGTCAGCGTCTCTGTAGGCGTCTCAGTCGTTGCCCCTGTCGACTGTGGGGGGAGGGGTCTGCCGCCTTCTCTATGCCTATATCTACCTCTATCTGCCTCATTCGGCGTCGCAGCGTCTGTCACCGTCTCTGTAGGTGTCTCAGTCGCTGCCGCTGTCGATTGGGGGGTCTGCTGCCTTCTCTATGCCTATATTACCCCTATCTGCCTCAGTGGACTTCTCAGTCGGCGTCGCAGCTTCTGTCAGCGTCTCTGTTGTCGTCTCAGTCGCTGCCGCTGTCGATTGGGTGGTCTGTTGCCTTCTCTATGTCTATATCTAAAAAAAACCGCGCCAGTCGGCGTCACACACAGCGTCGCAGCCTCTGCCAGTGTCTCTGTAGGCGTCTCAGTCGCTGCCGCTGTCGATTGGGGGGTCTGCTGCCTTCTCTATGCCTATATCTACCCCTATCTGCTTCAGGCGGTGTCTCAGTCGGTGTCGAAGCCTCTTTCAGCGTCTCTGTAGGCGTCTCAGACATTTGCCGCTGCGGATTGGGGGGGTCTGCTGCCTTCTCTATGCCTGTATCTACACCTATCTGCCTCAGTCGGCGTCTCAGTCGGCGTAGCACCTTCTGTCAGCGTCTCTGTAGGCGTCTCAGTCGCTGCCGCTGTCGATTGGGGGGTGTGCTGCCTTCTCTATGCCTATATCTACCCCTATCTGCCTCAGCCGGCGTAGCACCCTCTGTCAGCGTCTCTATAGGCGTCTCAGTCGCTGCCGCAGTCGATTGGGGGGTCTGCTGCCTTCTCTATGCCTATATCTACCCCTATCTGCTTCAGTCGGTGTCTCAGTCGGTGTCGAAGCCTCTTTCAGCGTCTCTGTAGGCGTCTCAGACATTTGCCGCTGCGGATTGGGGGGGTCTGCTGCCTTCTCTTTGCCTATATTTACGCCTATCTGCCTTAGTCGGCGTCGCAGCCTCTGTCTGCGTCTCTGTAGGTGACTCAGTCGCTGCCGCTGTCGATTGGGGGTGATCTGCTGCCTTCTCAATGCCTATATCTACCCCTATCTGCCTCAGACTGCGTCGAAGCCTCTTTCAGCGTCTCTGTAGGCGTCTCAGTCGTTTGCCGCTGTCGATTGGGAGGTTCTGCTGCCTTCTCTATATATATATCTACCCCTATCTGCCTCAGTCGGCGTCGAAGCGTCTTTCAGCGTCTCTGTAGGCGTCTTAGTCGCTGCCGCTGCCGATTGGGGTGGTCTGCTGCCTTATCTATGCCTATATCTACCCCTATCTTCCTCAGTCGGCGTCGTAATCTTCGTCAGCGTCTCTGTAGGCGTCTCAGTCGTTGCCCCTGTCGACTGTGGGGGGAGGGGACTGCCGCCTTCTCTATGCCTATATCTACCTCTATCTGCCTCATTCGGCGTCGCAGCGTCTGTCAGCGTCTCTGTAGGTGTCTCAGTCGCTGCCGCTGTCGATTGGGGTGTCTGCTGCCTTCCCTATGCCTATATTACCCCTATCTGCCTCAGTGGACTTCTCAGTCGGCGTCGCAGCTTCTGTCAGCGTCTCTGTTGTCGTCTCAGTCGCTACCGCTGTCGATTGGGTGGTCTGCTGCCTTCTCTATGTCTATATCTACCAAAAGCTGCGCCAGTCGGCGTCTTACACGGCGTCGCAGCCTCTGCCAGTGTCTCTGTAGGCGTCTCAAACGCTGCCGCTGTCGATTGGGGGTTCTGCTGCCTTCTCTATGCCTATATCTACCCCTATCTACTTCAGTCGGTGTCTCAGTCGGTGTCGAAGCCTCTTTCAGCGTCTCTGTAGGCGTCTCAGACATTTGCCGCTGCGGATTGGGGGGGTCTGCTGCCTTCTCTATGCCTATATTTACGCCTATCTGCCTTAGTCGGCGTCGCAGCCTCTGCCTGCGTCTCTGTAGGCGACTCAGTCGCTGCCGCTGTCGATTGGGGGTGATCTGCTGCCTTCTCAATGCCTATATCTACCCCTATCTGCCTCAGACTGCGTCGAAGCCTCTTTCAGCGTCTCTGTAGGCGTCTCATTCGTTTGCCGCTATCGATTGGGAGGGTCTACTGCCTTCTCTATATATATATCTACCCCTATCTGCCTCAGTCGGCGTCGAAGCGTCTTTCAGCGTCTCTGTAGGCGTCTTAGTCGCTGCCGCTGTCGATTGGGGTGGTCTGCTGCCTTATCTATGCCTATATCTACCCCTATCTTCCTCAGTCGGCGTCATAATCTCCGTCAGCGTCTCTGTAGGCGTCTCAGTCGTTGCCCCTGTCGACTGTGGGGGGGAGGGGTCTGCCGCCTTCTCTATGCCTATATCTACCTCTATCTGCCTCATTCGGCGTCGCAGCGTCTGTCACCGTCTCTGTAGGTGTCTCAGTCGCTGCCGCTGTCGATTGGGGGGTCTGCTGCCTTCTCTATGCCTATATTACCCCTATCTGCCTCAGTGGACTTCTCAGTCGGCGTCGCAGCTTCTGTCAGCGTCTCTGTTGTCGTCTCAGTCGCTGCCGCTGTCGATTGGGTGGTCTGCTGCCTTCTCTATGTCTATATCTACCAAAAGCTGCGCCAGTCGGCGTCTTACACGGCGTCGCAGCCTCTGCCAGTGTCTCTGTAGGCGTCTCAAACGCTGCCGCTGTCGATTGGGGGGTCTGCTGCCTTCTCTATGCCTATATCTACCCCTATCTACTTCAGTCGGTGTCTCAGTCGGTGTCGAAGCCTCTTTCAGCGTCTCTGTAGGCGTCTCAGACATTTGCCGCTGCGGATTGGGGGGGTCTGCTGCCTTCTCTATGCCTATATTTACGCCTATCTGCCTTAGTCGGCGTCGCAGCCTCTGCCTGCGTCTCTGTAGGCGACTCAGTCGCTGCCGCTGTCGATTGGGGGTGATCTGCTGCCTTCTCAATGCCTATATCTACCCCTATCTGCCTCAGACTGCGTCGAAGATTCTTTCAGCGTCTCTGTAGGCGTCTCATTCGTTTGCCGCTATCGATTGGGAGGGTCTACTGCCTTCTCTATATATATATCTACCCCTATCTGCCTCAGTCGGCGTCGAAGCGTCTTTCAGCGTCTCTGTAGGCGTCTTAGTCGCTGCCGCTGTCGATTGGGGTGGTCTGCTGCCTTATCTATGCCTATATCTACCCCTATCTTCCTCAGTCGGCGTCATAATCTCCGTCAGCGTGTCTGTAGGCGTCTCAGTCGTTGCCCCTGTCGACTGTGGGGGGGAGGGGTCTGCCGCCTTCTCTATGCCTATATCTACCTCTATCTGCCTCATTCGGCGTCGCAGCGTCTGTCACCGTCTCTGTAGGTGTCTCAGTCGCTGCCGCTGTCGATTGGGGGGTCTGCTGCCTTCTATATGCCTATATTACCCCTATCTGCCTCAGTGGACTTCTCAGTCGGCGTCGCAGCTTCTGTCAGCGTCTCTGTTGTCGTCTCAGTCGCTGCCGCTGTCGATTGGGTGGTCTGTTGCCTTCTCTATGTCTATATCTAAAAAAAACCGCGCCAGTCGGCGTCACACACAGCGTCGCAGCCTCTGCCAGTGTCTCTGTAGGCGTCTCAGTCGCTGCCGCTGTCGATTGGGGGGTCTGCTGCCTTCTCTATGCCTATATCTACCCCTATCTGCTTCAGGCGGTGTCTCAGTCGGTGTCGAAGCCTCTTTCAGCGTCTCTGTAGGCGTCTCAGACATTTGCCGCTGCGGATTGGGGGGGTCTGCTGCCTTCTCTATGCCTGTATCTACACCTATCTGCCTCAGTCGGCGTCTCAGTCGGCGTAGCACCTTCTGTCAGCGTCTCTGTAGGCGTCTCAGTCGCTGCCGCTGTCGATTGGGGGGTGTGCTGCCTTCTCTATGCCTATATCTACCCCTATCTGCCTCAGCCGGCGTAGCACCCTCTGTCAGCGTCTCTATAGGCGTCTCAGTCGCTGCCGCAGTCGATTGGGGGGTCTGCTGCCTTCTCTATGCCTATATCTACCCCTATCTGCTTCAGTCGGTGTCTCAGTCGGTGTCGAAGCCTCTTTCAGCGTCTCTGTAGGCGTCTCAGACATTTGCCGCTGCGGATTGGGGGGGTCTGCTGCCTTCTCTTTGCCTATATTTACGCCTATCTGCCTTAGTCGGTGTCGCAGCCTCTGTCTGCGTCTCTGTAGGTGACTCAGTCGCTGCCGCTGTCGATTGGGGGTGATCTGCTGCCTTCTCAATGCCTATATCTACCCCTATCTGCCTCAGACTGCGTCGAAGCCTCTTTCAGCGTCTCTGTAGGCGTCTCAGTCGTTTGCCGCTGTCGATTGGGAGGTTCTGCTGCCTTCTCTATATATATATCTACCCCTATCTGCCTCAGTCGGCGTCGAAGCGTCTTTCAGCGTCTCTGTAGGCGTCTTAGTCGCTGCCGCTGCCGATTGGGGTGGTCTGCTGCCTTATCTATGCCTATATCTACCCCTATCTTCCTCAGTCGGCGTCGTAATCTTCGTCAGCGTCTCTGTAGGCGTCTCAGTCGTTGCCCCTGTCGACTGTGGGGGGAGGGGACTGCCGCCTTCTCTATGCCTATATCTACCTCTATCTGCCTCATTCGGCGTCGCAGCGTCTGTCAGCGTCTCTGTAGGTGTCTCAGTCGCTGCCGCTGTCGATTGGGGTGTCTGCTGCCTTCCCTATGCCTATATTACCCCTATCTGCCTCAGTGGACTTCTCAGTCGGCGTCGCAGCTTCTGTCAGCGTCTCTGTTGTCGTCTCAGTCGCTACCGCTGTCGATTGGGTGGTCTGCTGCCTTCTCTATGTCTATATCTACCAAAAGCTGCGCCAGTCGGCGTCTTACACGGCGTCGCAGCCTCTGCCAGTGTCTCTGTAGGCGTCTCAAACGCTGCCGCTGTCGATTGGGGGGTCTGCTGCCTTCTCTATGCCTATATCTACCCCTATCTACTTCAGTCGGTGTCTCAGTCGGTGTCGAAGCCTCTTTCAGCGTCTCTGTAGGCGTCTCAGACATTTGCCGCTGCGGATTGGGGGGGTCTGCTGCCTTCTCTATGCCTATATTTACGCCTATCTGCCTTAGTCGGCGTCGCAGCCTCTGCCTGCGTCTCTGTAGGCGACTCAGTCGCTGCCGCTGTCGATTGGGGGTGATCTGCTGCCTTCTCAATGCCTATATCTACCCCTATCTGCCTCAGACTGCGTCGAAGCCTCTTTCAGCGTCTCTGTAGGCGTCTCATTCGTTTGCCGCTATCGATTGGGAGGGTCTACTGCCTTCTCTATATATATATCTACCCCTATCTGCCTCAGTCGGCGTCGAAGCGTCTTTCAGCGTCTCTGTAGGCGTCTTAGTCGCTGCCGCTGTCGATTGGGGTGGTCTGCTGCCTTATCTATGCCTATATCTACCCCTATCTTCCTCAGTCGGCGTCATAATCTCCGTCAGCGTCTCTGTAGGCGTCTCAGTCGTTGCCCCTGTCGACTGTGGGGGGGAGGGGTCTGCCGCCTTCTCTATGCCTATATCTACCTCTAACTGCCTCATTCGGCGTCGCAGCGTCTGTCAGCGTCTCTGTAGGTGTCTCAGTCGCTGCCGCTGTCGATTGGGGGGTCTGCTGCCTTCTCTATGCCTATATTACCCCTATCTGCCTCAGTGGACTTCTCAGTCGGCATCGCAGCTTCTGTCAGCGTCTCTGTTGTCGTCTCAGTCGCTGCCGCTGTCGATTGGGTGGTCTGCTGCCTTCTCTATGTCTATATCTACCAAAAGCTGCGCCAGTCGGCGTCTCACACGGCGTCGCAGCCTCTGCCAGTGTCTCTGTAGGCGTCTCAGTCGCTGCCGCTGTCGATTGGGGGGTCTGCTGCCTTCTCTATGCCTATATCTACCCCTATCTGCTTCAGTCGGTGTCTCAGTCGGTGTCGAAGCCTCTTTCAGCGTCTCTGTAGGCGTCTCAGACATTTGCCGCTGCGGATTGGGGGGGTCTGCTGCCTTCTCTATGCCTATATTTAAGCCTATGTGCCTTAGTCGGCGTCGCAGCCTCTGTCTGCGTCTCTGTAGGCGTCTCAGTCGCTGCCGCTGTCGATTGGGGGTGATCTGCTGCCATCTCAATGCCTATATCTACCCCTATCTGCCTCAGACTGCGTCGAAGCCTCTTTCAGCGTCTCTTTAGGCGTCTCAGTCGTTTGCCGCTGTCGATTGGGAGTGTCTGCTGCCTTCTCTATATATATATATATCTACCCCTATCTGCCTCAGTCGGCGTCGAAGCGTCTTTCAGCGTCTCTGTAGGCGTCTCAGTCGCTGCCGCTGTCGATTGGGGTGGTCTGCTGCCTTATCTATGCCTATATCTACCCCTATCTTCCTCAGTCGGCGTCGTAATCTCCGTCAGCGTCTCTGTAGGCGTCTCAGTCGTTGCCCCTGTCGACTGTGGGTGGAGGGGTCTGCCGCCTTCTCTATGCCTATATCTACCTCTATCTGCCTCATTCGGCGTCGCAGCTTCTGTCAGCGTCTCTGTTGTCGTCTCAGTCGCTGCCGCTGTCGATTGGGTGGTCTGCTGCCTTCTCTATGTCTATATCTACCAAAAGCTGCGCCAGTCGGCGTCTCACACGGCGTCGCAGCCTCTGCCAGTGTCTCTGTAGGCGTCTCAGTCGCTGCCGCTGTCGATTAGGGGGTCTCCTGCCTTCTCTATGCCTATATCTACCCCTATCTGCCTCAGTCGGCGTCTCAGTCGGCGTCTCAGTCGGCGTCTCAGTCGGCGTCGCAGCCTCCGTCAGCGTCTCTGTAGGCGTCTCAGTCGTTGCCGCTGTCGATTGGGGGGGGGGTGTTTGCTGCCTTCTCTATGCCTATATCTACCTCTATCTGCCTCAGTCGGCGTCGCAGCCACTGTCAGCGTCTCTGTAGGCGTCTCAGCGCTGCCGCTGTCGATTGGGAGGACCTGCTGCCTTCTCTATGCCTATATCTACCCCTATATACCTCAGTCGGCGTCTCAGTCGGCGTCACAGCCTCCGTCAGCGTCTCTGTAGGCGTCTCAGTCGTTGCCCCTGTCGACTGTGGGTGGAGGGGTCTGCCGCCTTCTCTATGCCTATATCTACCTCTATCTGCCTCATTCGGCGTCGCAGCGTCTGTCAGCGTCTCTGTAGGTGTCTCAGTCGCTGCCGCTGTCGATTGGGGGGTCTGCTGCCTTCTCTATGCCTATATTACCCCTATCTGCCTCAGTGGACTTCTCAGTCGGCGTCGCAGCTTCTGTCAGCGTCTCTGTTGTCGTCTCAGTCGCTGCCGCTGTCGATTGGGTGGTCTGCTGCCTTTTCTATGTCTATATCTACCAAAAGCTGCGCCAGTCGGCGTCTCACACGGCGTCGCAGCCTCTGCCAGTGTCTCTGTAGGCGTCTCAGTCGCTGCCGCTGTCGATTGGGGGGGTCTGCTGCCTTCTCTATGCCTATATTACCCCTATCTGCGTCAGTGGACTTCTCAGTCGGCGTCTCAGTCGGCGTAGCACCTTCTGTCAGCATCTCTGTAGGCGTCTCAGTCGCTGCCGCTGTCGATTGGGGGGTGTGCGGCCTTCTCTATGCCTATATCTACCCCTATCTGCCTCAGCCGGCGTAGCACCCTCTGTCAGCGTCTCTATAGGCGTCTCAGTCGCTGCCGCAGTCGATTGGGGGGTCTGCTGCCTTCTCTATGCCTATATCTTCCCCTATCTGCTTCAGTCGGTGTCTCAGTCGGTGTCGAAGCCTCTTTCAGCGTCTCTGTAGGCGTCTCAGACATTTGCCGCTGCGGATTGGGGGGGTCTGCTGCCTTCTCTATGCCTATATTTACGCCTATCTGCCTTAGTCGGCGTCGCAGCCTCTGTCTGCGTCTCTGTAGGCGACTCAGTCGCTGCCGCTGTCGATTGGGGGTGATCTGCTGCCTTCTCAATGCCTATATCTACCCCTATCTACCACAGACTGCGTCGAAGCCTCTTTCAGCGTCTCGGTAGGCGTCTCAGTCGTTTGCCGCTGTCGATTGGGAGGGTCTGCTGCCTTCTCTATATATATATCTACCCCTATCTGCCTCAGTCGGCGTCGAAGCGTCTTTCAGCGTCTCTGTAGGCGTCTTAGTCGCTGCCGCTGTCCATTGGGGTGGTCTGCTGCCTTATCTATGCCTATATCTACCCCTATCTTCCTCAGTCGGCGTCGTAATCTCCGTCAGCGTCTCTGTAGGCGTCTCAGTCGTTGCCCCTGTCGACTGTGGGGGGAGGGGTCTGCCGCCTTCTCTATGCCTATATCTACCTCTATCTGCCTCATTCGGCGTCGCAGCGTCTGTCAGCGTCTCTGTAGGTGTCTCAGTCGCTGCCGCTGTCGATTGGGGGGTCTGCTGCCTTCTCTATGCCTATATTACCCCTATCTGCGTCAGTGGACTTCTCAGTCGGCGTCGCAGCTTCTGTCAGCGTCTCTGTTGTCGTCTCAGTCGCTGCCGCTGTCAATTGGGTGGTCTGCTGCCTTCTCTATGTCTATATCTACCAAAAGCTGCGCCAGTCGGCGTCTCACACGGCGTCGCAGCCTCTGCAAGTGTCTCTGTAGGCGTCTCAGTCGCTGCCGCCTGTCGATTGGGGGGTCTGCTGCCTTCTCTATGCCTATATCTACCCCTATCTGCTTCAGTCGGTGTCTCAGTCGGTGTCGAAGCCTCTTTCAGCGTCTCTGTAGGCGTCTCAGACATTTGCCGCTGCGGATTGGGGGGGTCTGCTGCCTTCTATATGCCTATATTTACGCCTATCTGCCTTAGTCGGCGTCGCAGCCTCTGTCTGCGTCTCTGTAGGCGTCTCAGTCGCTGCCGCTGTCGATTGGGGGTGATCTGCTGCCTTCTCAATGCCTATATCTACCCCTATCTGCCTCAGACTGCGTCGAAGCCTCTTTCAGCGTCTCTGTGGGCGTCTCAGTCGTTTGCCGCTGTCGATTGGGAGGGTCTGCTGCCTTCTCTATATATATATATCTACCCCTATCTGCCTCAGTCGGCGTCGAAGCGTCTTTCAGCGTCTCTGTAGGCGTCTTAGTCGCTGCCGCTGTCGATTGGGGTGGTCTGCTGCCTTATCTATGCCTATATCTACCCCTATCTTCCTCAGTCGGCGTCGTAATCTCCGTCAGCGTCTCTGTAGGCGTCTCAGTCGTTGCCCCTGTCGACTGTGGGGGGAGGGGTCTGCCGCCTTCTCTATGCCTATATCTACCTCTATCTGCCTCATTCGGCGTCGCAGCGTCTGTCAGCGTCTCTGTAGGTGTCTCAGTCGCTGCCGCTGTCGATTGGGGGGTCTGCTGCCTTCTCTATGCCTATATTACCCCTATCTGCCTCAGTGGACTTCTCAGTCGGCGTCGCAGCTTCTGTCAGCGTCTCTGTTGTCGTCTCAGTCGCTGCCGCTGTCAATTGGGTGGTCTGCTGCCTCCTCTATATCTATATCTACCAAAAGCTGCGCCAGTCGGCGTCTCACACGGCGTCGCAGCCTCTGCCAGTGTCTCTGTAGGCGTCTCAGTCGCTGCCGCCTGTCGATTGGGGGTCTGCTGCCTTCTCTATGCCTATATCTACCCCTATCTGCTTCAGTCGGTGTCTCAGTCGGTGTCGAAGCCTCTTTCAGCGTCTCTGTAGGCGTCTCAGACATTTGCCGCTGCGGATTGGGGGGGTCTGCTGCCTTCTCTATGCCTATATTTACGCCTATCTGCCTTAGTCGGCGTCGCAGCCTCTGTCTGCGTCTCTGTAGGCGTCTCAGTCG
The DNA here is from genome assembly GCA_920105625.2 of Clusia tigrina. Classification (NCBI taxonomy): domain Eukaryota; kingdom Metazoa; phylum Arthropoda; class Insecta; order Diptera; family Clusiidae; genus Clusia; species Clusia tigrina. Next base: position 77,852,186 of record OV050031.1, on the reverse strand, counting down.
CTGCCGCTGTCGATTGGGGGTGATCTGCTGCCTTCTCAATGCCTATATCTACCCCTATCTGCCTCAGACTGCGTCGAAGCCTCTTTCAGCGTCTCTGTAGGCGTCTCAGTCGTTTGCCGCTGTCGATTGGGAGGGTCTGCTGCCTTCTCTATATATATATATATCTACCCCTATCTGCCTCAGTCGGCGTCGAAGCGTCTTTCAGCGTCTCTGTAGGCGTCTCAGTCGCTGCCGCTGTCGATTGGGGTGGTCTGCTGCCTTATCTATGCCTATATCTACCCCTATCTTCCTCAGTCGGCGTCGTAATCTCCGTCAGCGTCTCTGTAGGCGTCTCAGTCGCTGCCCCTGTCGACTGTGGGTGGAGGGGTCTGCCGCCTTCTCTATGCCTATATCTACCTCTATCTGCCTCATTTGGCGTCGCAGCGTCTGTCAGCGTCTCTGTAGGTGTCTCAGTCGCTGCCGCTGTCGATTGGGGGATCTGCTGCCTTCTCCATGTCTATATCTGCCCCTATCTACCTCAGTCGGCGTCTCAGTCGGCGTCACAGCCTCTGTCAGCGTCTCTGAAGGCGTCTCAGTCGTTGTCAATGTCGATTGGGGGGTCTCCTGCCCTCTCTATGCCTATATCTACCCCTATCTGCCTCAGTCGGCGTCTCAGTCGGCGTCTCAGTCGGCGTCTCAGTCGGCGTCTCAGTCGGCGTCGCAGCCTCCGTCAGCGTCTCTGTAGGCGTCTCAGTCGTTGCCGCTGTCGATTGGGGGGGGGGGGGGGTGTTTGCTGCCTTCTCTATGCCTATATCTACCTCTATCTGCCTCAGTCGGCGTCGCAGCCACTGTCAGCGTCTCTGTAGGCGTCTCAGCGCTGCCGCTGTCGATTGGGGGGACCTGCTGCCTTCTCTATGCCTATATCTACCGCTATCTACCTCATTCGGCGTCTCAGTCGGCGTCACAGCCTCTGTCAGCGTCTCTGTAGGCGTCTCAGTCGCTGCCGCTGTCGATTGGGGGGCATCTGATGCCATCTCTATGCCTATATCTACCCCTATCTGCCTCAGTCGGCGTCTCAGTCGGCGTCCCACCCTCTGTCAGCATCTCTGTAGGCGTCTCAGTCGCTTCCGCAGTCGATTGGGGGGTCTGCTGCCTTCTCTATGCCTATATTACCCCTATCTTCCTCAGTGGACTTCTCAGTCGGCGTCGCAGCTTCTGTCAGCGTCTCTGTTGTCGTCTCAGTCGCTGCCGCTGTCGATTGGGTGGTCTGTTGCCTTCTCTATGTCTATATCTAAAAAAAACCGCGCCAGTCGGCGTCACACACGGCGTCGCAGCCTCTGCCAGTGTCTCTGTAGGCGTCTCAGTCGCTGCCGCTGTCGATTGGGGGGTCTGCTGCCTTCTCTATGCCTATATCTACCCCTATCTGCTTCAGTCGGTGTCTCAGTCGGTGTCGAAGCCTCTTTCAGCATCTCTGTAGGCGTCTCAGACATTTGCCGCTGCGGATTGGGGGGGTCTGCTGCCTTCTCTATGCCTGTATCTACACCTATCTGCCTCAGTCGGCGTCTCAGTCGGCGTCTCAGTCGGCGTAGCACCTTCTGTCAGCGTCTCTGTAGGCTTCTCAGTCGCTGCCGCTGTCGATTGGGGGGTGTGCTGCCTTCTCTATGCCTATATCTACCCCTATCTGCCTCAGCCGGCGTAGCACCCTCTATCAGCGTCTCTATAGGCGTCTCAGTCTCTGCCGCAGTCGATTGGGGGGTCTGCTGCCTCCTCTATGCCTATATCTACCCCTATCTGCTTCAGTCGGTGTCTCAGTCGGTGTCGAAGCCTCTTTCAGCGTCTCTGTAGGCGTCTCAGACATTTGCCGCTGCGGATTGGGGGGGTCTGCTGCCTTCTCTATGCTTATATTTACGCCTATCTGCCTTAGTCGGCGTCGCAGCCTCTGTCTGCGTCTCTGTAGGCGACTCAGTCGCTGCCGCTCTCGATTGGGGGTGATCTGCTGCCTTCTCAATGCCTATATCTACCCCCATCTGCCTCAGACTGCGTCGAAGCCTCTTTCAGCGTCTCTGTAGGCGTCTCAGTCGTTTGCCGCTGTCGATTGGGAGGGTCTGCTGCCTTCTCTATATATATATATCTACCCCTATCTTCCTCAGTCGGCGTCGTAATCTTCGTCAGCGTCTCTGTAGGCGTCTCAGTCGTTGCCCCTGTCGACTGTGGGGGGAGGGGTCTGCCGCCTTCTCTATGCCTATATCTACCTCTATCTGCCTCATTCGGCGTCGCAGCGTCTGTCAGCGTCTCTGTAGGTGTCTCAGTCGCTGCCGCTGTCGATTGGGGGGTCTGCTGCCTTCTCTATGCCTATATTACCCCTATCTGCCTCAGTGGACTTCTCAGTCGGCGTCGCAGCTTCTGTCAGCGTCTCTGTTGTCGTCTCAGTCGCTGCCGCTGTCGATTGGGTGGTCTGCTGCCTTCTCTATGTCTATATCTACCAAAAGCTGCGCCAGTCGGCGTCTTACACGGCGTCGCAGCCTCTGCCAGTGTCTCTGTAGGCGTCTCAGTCGCTGCCACTGTCGATTGGGGGGTCTGCTGCCTTCTCTATGCCTATATCTACCCCTATCTGCTTCAGTCGGTGTCTCAGTCGGTGTCGAAGCCTCTTTCAGCGTCTCTGTAGGCGTCTCAGACATTTGCCGCTGCGGATTGGGGGGGTCTGCTGCCTTCTCTATGCCTATATTTACGCCTATCTGCCTTAGTCGGCGTCGCAGCCTCTGTCTGCGTCTCTGTAGGCGTCTCAGTCGCTGCCGCTGTCGATTGGGGGTGATCTGCTGCCTTCTCAATGCCTATATCTACCCCTATCTGCCTCAGACTGCGTCGAAGCCTCTTTCAGCGTCTCTGTAGGCGTCTCAGTCGTTTGCCGCTGTCGATTGGGAGGGTCTGCTGCCTTCTCTATATATATATATATATCTACCCCTATCTGCCTCAGTCGGCGTCGAAGCGTCTTTCAGCGTCTCTGTAGGCGTCTCAGTCGCTGCCGCTGTCGATTGGGGTGGTCTGCTGCCTTATCTATGCCTATATCTACCCCTATCTTCCTCAGTCGGCGTCGTAATCTCCGTCAGCGTCTCTGTAGGCGTCTCAGTCGTTGCCCCTGTCGACTGTGGGTGGAGGGGTCTGCCGCCTTCTCTATGCCTATATCTACCTCTATCTGCCTCATTCGGCGTCGCAGCCTCCGTCAGCGTCTCTGTAGGCGTCTCAGTCGTTGCCGCTGTCGATTGGGGGGGGGGGGGGGTGTTTGCTGCCTTCTCTATGCCTATATCTACCTCTATCTGCCTCAGTCGGCGTCGCAGCCACTGTCAGCGTCTCTGTAGGCGTCTCAGCGCTGCTGCTGTCGATTGGGGGGACCTGCTGCATCCTCTCTGCCTATATCTACCCCTATCTACCTCAGTCGGCGTCTCAGTCGGCGTCACAGCCTCTGTCAGCGTCTCTGTAGGCGTCTCAGTCGCTGCCGCTGTCGATTGGGGGGCATCTGATGCCATCTCTATGCCTATATCTACCCCTATCTGCCTCAGTCGGCGTCTCAGTCGACGTCCCAGCCTCTGTCAGCATCTCTGTAGGCGTCTTAGTCGCTTCCGCTGTCGATTGGGGGGTCTGCTGCCTTCTCTATGCCTATATTACCCCTATCTGCCTCAGTGGACTTCTCAGTCGGCGTCGCAGCTTCTGTCAGCGTCTCTGTTGTCGTCTCAGTCGCTGCCGCTGTCGATTGGGTGGTCTGTTGCCTTCTCTATGTCTATATCTAAAAAAAACCGCGCCAGTCGGCGTCACACACGGCGTCGCAGCCTCTGCCAGTGTCTCTGTAGGCGTCTCAGTCGCTGCCGCTGTCGATTGGGGGGTCTGCTGCCTTCTCTATGCCTATATCTACCCCTATCTGCCTCAGTCGGCGTCTCAGTCGGCGTAGCACCTTCTGTCAGCGTCTCTGTAGGCGTCTCAGTGGCTGCCGGTGTCGATTGGGGGGTGTGCTGCCTTCTCTATGCCTATATCTACCCCTATCTGCCTCAGCCGGCGTAGCACCCTCTGTCAGCGTCTCTATAGGCGTCTCAGTCGCTGCCGCAGTCGATTGGGGAGTCTGCTGCCTTCTCTATACCTATATCTACCCCTATCTGCCTCAGTCTGCGTCTTAATCGGCGTCGAAGTCTTTTTCAGCGCGTCTCTAGGCATCTCTGTAGGCGTCTCAGTCACTGCCGCTGTCGATTGGGGGGTCTGCTGCCTTCTCTATTCCTATATCTACCCCTATCTGCCTCAGTCGACTTCTCAGTCGGCATCGCAGCCTCTGTAAGCATCTCTGTAGTCGTCTCAGTCGCTGCCGCTGTCGATTGGGTGGTCTGCTGCTTTCTCTATGCCTATATCTACCAATAGCTGCCTCAGTCGGCGTCTCACACGGCGTCACAGCCTCTGCCAGTGTCTCTGTAGGCGTCTCAGTCGCTGCTGCTGCCGATTGGGGGGTCTGCTGCCTTCTCTATGCCTATATCTACCCCTATCTGCCTCAGTCGGCGTCTCAGTCGGTGTCGAAGCCTCTTTCAGCGTCTCTGTAGGCGTCTCAGACATTTACCGCTGTGGATTGGAGGGGTCTGCTGCCTTCTCAATGCCTATATCTATCCCTATCTGCCTCAGTTGGCATCGAAGCCTCTTTCAGCGTCTCTGTAGGCGTATCTGTAAGCGTCTCTGTAGGCGTCTCTGTCAGTGGCGCAGTCGATTCGGGGGGTCTGCTGCCTTCTCTATGCCTATATCTTCCCCTATCTGCCTCAGACGGCGTCTCAGTCGACGTCGCAGCCTCTGTCAGCGTCTCTGTAGGCGTCTCAGTCGCTGCCGCAATCGATTGGGGGGTCTGCTGCCTTCTCTATGCCTATATCTACCCATATCTGCCTGCGTCTGAGTCGGCGTCGGAGCCTCTTTCAGGGTCTCTGTAAGCGTCTCTGTAGGCGTCTCAGTCGCTACCGCTGTCGATTGGGGCTCTGCTGATTTCTCTATGCCTATATCTACCCCTATCTGCCTCAGTCGGCGTTTCAGTCTGCGTCACAGCCTCCGTCAGCGTCTCTGTAGGCGTCTCAGTCGTTGCCTCTGTCGATTGGGGAGGGGGGGTCTGTTGCCTTCTCTATGCCTATATCTACCTCTATCTGCCTCAGTCGGCGTCACAGCCTCTGTCAGCGTCTCTGTAGGCGTCTCAGTCGCTGCCGCTGTCGATTGGGGGGTATCTGCTGACTTCTCTATGCCTATATCTACTCCTATCTGCCTCAGTCGGGGTCTCAGTCGGCGTCCCAGCCTCTGTCAGCATCTCTGTAGGCGTCTCAGTCGGTGCCGCTGTCGATTGGGGGGTCTGCTGCCTTCTCTATGCCTATATTACCCCTATCTGCCTCAGTCGACTTCTCAGTCGGCGTCGCAGCCTCTGTCAGCGTCTCTGTAGTCGTCTCAGTCGCTTCCGCTGTCGATTGGGGGGTCTGCTGCCTTCTCTATGCCTATATCTACCCCTATCTGCCTCAGTCAACTTCTCAGTCGGCATCGCACCCTCTGTAAGCATCTCTGTAGTCGTCTCAGTCGCTGCCGCTGTCGATTGGGTGGTCTGCTGCTTTCTCTATGCCTATATCCACCAATAGCTGCCTCAGTCGGCGTCTCACACGGCGTCACAGCCTCTGCCAGTGTCTCTGTAGGCGTCTCAGTCGCTGCTGCTGCCGGTTGGGGGGTCTGCTGCCTTCTCTATGCCTATATCTACCCCTATCTGCCTCAGTCGGCGTCTCAGTCGGTGTCGAAGCCTCTTTCAGCGTCTCTGTAGGCGTCTCAGACATTTGCCGCTGTGGATTGGGGGGGTCTGCTGCCTTCTCAATGCCTATATCTATCCCTATCTGCCTCAGTTGGCATCGAAGCCTCTTTCAGCCCCAATCGACAGCGGCAGCGACTGACACGCCTACAGAGACGCTTACAGAGACACTGAAAGAGGCTTCGACGCCGACTCAGACGCCGACTGAGGCAGATAGGGGTAGATATGGGCATAGAGAAGGCAGCAAATCCCCCCAATCGACAGCGGCAGCGACTGAGACGCCTACAGAGACGCTGACAGAGGCTGCGACGTTTACTGAGACGCCGACTGAGGCAGATAGGGGTAGATATGGGCATAGAGAAGGCAGCAGACCCCCCAATCGACTGCGGCAGCGACTGAGACGCCTACAGAGACGCTGACAGAGGCTGCGACGTCGACTGTGACGCCGTCTGAGGCAGATAGGGGAAGATATAGGCATAGAGAAGGCAGCAGACCCCCCGAATCGACTGCGCCTCCGACAGAGACGCCTACAGAGACGCTTACAGATACGCCTACAGAGACCCTGAAAGAGGCTTCGATGCCAACTGAGGCAGATAGGGATAGATATAGGCATTGAGAAGGCAGCAGACCCCCCCAATCCACAGCGGCAAATGTCTGAGACGCCTACAGAGACGCTGAAAGAGGCTTCGACACCGACTGAGACGCCGACTGAGGCAGATAGGGGTAGATATAGGCATAGAGAAGGCAGCAGACCCCCCAACCGGCAGCAGCAGCGACTGAGACGCCTACAGAGACACTGGCAGAGGCTGTGACGCCGTGTGAGACGCCGACTGAGGCAGCTATTGGTGGATATAGGCATAGAGAAAGCAGCAGACCACCCAATCGACAGCGGCAGCGACTGAGACGACTACAGAGATGCTTACAGAGGGTGCGATGCCGACTGAGAAGTTGACTGAGGCAGATAGGGGTAGATATAGGCACAGAGAAGGCAGCAGACCCCCCAATCGACAGCGGCAGTGACTGAGACGCCTACAGAGATGCCTAGAGACGCGCTGAAAAAGACTTCGACGCCGATTAAGACGCAGACTGAGGCAGATAGGGGTAGATATAGGTATAGAGAAGGCAGCAGACCCCCCAATCGACTGCGGCAGCGACTGAGACGCCTACAGAGACCCTGACAGAAGGTGCTACGCCAACTGAGACGCCGACTGAGACGCCGACTGAGGCAGATAGGTGTAGATACAGGCATAGAGAAGGCAGCAGACCCCCCCAATCCGCAGCGACAAATGTCTGAGACGCGTACAGAGACGCTGAAAGAGGCTTCGACACCGACTGAGACACCGACTGAAGCAGATGGGGGTAGATATAGGCATAGAGAAGGCAGCAGACCCCCCCAATCGACAGCGGCAGCGACTGAGACGCCTACAGAGACGCTGGCAGAGGCTGCGACGCCGTGTGAGACGCCGACTGGCGCAGCTATTGGTAGATATAGACATAGAGAAGGCAGCAGACCACCCAATAGAGAGCGGCAGCGACTGAGACGACAACAGAGACGCTGACAGAGGCTGCGACGCCAACTGAGAAGTCGACTGAGGCAGATAGGGGTAATATAGGCATAGAGAAGGCAGCAGACCCCCCAATCGACAGCGGAAGCGACTGAGAGGACTACAGAGACGCTGACAGAAGCTGCGACGCCGACTGAGAAGTCGACTGAGGCAGATAGGGGTAATATAGGCATAGAGAAGGCAGCAGACCCCCCAATCGACAGCGGAAGCGACTGAGACGCCTACAGAGATGCTGACAGAGGCTGGGACGCCGACTGAGACCCCGACTGAGGCAGATAGGAGTAGATATAGGCATAGAGAAGTCAGCAGATACCCCCAAATCGACAGCGGCAGCGACTGAGACGCCTACAGAGACGCTGACAGAGGCTGTGACGCCGACTGAGGCAGATAGAGGTAGATATAGGCATAGAGAAGGCAACAGACCCCCCTCCCCAATCGACAGAGGCAACGACTGAGACGCCTACAGAGACGCTGACGGAGGCTGTGACGCAGACTGAAACGCCGACTGAGGCAGATAGGGGTAGATATAGGCATAGAGAAATCAGCAGAGCCCCAATCGACAGCGGCAGCGACTGAGACGCCCACAGAGTCGCTGACAGAGGCTGCGACGCCTACTGAGACGCCGACTGAGGCAGATAGGGGTAGATATGGGCATAGAGAAGGCAGCAGACCCCCCAATCCTCAGCGGCAAACGACTGAGACGCCTACAGAGACGCTGAAAGAGGCTTCGACGGCGACTGACAGGCCGACTGAGACGCCGACTGAGGCAGATAGAGGTAGAAATAGGCATAGAGAAGGCAGCAGACCCCCAATCGACAGCGGCAGCGACTGAGACACCTACAGAGACGCAGACAGAGGCTGCGACGCAGACTAAGGCAAATAGGCGTAAATATAGGAATAGGGAAGGCAGCAGACCTTCCCAATCGACAGCGGCAGCGACTGAGACGCCTACAGAGACGCTGACAGAGGGTGCGACGCCGACTGAGACACCAACTGAGGCAGATAGGTGTAGATATAGGCATAGAGAATGCAGCAGACCCCCCAATCCTCAGCGGCAAACGACTGAGACGCCTACAGAGACGCTGAAAGAGGCTTCGACGCCGACTGACACGCCGACTGAGACGCCGACTAAGGCAGATAGAGGTAGAAATAGGCATAGAGAAGGCAGCAGACCCCCAATCGACAGCGGCAGCGACTGAGACGCCTACAGCGACGCTGACAGAGGCTGCGATGCCGACTGAGAAGTCGACTGAGGCAGATAGGGGTAGATATAGGCATAGAGAAATCAGCAGACCTCCCAATCGACAGCGGCAGCGACTGAGACGCCTACAGAGACGCTGGCAGAGGCTGCGACGCCGACTGAGGCAGATAGGGGTAGATATAGGCATAGAGAAGGCAGCAGACCTCCCAATCGACAGCGGCAGCGACTGAGACGCCTACAGAGATGCTGACAGAGGCTGCGACGCCGACTGAGACCCCGACTGCGGCAGATAGGAGTAGATATAGGCATAGAGAAGTCAGCAGATACCCCCCAATCGACAGCGGCAGCGACTGAGACGCCTACAGAGACGCTGACAGAGGATGTGACGCCGACTGAGGCAGATAGAGGTAGATATAGGCATAGAGAAGGCAACAGACCCCCCCCCTCCCCAATCGACAGCGGCAACGACTGAGACGCCTACAGAGACGCTGACGGAGGCTGTGACGCCGACTGAAACGCCGACTGAGGCAGATAGGGGTAGATATAGGCATAGATAAATCAGCAGAGCCCCAGTCGACAGAGGCAGCGACTGAGACGCCTATAGAGACGCTTACAGAGACCCTGAAAGAGGCTTCGACGCCGACTCAGACGCCGACTGAGGCAGATAGGGGTAGATATGGGCATAGAGAAGGCATCAAATCCCCCCAATCGACAGCGGCAGCGACTGAGACGCCCACAGAGTCGCTGACAGAGGCTGCGACGCCTACTGAGACGCCGACTGAGGCAGATAGGGGTAGATATGGGCATAGAGAAGGCAGCAGACCCCCCAATCCTCAGCGGCAAACGACTGAGACGCCTACAGAGACGCTGAAAGAGGCTTCGACGCCGACTGAGACGCCGACTGAGGCAGATAGAGGTAGAAATAGGCATAGAGAAGGCAGCAGACCCCCAATCGACAGCGGCAGCGACTGAGACACCTACAGAGACGCAGACAGAGGCTGCGACGCAGACTAAGGCAGATAGGCGTAAATATAGGAATAGGGAAGGCAGCAGACCTTCCCAATCGACAGCGGCAGCGACTGAGACGCCTACAGAGACGCTGACAGAGGGTGCGACGCCGACTGAGACACCAACTGAGGCAGATAGGTGTAGATATAGGCATAGAGAATGCAGCAGACCCCCCAATCCTCAGCGGCAAACGACTGAGACGCCTACAGAGACGCTGAAAGAGGCTTCGACGCCGACTGACACGCCGACTGAGACGCCGACTGAGGCAGATAGAGGTAGAAATAGGCATAGAGAAGGCAGCAGACCCCCAATCGACAGCGGCAGCGACTGAGACGCCTACAGCGACGCTGACAGAGGCTGCGATGCCGACTGAGAAGTCGACTGAGGCAGATAGGGGTAATATAGGCATAGAGAAGGCAGCAGACCCCCCAATGACAGCGGCAGCGACTGAGACGCCTACAGAGATGCTGACAGATGCTGGGCCGACGACTGAGACGCCGACTGAGGCAGATAGGGGTAGATATAGGCATAGAGAAATCAGCAGACCTCCCAATCGACAGCGGCAGCGACTGAGACGCCTACAGAGACGCTGGCAGAGGCTGCGACGCCGACTGAGGCAGATAGGGGTAGATATAGGCATAGAGAAGGCAGCAGACCTCCCAATCGACAGCGGCAGCGACTGAGACGCCTACAGAGATGCTGACAGAGGCTGCGACGCCGACTGAGACCCCGACTGCGGCAGATAGGAGTAGATATAGGCATAGAGAAGTCAGCAGATACCCCCCAATCGACAGCGGCAGCGACTGAGACGCCTACAGAGACGCTGACAGAGGATGTGACGCCGACTGAGGCAGATAGAGGTAGATATAGGCATAGAGAAGGCAACAGACCCCCCCCCCTCCCCAATCGACAGCGGCAACGACTGAGACGCCTACAGAGACGCTGACGGAGGCTGTGACGCCGACTGAAACGCCGACTGAGGCAGATAGGGGTAGATATAGGCATAGAGAAATCAGCAGAGCCCCAGTCGACAGAGACGCCTACAGAGAAACTGGCAGAGGCTGCGACGCCGTGTGAGACGCCGTGTGAGACGCCGACTGAGGCAGCTATTGATAGATATAAGCATAGAGAAGGCAGCAGACCACCCAATCCACAGCGGCAGCGACGGAGACGACTACAGAGACGCTGACAGAGGCTGCGACGCCGACTGAGAAGTCGACTGAGGCAGATAGGGGTAATATAGGCATAGAGAAGGCAGCAGACCCCCCAATCGACAGCGGAAGCTACTGAGACGGCTACAGAGATGCTGACAGAGGCTGGGACGCCGACTGAGACCCCGACTGAGGCAAATAGGAGTAGATATAGGCATAGAGAAGTCAGCAGATACCCCCCCAATCGACAGCGGCAGCGACTGAGACGCCTACAGAGACGCTGACAGAGGCTGTGACGCCGACTGAGGCAGATAGAGGTAGATATAGGCATAGAGAAGGCAACATACTCCCCCCTCCCCAATCGACAGCGGCAACGACTGAGACGCCTACAGAGACACTGACGGAGGCTGTGACGCAGTCTGAAACGCCGACTGAGGCAGATAGGGGTAGATATTGGCATAGAGAAATCAGCAGAGCCCCAATCGACAGCGGCAGCGACTGAGACGCCTACAGAGACGCTTACAGAGACACTGAAAGCGGCTTCGACGCCGACTCAGACGCCGACTGAGGCAGATAGGGGTAGATATGGGCATAGAGAAGGCAGCAGACCCCCCCACTCCACAGCGGCAAATGTCTGAGACGCCTACAGAGACGCTAAAAGAGGCTTCGACACCGACTGAGACGCCGACTGAGGCAGATAGGGGTAGATATAGGCATAGAGAAGATAGCAGACCCCCCAACCGGCAACAGCAGCGACTGAGACGCCTACAGAGACATTGGCAGAGGCTGTGACGCCGTGTGAGACGCCGACTGAGGCAGCTATTTGTAGATATAGGCATAGAGAAAGCAGCAGACCACCCAATCGACAGCGGCAGCGACTGAGACGACTACAGAGATGCTTACAGAGGGTGCGATGCCGACTGAGAAGTCGACTGAGGCAGATAGGGGTAGATATAGGCAAAGAGAAGGCAGCAGACCCCCCAATCGACAGCGGCAGTGACTGAGACGCCTACAGAGATGCCTAGAGACGCGCAGAAAAAGACTTCGACGCCGATTAAGACGCAGACTGAGGCAGATAGGGGTAGATATAGGTATAGAGAAGGCAGCAGACCCCCCAATCGCCTGCGGCAGCGACTGAGACGCCTACAGAGACCCTGACAGAAGGTGCTACGCCAACTGAGACGCCGACTGAGACGCCGAATGAAGCAGATAGGTGTAGATACAGGCATAGAGAAGGCAGCAGACCCCCCCCAATCCGCAGCGACAAAGGTCTGAGACGCCTACAGAGACGCTGAAAGAGGCTTTGACACCGACTGAGACACCGACTGAAGCAGATGGGGGTAGATATAGGCATAGAGAAGGCAGCAGACCCCCCAATCGACAGCGGCAGCGACTGAGACGCCTACAGAGACGCTGGCAGAGGCTGCGACACCGTGTGAGACGCCGACTGGCGCAGCTATTGGTAGATATAGACATAGAGAAGGCAGCAGACCACCCAATAGAGAGCGGCAGCGACTGAGACGCCTACAGAGACGCTGACAGAGGCTGCGACGCCGACTGAGAAGTCGACTGAGGCAGATAGGGGTAATATAGGCATAGAGAAGGCAGCAGACCCCCCAATCGACAGCGGAAGCGACTGAGACGACTACAGAGACACTGGCAGAGGCTGTGACGCCGTGTGAGACGCCGACTGAGGCAGCTATTGGTAGATATAGGCATAGAGAAAGCAGCAGCCCACCCAATCGACAGCGGCAGCGACTGAGACGACTACAGAGATGCTTACAGAGGCTGCGATGCCGACTGAGAAGTCGACTGAGGCAGATAGGGGTAGATATAGGAATAGAGAAGGCAGCAGACCCCCCAATCGACAGCGGCAGTGACTGAGACGCCTACAGAGATGCCTAGAGACGCGCTGAAAAAGACTTCGACGCCGATTAAGACGCAGACTGAGGCAGATAGGGGTAGATATAGGTATAGAGAAGGCAGCAGACTCCCCAATCGACTGCGGCAGCGACTGAGACGCCTATAGAGACGCTGACAGAGGGTGCTACGCCGGCTGAGGCAGATAGGGGTAGATATAGGCATAGAGAAGGCAGCACACCCCCCCAATCGACACCGGCAGCGACTGAGACGCCTACAGAGACGCTGACAGAAGGTGCTACGCCGACTGAGACGCCGGCTGAGACGCCGACTGAGGCAGATAAGTGTAGATACAGGCATAGAGAAGGCAGCAGACCCCCCCAATCCGCAGCGGCAAATGTCTGAGACGCCTACAGAGACGCTGAAAGAGGCTTCGACACCGACTGAGACACCGACTGAAGCAGATAGGGGTAGATATAGGCATAGAGAAGGCAGCATACCCCCCAATCGACAGCGGCAGCGACTGAGACGCCTACAGAGACACTGGCAGAGGCTGCGACGCCGTGTGTGACGCCGACTGGCGCGGTTTTTTTTTAGATATAGACATAGAGAAGGCAACAGACCACCCAATCGACAGCGGCAGCGACTGAGACGACAACAGAGACGCTGACAGAAGCTGCGACGCCGACTGAGAAGTCCACTGAGGCAGATAGGGGTAATATAGGCATAGAGAAGGCAGCAGACCCCCCAATCGACAGCGGAAGCGACTGAGACGCCTACAGAGATGCTGACAGAGGCTGGGACGCCGACTGAGACGCCGACTGAGGCAGATAGCGGTAGATATAGGCATAGAGATGGCATCAGATGCCCCCCAATCGACAGCGGCAGCGACTGAGACGCCTACAGAGACGCTGACAGAGGCTGTGACGCCGACTGAGACGCCGACTGAGGTAGATAGGGGTAGATATAGGCATAGAGGAGGCAGAAGGTCCCCCCAATCGACAGCGGCAGCGCTGAGACGCCTACAGAGACGCTGACAGTGGCTGCGACGCCGACTGAGGCAGATAGAGGTAGATATAGGCATAGAGAAGGCAGCAGACCCCCAATCGACAGCGGCAACGACTGAGACGCCTACAGAGACGCTGACGGAGGCTGCGACGCCGACTGAGACGCCGACTGAGACGCCGACTGAGGCAGATAGGGGTAGATATAGGCATAGAGAAGGCAGGAGACCCCCCCAATCGACATTGGCAACGACTGAGACGCCTTCAGAGACGCTGACAGAGGCTGTGACGCCGACTGAGACGCCGACTGAGGTAGATAGGGGCAGATATAGACATAGAGAAGGCAGCAGATCCCCCAATCGACAGCGGCAGCGACTGAGACACCTACAGAGACGCTGACAGACGCTGCGACGCCGAATGAGGCAGATAGAGGTAGATATAGGCATAGAGAAGGCGGCAGACCCCTCCACCCACAGTCGACAGGGGCAACGACTGAGACGCCTACAGAGACGCTGACGGAGATTACGACGCCGACTGAGGAAGATAGGGGTAGATATAGGCATAGATAAGGCAGCAGACCACCCCAATCGACAGCGGCAGCGACTGAGACGCCTACAGAGACGCTGAAAGACGCTTCGACGCCGACTGAGGCAGATAGGGGTAGATATATATATATATATATATATATATATATATATATAGAGAAGGCAGCAGACCCTCCCAATCGACAGCGGCAAACGACTGAGACGCCTACAGAGACGCTGAAAGAGGCTTCGACGCAGTCTGAGGCAGATAGGGGTAGATATAGGCATTGAGAAGGCAGCAGATCACCCCCAATCGACAGCGGCAGCGACTGAGACGCCTTCAGAGACGCAGACAGAGGCTGCGACGCCGACTAAGGCAGATAGGTGTAAATATAGGCATAGAGAAGGCAGCAGACCCCCCCAATCCGCAGCGGCAAATGTCTGAGACGCCTACAGAGACGCTGAAAGAGGCTTCGACACCGACTGAGACACCGACTGAAGCAGATAGGGGTAGATATAGGCATAGAGAAGGCAGCAGACCCCCCAATCGACAGCGGCAGCGACTGAGACGCCTACAGAGACACTGGCAGAGGCTGCGACGCCGTGTGAGACGCCGACTGGCGCAGCTTTTGGTAGATATAGACATAGAGAAGGCAGCAGACCACCCAATCGACAGCGGCAGCGACTGAGACGACAACAGAGACGCTGACAGAAGCTGCGACGCCGACTGAGAAGTCCACTGAGGCAGATAGGGGTAATATAGGCATAGATAAGGCAGCAGACCCCCTAATCGACAGCGGCAGCGACTGAGACACCTACAGAGACGCTGACAGACGCTGCGACGCCGAATGAGGCAGATAGAGGTAGATATAGGCATAGAGAAGGCGGCAGACCCCTCCCCCCACAGTCGACAGGGGCAACGACTGAGACGCCTACAGAGACGCTGACGGAGATTACGACGCCGACTGAGGAAGATAGGGGTAGATATAGGCATAGATAAGGCAGCAGACCACCCCAATCGACAGCGGCAGCGACTAAGACGCCTACAGAGACGCTGAAAGACGCTTCGACGCCGACTGAGGCAGATAGGGGTAGATATATATATAGAGAAGGCAGCAGACCCTCCCAATCGACAACGGCAAACGACTGATACGCCTACAGAGACGCTGAAAGAGGCTTCGACGCAGTCTGAGGCAGATAGGGGTAGGTATAGGCATTGAGAAGGCAGCAGATTACCCCCAATCGACAGCGGCAGCGACTGAGTCGCCTACAGAGACGCAGACAGAAGCTGCGACGCCGACTAAGGCAGATAGGCGTAAATATAGGCATAGAGAAGGCAGCAGACCCCCCCAATCCGCAGCGGCAAATGTCTGAGACGCCTACAGAGACGCTGAAAGAGGCTTCGACACCGACTGAGACACCGACTGAAGCAGATAGGGGTAGATATAGGCATAGAGAAGGCAGGAGACCCCCCCAATCGACAGCGGCAGCGACTGAGACGCCTACAGAGACACTGGCAGAGGCTGCGACGCCGTGTGAGACGCCGACTGGCGCAGCTTTTGGTAGATATAGACATAGAGAAAGCAGCAGAGCACCCAATCGACAGCGGCAGCGACTGAGACGACAACAGAGACGCTGACAGAAGCAGCGACGCCGACTTAGAAGTCCACTGAGGCAGATAGGGGTAATATAGGCATAGAGAAGGCAGCAGACCCCCCAATCGACAGCGGCAGCGACTGAGACGCCTACAGAGACACTGGCAGAGGCTGCGACGCCGTGTGAGACGCCGACTGGCGCAGCTTTTGGTAGATATAGGCATAGAGAAGGCAGCAGACCCCCCAATCGACTGCGGAAGCGACTGAGACGCCTACAGAGATGCTGACAGAGGCTGGGACGCCGACTGAGACGCCGACTGAGGCAGATAGGGGTAGATATAGGCATAGAGATGGCATCAGATGCCCCCCAATCGACAGCGGCAGCGACTGAGACGCCTACAGAGACGCTGACAGAGGCTGTGACGCCGACTCAGACGCCGACTGAGGTAGATAGGGGTAGATATAGGCATAGAGAAGGCAGCAGGTCCCCCCAATCGACAGCGGCAGCGCTGAGACGCCTACAGAGACGCTGACAGTGGCTGCGACGCCGACTGAGGCAGATAGAGGTAGATATAGGCATAGAAAAGGCAGAAAACACCCCCCCCCCCCAATCGACAGCGGCAACGACTGAGACGCCTACAGAGACGCTGACGGAGGCTGCACGCCGACTGAGACGCCGACTGAGACGCCGACTGAGGCAGATAGGGGTAGATATAGGCATAGAGAAGGCAGGAGACCCCCCAATCGACATTGGCAACGACTGAGACGCCTTCAGAGACGCTGCCAGAGGCTGTGACGCCGACTGAGACGCCGGCTGAGGTAGATAGGGGCAGATATAGACATAGAGAAGGCAGCAGATCCCCCAATCGACAGCGGCAGCGACTGAGACACCTACAGAGACGCTGACAGACGCTGCGACGCCGAATGAGGCAGATAGAGGTAGATATAGGCATAGAGAAGGCGGCAGACCCCTCCACCCACAGTCGACAGGGGCAACGACTGAGACGCCTACAGAGACGCTGACGGAGATTACGACGCCGACTGAGGAAGATAGGGGTAGATATAGGCATAGATAAGGCAGCAGACCACCCCAATCGAGAGCGGCAGCGACTGAGACGCCTACAGAGACGCTGAAAGACGCTTCGACGCCGACTGAGGCAGATAGGGGTAGATATATATATATATAGAGAAGGCAGCAGACCCTCCCAATCGACTGAGTCGCCTACAGAGACGCAGACAGAGGCTGCGACGCCGACTAAGGCAGATAGGCGTAAATATAGGCATAGAGAAGGCAGCAGACCCCCCCAATCCGCAGCGGCAAATGTCTGAGACGCCTACAGAGACGCTGAAAGCGGCTTCGACACCGACTGAGACACCGACTGAAGCAGATAGGGGTAGATATAGGCATAGAGAAGGCAGCAGACCCCCCAATCGACTGCGGCAGCGACTGAGACGCCTATAGAGACGCTGACAGAGGGTGCTACGCCGGCTGAGGCAGATAGGGGTAGATATAGGCATAGAGAAGGCAGCACACCCCCCAATCGACAGCGGCAGCGACTGAGACGCCTACAGAGACGCTGACAGAAGGTGCTACGCCGACTGAGACGCCGACTGAGACGCCGACTGAGACGCCGACTGATGCAGATAGGTGTAGATACAGGCATAGAGAAGGCAGCAGACCCCCCCAATCCGCAGCGGCAAATGTCTGAGACGCCTACAGAGACGCTGAAAGAGGCTTCGACACCGACTGAGACACCGACTGAAGCAGATAGGGGTAGATATAGGCATAGAGAAGGCAGCAGACCCCCCAATCGACAGCGGCAGCGACTGAGACGCCTACAGAGACACTGGCAGAGGCTGCGACGCCGTGTGTGACACCGACTGGCGCGGTTTTTTTTAGATATAGACATAGAGAAGGCAACAGACCACCCAATCGACAGCGGCAGCGACTGAGACGACAACAGAGACGCTGACAGAAGCTGCGACGCCGACTGAGAAGTCCACTGAGGAAGATAGGGGTAATATAGGCATAGAGAAGGCAGCAGACCCCCCAATCGACTGCGGAAGCGACTGAGACGCCTACAGAGATGCTGACAGAGGCTGGGACGCCGACTGAGACGCCGACTGAGGCAGATAGGGGTAGATATAGGTATAGAGATGGCATCAGATGCCCCCCAATCGACAGCGGCAGTGACTGAGACGCCTACAGAGACACTGACAGCGGCTGTGACGCCGACTGAGACGCCGACTGAGTTAGATAGGGGTAGATATAGGCATAGAGAAGGCAGCAGGTCCCCCCAATCGACAGCGGCAGCGCTGAGACGCCTACAGAGACGCTGACAGTGGCTGCGACGCCGACTGAGGCAGATAGAGGTAGATATAGGCATAGAGAAGGCAGCAGACCCCCCCAATCCGCAGCGGCAAATCTCTGAGACGCCTACAGAGACGCTGAAAGAGGCTTCGACACCGACTGAGACACCGACTGAAGCAGATAGGGGTAGATATAGGCATAGAGAAGGCAGCAGACCCCCCAATCGACAGCGGCAGCGACTGAGACGCCTACAGAGGCACTGGCAGAGGCTGCGACGCCGTGTGAGACGCCGACTGGCGCAGCTTTTGGTAGATATAGGCATAGAGAAGGCAGCAGACCCCCCAATCGACAGCGGCAGCGACTGAGACACCTACAGAGACGCTGACAGACGCTGCGACGCCGAATGAGGCAGATAGAGGTAGATATAGGCATAGAGAAGGCGGCAGACCCCTCCCCCCACAGTCGACAGGGGCAACGACTGAGACGCCTACAGAGACGCTGACGGAGATTACGACGCCGACTGAGGAAGATAGGGGTAGATATAGGCATAGATAGGGCAGCAGACCACCCCAATCGACAGCGGCAGCGACTAAGACGCCTACAGAAACGCTGAAAGACGCTTCGACGCTGACTGAGGCAGATAGGGTAGATATATATATATAGAGAAGGCAGCATACCCTCCCAATCGACAGCGGCAAACGACTGAGACGCCTACAGAGACGCTGAAAGACGCTTCGACGCCGACTGAGGCAGATAGGGATAGATATATATATATATAGAGAAGGCAGCAGACCCTCCCAATCGACAGCGGCAAACGACTGAGACGCCTACAGAGACGCTGAAAGAGGCTTCGACGCAGTCTGAGGCAGATAGGGGTAGATATAGGCATTGAGAAGGCAGGATATCACCCCCAATCGACAGCGGCAGCGACTGAGTCGCCTACAGAGACGCAGACAGAGGCTGCGACGCCGAATAAGGCAGATAGGCGTAAATATAGGCATAGAGAAGGCAGCAGACCCCCCCAATCCGCAGCGGCAAATGTCTGAGACGCCTACAGAGACACTGAAAGAGGCTTCGACACCGACTGAGACACCGACTGAAGCAGATAGGGGTAGATATAGGCATAGAGAAGGCAGCAGACCCCCCAATCGAAAGGCGGCAGCGACTGAGACGCCTACAGAGACACTGGCAGAGGCTGCGACGCCGACTGGCGAAGCTTTTGGTAGATATAGACATAGAGAAGGCAGCAGACCACCCAATCGACAGCGGCAGCGACTGAGACGACAACAGAGATGCTGACAGAAGTTGCGACGCCGACTGAGAAGTCCACTGAGGCAGATAGGGGTAATATAGGCATAGAGAAGGCAGCAGACCCCCCAATCGACAGCGGCAGCGACTGAGACACCTACAGAGACGCTGACAGACGCTGCGACGCCGAATGAGGCAGATAGAGGTAGATATAGGCATAGAGAAGGCGGCAGACCCCTCCCCCCACAGTCGACAGGGGCAACGACTGAGACGCCTACAGAGACGCTGACGGAGATTACGACGCCGACTGAGGAAGATGGGGGTAGATATAGGCATAGATAAGGCAGCAGACCACCCCAATCGACAGCGGCAGCAACTAAGACGCCTACAGAGACGCTGAAAGACGCTTCGACGCCGACTGAGGCAGATAGGGGTAGATATATATATAGAGAAGGCAGCAGACCCTCCCAATCGACAGCGGCAAACGACTGAGACGCCTACAGAGACGCTGAAAGAGGCTTCGACGCAGTCTGAGGCAGATAGGGGTAGATATAGGCATTGAGAAGGCACCAGATCACCCCCAATCGACAGCGGCAGCGACTGAGTCGCCTACAGAGACGCAGACAGAGGCTGCGACGCCGACTAAGGCAGATAGGCGTAAATATAGGCATAGAGAAGGCAGCAGACCCCCCCAATCCGCAGCGGCAAATGTCTGAGACGCCTACAGAGACGCTGAAAGAGGCTTCGACACCGACTGAGACACCGACTGAAGCAGATAGGGGTAGATATAGGCATAGAGAAGGCAGCAGACCCCCCAATCGACTGCGGCAGCGACTGAGACGCCTATAGAGACGCTGACAGAGGGTGCTACGCCGGCTGAGGCAGATAGGGGTAGATATAGGCATAGAGAAGGCAGCACACCCCCCAAACGACAGCGGCAGCGACTGAGACGCCTACAGAGATGCTGACAGAAGGTGCTACGCCGACTGAGACGCCGACTGAGACGCCGACTGAGGCAGATAGGTGTAGATGCAGGCATAGAGAAGGCAGCAGACCCCCCAATCGACAGCGGCAGCGACTGAGACGCCTACAGAGACACTGACAGAGGCTGCGACGCCGTGTGTGACGCCGACTGGCGCGGTTTTTTTAGATATAGACATAGAGAAGGCAACAGACCACCCAATCGACAGCGGCAGCGACTGAGACGACAACAGAGACGCTGACAGAAGCTGCGACGCCGACTGAGAAGTCCACTGAGGAAGATAGGGGTAATATAGGCATAGAGAAGGCAGCAGACCCCCCAGTCAACTGCGGAAGCGACTGAGACGCCTACAGAGATGCTGACAGAGGCTGGGACGCCGACTGAGACGCCGACTGAGGCAGATAGGGGTAGATATAGGCATAGAGATGGCATCAGATGCCCCCCAATCGACAGCGGCAGCGACTGAGACGCCTACAGAGACGCTGACAGAGGCTGTGACGCCGACTGAGACGCCGACTGAGGTATATAGGGGTAGATATAGGCATAGAGAAGGCAGCAGGTCCCCCCAATCGACAGCGGCAGCGCTGAGACGCCTACAGAGACGCTGACAGTGGCTGCGACGCCGACTGAGGCAGATAGAGGTAGATATAGGCATAGAGAAGGCAGCAAACACCCCCCCCCCCCCCCCAATCGACAGCGGCAACGACTGAGACGCCTACAGAGACGCTGACGGAGGCTGCGACGCCGACTGAGACGCCGACTGAGACGCCGACTGAGGCAGATAGGGGTAGATATAGGCATAGAGAAGGCAGGAGACCCCCCAATCGACATTGGCAACGACTGAGACGCCTTCAGAGACGCTGACAGAGGCTGTGACGCCGACTGAGACGCCGACTGAGGTAGATAGGGGCAGATATAGACATAGAGAAGGCAGCAGATCCCCCAATCGACAGCGGCAGCGACTGAGACACTTACAGAGACGCTGACAGACGCTGCGACGCCGAATGAGGCAGATAGAGGTAGATATAGGCATAGAGAAGGCGGCAGACCCCTCTACCCACAGTCGACAGGGGCAACGACTGAGACGCCTACAGAGACGCTGACGGAGATTACGACGCCGACTCTGGAAGATAGGGGTAGATATAGGCATAGATAAGGCAGCAGACCACCCCAATCGACAGCGGCAGCGACTGAGACGCCTACAGAGACGCTGAAAGACGCTTCGACGCCGACTGAGGCAGATAGGGGTAGATATATATATATAGAGAAGGCAGCAGACCCTCCCAATCGACAGCGGCAAACGACTGAGACGCCTACAGAGACGCTGAAAGAGGCTTCGACGCAGTCTGAGGCAGATAGGGGTAGATATAGGCATTGAGAAGGCAGCAGGTCACCCCCAATCGACAGCGGCAGCGACTGAGACGCCTACAGAGACGCAGACAGAGGCTGCGACGCCGACTAAGGCAGATAGGCTTAAATAAAGGCATAGAGAAGGCAGCAGACCCCCCCAATCCGCAGCGGCAAATGTCTGAGACGCCTACAGAGACGCTGAAAGAGGCTTCGACACCGACTGAGACATCGACTGAAGCAGATAGGGGTAGATATAGGCATAGAGAAGGCAGCAGACCCCCCAATCGACAGCGGCAGCGACTGAGACGCCTACAGAGACACTGGCAGAGGCTGCGACGCCGTGTGAGACGCCGACTGGCGCAGTTTTTGGTAGATATATACATAGAGAAGGCAGCAGACCACCCAATCGACAGCGGCAGCGAATGAGACGACAACAGAGACGCTGACAGAAGCTGCGACGCCGACTGAGAAGTCCACTGAGGCAGATAGGGGTAATACAGGCATAGAGAAGGCAGCAGACCCCCCCAATCGACAGCGGCAGCGACTGAGACACCTACAGAGACGCTGACAGACGCTGCGACGCCGAATGAGGCAGATAGAGGTAGATATAGGCATAGAGAAGGCGGCAGACCCCTCCCCCCACAGTCGACAGGGGCAACGACTGAGACGCCTACAGAGACGCTGACGGAGATTACGACGCCGACTGAGGAAGATAGGGGTAGATATAGGCATAGATAAGGCAGCAGACCACCCCAATCGACAGCGGCAGCGACTAAGACGCCTACAGAGACACTGAAAGACGCTTCGACGCCGACTGAGGCAGATAGGGGTAGATATATATATAGAGAAGGCAGCAGACCCTCCCAATCGACAGCGGAAAACGACTGTGACGCCTACAGAGACGCTGAAAGAGGCTTCGACGCAGTCTGAGGCAGATAGGGGTAGATATTGGCATTGAGAAGGCAGCAGATCACACCCAATCGACAGCGGCAGCGACTGAGTTGCCTACAGAGACGCAGACAGAGGCTGCGACGCCGACTAAGGCAGATAGGCGTAAATATAGGCATAGAGAAGGCAGCAGACCCACCCAATCCGCAGCGGCAAATGTCTGAGACGCCTACAGAGACGCTGAAAGAGGCTTCGACACCGACTGAGACTCCGACTGAAGCAGATAGGGGTAGATATAGGCATAGAGAAGGCAGCAGACCCCCCAATCGACAGCGGCAGCGACTGAGACGCCTACAGAGACACTGGCAGAGGCTGCGACGCCGTGTAAGACGCCGACTGGCGCAGCTTTTGGTAGATATAGACATAGAGAAGGCAGCAGACCACCCAATCGACAGTGGCAGCGACTGAGACGACAACAGAGACGCTGACAGAAGCTGCGACGCCGACTGAGAAGTCCATTGAGGCACATAGGGGTAATATAGGCATAGAGAAAACAGCATACCCCCCAATCGACAGCGGAAGCGACTGAGACGCCTACAGAGATGCTGACAGAGGCTGGGACGCCGACTGAGACGCCGACTGAGGCAGATAGGGGTAGCTATAGGCATAGAGATGGCATCAGATGCCCCCCAATCGACAGCGGCAGCGACTGAGACGCCTACAGAGACGCTGACAGAGGCTGTGACGCCGACTGAGACGCCGACTGAGGTAGATAGGGGTGGATATAGGCATAGAGAAGGCAGCAGGTCCCCCCAATCGACAGCGGCAGCGCTGAGACGCCTACAGAGACGCTGACAGTGGCTGCGACGCCGACTGAGGCAGATAGAGGTAGATATAGGCATAGAGAAGGCAGCAAACACCCCACCCCCCCCCCCCCCCACCCGACAGCGGCAACGACTGAGACGCCTACAGAGACGCTGACAGACGCTGGGTCGACGACTGAGACGCCGACTGAGGCAGATAGGGGTAGATATAGGCATAGAGAAGGCAGCAGACCTCCCAATCGACAGCAGCAGCGACTGAGACGCCTACAGAGACGCTGGCAGAGGCTGCGACGCCAACTTAGACGCCGACTGAGGCAAATAGGGGTAGATATAGGCATAGAGAAGGTAGCAGACCCCCCCAATCCGCAGCGGGAGCGCTGAGACGCCTACAGAGACGCTGACAGTGGCTGCGACGCCAACTGAGGCAGATAGAGGTAGATATAGGCATAGAGAAGGCAGTAAACCCAAAATCGACAGCGGGCACGACTGAGACGCCTACAGAGATGC
Organism: Clusia tigrina; assembly: GCA_920105625.2. Classification (NCBI taxonomy): domain Eukaryota; kingdom Metazoa; phylum Arthropoda; class Insecta; order Diptera; family Clusiidae; genus Clusia; species Clusia tigrina. The sequence continues at coordinate 77,828,392 of OV050031.1, read as the reverse complement.
TGACAGAGGCTGCGACGTCGTGTGAGACGCCGACTGAGGTACCAATGGTAGATATAGGCATAGAGAAGGCAGCAGACCCCCCAATCGACAGCTGCAGCGAATGAGACTGAGACGACTACAGAGACGCTGAAAGAGGCTGCGACACCGACTGAGACGCCGACTGAGGCAGATAGAGGTAGATATAAGCATAGAGAAGGCAGCAGACCCCCCAATCGACAGCGGCAGCGACTGAGACGCCTACAGAGACACTGGCAGAGGCTGCGACGCCGACTGAGACACCGACTGAGGCAGATAGGATTAGATATAGGCATAGAGAATGCAGCAGACCCCCCCAATCCACAGCGGCAAACGACTGAGACGCCTAGAGATGCTGACAGACGCTGGGTCGACGACTGAGACGCCGACTGAGGCAGATAGGTGTAGATACAGGCATAGAGAAGGCAGCAGACCCCCCAATCCGCAGCGGGAGCGCTGAGACGCCTACAGAGACGCTGACAGTGGCTGCGACGCCAACTGAGGCAGATAGAGGTAGATATAGGCATAGAGAAGGCAGTAAACCCAAAATCGACAGCGGGCACGACTGAGACGCCTACAGAGACGCTGACGGAGGCTGCGACGCCGACTGAGACGCCGACTGAGGCAGATAGGATTAGATATAGGAATAGAGAAGGCAGGAGACCCCCCAATCGACATTGGCAACGACTGAGACGCATACAGAGACACTGACAGAGGCTGTGACGCCGACTGAGACGCCGACTGAGGTAGATAGGGGCCGATATAGGCATAGAGAAGGCAGCAGATCCCCCAATCGACAGCGGCAGCGACTGAGACACCTACAGAGACGCTGACAGACGCTGCGACGCCGACTGAGATAGATAGAGGTAGATATAGGCATAGAGAAGGCAGCAGAACCCCTCCCTGTCAGCGTCTCTGTTGGCGCTTCAGTCGCTGCCGATGTCGATTTGGGGGTCTGCTGGCTTCTCTATTCCAATATCTATCCCTATCTGCCTCAGATGGCATCGAAACCTCTTTCAGCGTCTCTGTAGGCGTATCTGTAAGCGTCTCTGTAGGCGTCTCTGTCGGTGGCGTAGTCAATTGGGTGGTCTGCTGCCTTCTCTATGCCCATATCTACCCCTATCTGCCTCAGTCGGCGTCTCAGTAGACGTCGCAGCCTCTGTCAGCGTCTCTGTAGGCGTCTCAGTCGCTGCCGCTGTCGATTGGGGGTTTTTGCTGCCTTCTCTATGCCCATATCTGCCCCTATCTGCCTCAGTCGGCGTCTCAGTCGGCGTCGAAGCCTTTTTCAGTGTCTCTGTAAGCGTCTCTGTAGGCGTCTCAGTCGCTGCCGTTGTCGATTGGGGGTCTGCTGATTTCTCTATGCCTATATCTACCCCTATCTGCCTCAGTCGGCGTCACAGCCTCTGTCAGCGTCTCTGTAGTTGTCTCAGTCGTTGCCGATGTCGATTGTCGGGGTCTCCTGGCTTCTCTATGCCTATATCTACCTCTATATGCCTCAGTCGGCGGTTCCGTCGGCGTCACAGCCTCCGTCAGCGTCTCTGTAGGCATCTCAGTCGTTGCCGCTGTCGATTGGGGGGGGATCTGCTGCCTTCTCTATGCCTATATCTACCACTATCTGCCTCAGTTGGCGTCTCAGCCGGCGTCCCAGCCTCTGTCAGCATCTCTGTAGGCGTCTCAGTCGCTTCCGTTGTCGATTTGGGGTTCTGATGCCATCTCTATGCCTATATTACCCCTATCTGCCTCAGTCGACTTCTTAGTCGGCGTCGCAGCCTCTGTCAGCTTCTCTGTAGTCATCTCAGTCGCTGCCGCTGTCGATTGTGTGGTCTGCTGCCTTCTCTATGCCTATATCTACCAATAGCTGCCTCAGTCGGCGTCTCACACGGCGTCTCACACGGCGTCGCAGCCTCTGCCAGTGTCTCTGTAGGCGTCTCAGTCGCTGCCGCTGTCGATTGGGGCAGTCTGCTGCCTTCTCTATACCTATATCTACCCCTATCTGCCTCAGTCGGCGTCTCAGGCAGCGTCCCACTCTCTGTCAGCATCTCTGTAGGCGTCTCAGTCGCTTCCGCTGTCGATTGGTGGGTCTGCTGCCTTCTCTATGCCTATATTACCAATATCTGCCTCAGTCGACTTCTCAGTCGGCGTCGCAGCCTCTGTCAGCGTGTCTGTAGTCGTCTCAGTCTCAGTCGCTGCCGCTGTCGATTGGGTGGTCTGCTGACTTCTCTATGCCTATATCTACCAATGGTACTTCAGTCGGCGTCTCACACGGCGTCGCAGCCTCTGTCAGCGTCTCTGTAGGCGTCTCAGTCGCTGCCGCTGTCGATTGGCGGGGATCTGCTGCCTTTTCAATGCCTATATCTACCTCTATCTGCCTCAGTCGGCGTCGCAGCCACTGTCAGCGTCTCTTTAAGCGTCTCAGCGCTGCCGCTGTCGATTGGGGGGATCTGCTGCTTTCTCTATGCCTATATCTATCCCTATCTGCCTCAGACGGCATCGAAGCCTCTTTCAACGTCTCTGTCGCTGCCGCAGTCGATTGGGGGGTCTGCTGCCTTCTCTACGCCTATATTTACCCCTATCTGTCTCAGTCGGCATCTCAGTCGACGTCGCAGCCTCTGTCAGCATCTCTGTAGGCGTCACTGTCGCTGCCGCAGTCGATTGGGATGTCTGCTGCCTTCTCTATAACTATATCTACACCTATCTGCCTCAGTCGGCGTCAAATTCGGCGTCTCACCCTCTGTCAGCGTCTCTGTAGGCGTCTCAGTCGCTGCCGCTGTCGATTGGGAGGGTCTGCTGCCTTCTCTATGCCTATATCTACCTCTATCTGCCTCAGTCGGCGTCGCAGCCACTGTCAGCGTCTCTTTAAGCGTCTCAGCGCTGCCGCTGTCGATTGGGGGGATCTGCTGCTTTCTCTATGCCTATATCTACCCCTATCTACCTCAGTCGGCGTCTCAGTCGGCGTCACAGCCTCTGTCAGCGTCTCTGTAGGCGTCTCAGTCGCTGCCGCTGTAGATTGGGGGGCGTCTGCTGCCTTCTCTATACCTATATCTACCCCTATCTGCCTCAGTCGGCGTCTCAGTCGGCGTCCCAGCATCTGTCAGCATCTCTGTAGGCGTCTCAGTCGCTTCCGCTGTCGATTGGGGGTCTGCTGCCTTCTCTATGCCTATATTACCCCTATCTGCCTCAGTGGACTTCTCAGTCGGCGTCGCAGCCTCTGTCAGCGTCTCTGTAGTCGTCTCAGTCGCTGCCGCTGTCGATTGGGTGGTCTGCTGCTTTCTCTATGCCTATATCTACCAATAGCTGCGTCAGTCGACTTCTCAGTCGGCATCGCAGCCTCTGTCAGCGTCGCTGTAGGCGTCTCAGTCGCTGCCGCTGTCGATTGGGGGGTCTGCTGCCTTCTCTATGCCTATATCTACCCCTATCTGCCTCAGTCGGCGTCTCAGTCGGTGTCGAAGCCTCTTTTAGCGTCTCTGTAGGCGTCTCAGACATTTGCCGCTGTGGATTGGGGGGGTCTGCTGCCTTCTCTATGCCTATATTTACCCCTATCTGCCTCAGTCGGCGTCTCAGTCGCTGCCGCAGTCGATTGGGGGGTCTGCTGCCTTTTCTATGCCCATATCTACCCCTATCTGCCGCAGTCGGCGTCTCAGCCACTGTCAGCGTCTCTGTAGGCGTCTCAGCGCTGCCGCTGTCGATTGGGGGGCTTCTGATGCCATCTCTATGCCTATATCTACCCCTATTTGCCTCAGTCGGCGTCTCAGTCGGCGTCCCAGCCTCTGTCAGCCCCTCTGTAGGCATCTCAGTCGCTTCCGCTGTCGATTGGGGGGTCTGCTGCCTTCTCTATGCCTATATTACCCCTATCTGCTTCAGTGGACTTCTCAGTCGGCGTCGCAGCCTCTGTCAGCGTCTCTGTAGTCGTCTCAGTCGCTCCCGCTGTCGATTGGGTGGTCTGCTGCCTTCTCTATGCCTATATCTACCAATAGCTGCGTCAGTCGGCGTCTCACACGGCGTCGCAGCCTCTGCCAGTGTCTCTGTAGGCGTCTCAGTCGCTGCCGCTGTCGATTGGGGGGTCTGCTGCCTTCTCTATGCCTATATCTACCCCTATCTGCCTCAGTCGGTGTCGAAGCCTCTTTCAGCGTCTCTGTAGGCGTCTTAGACATTTGCCACTGCGGATTGGGGGGGTCTGCTGCCTTCTCTATGCCTGTATCTACACCTATCTGCCTCAGTCGGCGTCTCAGTCGGCGTAGCACCCTCTGTCAGCGTATCTGTTGGCGTTTCAGTCGCTGCCGATGTCGATTGAGGGGTCTGGTGGCTTCTCTATGCCAATATCTATCCCTATCTACCTCAGATGGCATCGAAACCTCTTTCAGCGTCTCTGTAGGCGTATCTGTAAGCGTCTCTGTAGGCGTCTCTGTCGGTGGCGCAGTCGATTGGGGGGTCTGCTGCCTGCTCTATGCCCATATCTACCCATATCTGCCTCAGTCGGCGTAACAGTAGACGTCGCAGCCTCTGTCAGCGTCTCTGTAGGCGTCTCAGTCGCTGCCGCTGTCGATTGGGGGGATTTGCTGCCTTCTCTATGCCCATATCTACCCCTATCTGCCTCAGTCGGCGTCTCCGTCGGCGTCACAGCCTCTGTCAGCGTCTCTGTAGTCGTCTCAGTCGTTGCCGATGTCGATTGTCGGGTCTCCTGCCTTCTCTATGCCTATATCTACCTCTATCTGCCTAAGTCGGCGGTACCGTCGGCGTCACAGCCTCCATCAGCGTCTCTGTAGGTGTCTCAGTCGTGGCCGCTATCGATTGGGGGGGTCTGCTGCCTTCTCTATGCCTAAATCAACCTCTATCTGCCTCAGTTGGCGTCACAGCCTCTGTCAGCGTCTCTGTAGGCGTCTCAGTTGCTGCCGCTGTCCATTGGGGGGATCTGCTGCCTTCTCTATACCTATATCTACCCCTATCTGCCTCAGTCGGCGTCTCAGTCGTCGTCGCAGCCTCTGTCAGCTTCTCTGTAGTCGTCTCAGTCACTGCCGCTGTCGATTGGGGGATCTGCTGCCTTCTCAATGCCTATATCTACCTCTATCTGCCTCAGTCGGCGTCGCAGCCACTGTCAGCGTCTCTGTAGGCGTCTCAGCGCTGCTGCTGTCGATTGGGGGATCTGCTGCCTTCTCTATGCCAATATCTACCCCTATCTGCCTCAGTCGGCGTCTCAGTCGGTGTCGAAGCCTCTTTCAGCGTCTCTGTAGGCGTCTTAGACATTTGCCGCTGCGGATTGGGGGGGTCTGCTGCCTTCTCTATGCCTGTATCTACACCTATCTGCCTCAGTCGGCGTCTCAGTCGGCGTAGCACCCTCTGTCAGCGTATCTGTTGGCGTTTCAGTCGCTGCCGATGTCGATTGGGGGGTCTGGATGCTTCTCTATGCCAATATCTATCCCTATCTGCCTCAGATGGCATCGAAACCTCTTTCAGCGTCTCTGTAGGCGTATCTGTAAGCGTCTCTGTAGGCGTCTCTGTCGGTGGCGCAGTCGATTGGGGGGTATGCTGCCTTCTCTATGCCCATATCTACCCCTATCTGCCTCAGTCGGCGTAACAGTAGACGTCGCAGCCTCTGTCAGCGTCTCTGTAGGCGTTTCAGTCGCTGCCGCTGTCGATTGGGAGTCTGCTGATTTCTCTATGCCTATATCTACCCCTATCTGCCTCAGTCGGTGTCTCAATCGGCGTCCCAGCATCTGTCAGCATCTCTGTAGGCGTCTCAGTCGCTTCCGCTGTCGATTGGGGTTCTGCTGCCGTCTCTATGCCTATATTACCCCTATCTGCCTCAGTCGACTTCTCAGTCGGCGTCGCAGCCTCTGTCAGCTTCTCTGTAGTCGTCTCAGTCGCTACCGCTGTCGATTGGGGGATCTGCTGCCTTCTCAATGCCTATATCTACCTCTATTTGCCTCAGTCGGCGTCGCAGCCACTGTCAGCGTCTCTGTAGGCGTCTCAGCGCTGCCGCTGTCGATTGGGGGGTCTGCTGATTTCTCTATGCCTATATCTACCCCTATCTGACTCAGACGGCGTCTCCGTCGGCGTCACAGCCTCTCACAGCGTCTCTGTAGTCGTCTCAGTCGTTGCCGATGTCGATTGTCGGGTCTCCTGCCTTCTCTATGCCTATATCTACCTCTATCTGCCTCAGTCGGCGGTTCCGTCGGCGTCACAGCCTCCGTCAGCGTCTCTGTAGATGTCTCAGTCGTGGCCGCTATCGATTGGGGGGGTCTGCTGCCTTCTCTATGCCTATATCAACCTCTATCTGCCTCAGTTGGCGTCACAGCCTCTGTCAGCGTCTCTCTAGGCGTCTCAGTTGCTGCCGCTGTCGATTGGGGGGATCTGCTGCCTTCTCTATACCTATATCTACCCCTATCTGCCTCAGTTGGCGTCTCAGTCCGCGTCCCAGCCTCTGTCAGCATCTCTGTAGGCGTCTCAGTCGCTTCCGCTGTCGATTGGGGTTCTGCTGCCGTCTCTATGTCTATATTACCCCTATCTGCCTCAGTCGACTTCTCAGTCGGCGTCGCAGCCCCTGTCAGCTTCTCTGTAGTCGTCTCAGTCGCTGCCGCTGTCGATTGGGGTATCTGCTGCCTTCTCAATGCCTATATCTACCTCTATCTGCCTCAGTCGGCGTCGCAGCCACTGTCAGCGTCTCTGTAGGCGTCTCAGCGCTGCCGCTGTCGATTGGGGGATCTGCTGCCTTCTCTATGCCTATATCTACCCCTATCTACCTCAGTCGGCGTCTCAGTCGGCGTCACAGCCTCTGTCAGCGTCTCTGTAGGCGTCTCAGTCGCTGCCGCTGTCGATTGGGGGGCATCTGATGCCATCTCTATGTCTATATCTACCCCTATCTGCCTCAGTCGGCGTGTCAGTCGGCGTCCCAGCCTCTGTCAGCCTCTCTGTAGGTGTCTCAGTCGTTTCCGCTGTCGATTGGGGGGTCTGCTGCCTTCTGTATGCCTTTATCTACCCCTATCTGCCTCAGTCGGCGTCTCAGTCGGCGTCTCAGTCGGCGTCGCACCCTCTGTCAACGTCTCTGTAGGAGTCTCAGTCGCTGCCACTGTCGATTGGGAGGGTCTGCTGCCTTCTCTATGCCTATATTTACGCCTATCTGCCTTAGTCGGCGTCGCAGCCTCTGTCTGCGTCTCTGTAGGCGTCTCAGTCGCTGACGCTATCGATTGGGGGTGATCTGCTACCTTCTCAATGCCTATATCTACACCTATCTGCCTCAGACTACGTCGAAGCCTCTTTCAGCGTCTCTGTAGCCGTCTCTGTAAGCGTCTCTGTAGGCGTCTCTATCGCTGCCGCAGTCGATTGGGGGGTCTGCTGCCTTCTCTATACCTATATCTACCCCTATCTGCCTCAGTCGGCGTCGAAGCCTCTTTCAGCGTGTCTGTAGGCGTCTCTGTAGGCGTCTCAGTCGTTGCCCCTGTCGATTGGGGGTCTGCTGCCTTCTCAACGCCTATATCTACCCATATCTGCCTCAGACGGCGTCGAAGCCTCTTTCAGCGTCTCTGTAGGCGTCTCTGTCGCTGCCGCTGTCGATGGGGGGTCTGCTGCCTTCTCTATGCCTATATCTACCCCTATCTGCCTCAGTCGGCGTCGTAGTCTCCGTCAGCATCTCTGCAGACGTCTCAGTCGCTGCCGCTGTCGATTGGGGGGTCTGCTGCCTTCTCTATGCCTATATTACCCCTATCTGCCTCAGTCGACTTCTCAGCCGGCATCGCAGCCTCTGTCAGCATCTCTGTATACGTCTCAGTCGCTGCCGCTGTCGATTGGGGGGTCTGCTGCCTTCTCTATGCCTATATTACCCCTATCTGCCTCAGTCGGCGTCTCAGTCGCTGCCGCTGTCGATTGGGGGGTCTGCTGCCTTCTCTATGTCTATATTACCCCTATCTGCCTCAGTCGGCATCGCAGCCTCGGCCAGCGTCTCTGTAGGCGTCTCATTCGCTGCCGCTGTCGATTGGGAGGTCTGCTGCCTTCTCTATGCCTATATCTACCAATGGTACCTCAGTAGGCGTCTCAGACGGCGTAGAAGCCTCTTTCAGCGTCTCTGTAGTCGTCTCAGTCTCAGTCGCTGCCGCAGTCGATTAGGGGGTCTGCTGCCTTCTCTATGCCTATATCTACCAATGGTACCTCAGTCGGCGTCCCACACGGCGTCGCAGCCTCTGTCAACATCTCTGTAGGCGTCTCAGACGCTGCCGCTGTCGATTGGGTGGTCTGCTGCCTTCTCTATGCCTATAGCTACATCTATCTGCCTCAGTCGGCGTCTCAGTCGGCGTCGAAGCCTCTTTCAGCGTCTCTGTAGGCGTCTCAGTCGTTTGCCGCTGTGGATTGGGGGGGTCTGCTGCATTCTCTATGCGTATATCTACACCTATCTGCCTCAGTCGGTGTCTCAATCGGCGTCGCACCCTCTGTCAGCGTCTCTGTAGGCGTATCAGTCGCTGCCGCTGTCGATTGGGAGGGTCTGCTGGCTTCTCTATGCCTATATTTGCGCCTATCTGCCTTGCTCGGCGTCGCAGCCTCTGTCTGCGTCTCTGTAGGCATCTCAGTCGCTGCCGCTGGCGATTGGGGGTGATCTGCTACCTTCTCAATGCCTATATCTACCCCTATCTGCCTGACTGCGTCGAAGCCTCTTTCAGCGTCTCTGTAGGCGTCTCTGTAAGCGTCTCTGTAGGCGTCTCTATCGCTGCCGCAGTCGATTGGGGGGTCTGCTGCCTTCTCTATACCTATATCTACCTGTATTTGCCTCAGTCGGCGTCTCAGTCGGCGTCGAAGCCTCTGTCAGCGTCTCTGTAGACGTCTCAGTCGCTGCCGCTGTCGATTGGGTGGTCTCCTGCTTTCTCTATGCTTATATCTACCCCTATCTACCTCAGTCGGCGTCTCAGTCGGCGTCGCAGCCACTGTCAGCGTCTCTGTAGGCGTCTCAGCGCTGCCGCTGTCGATTGGGGGGGATCTGCTGCCTTCTCTATGCCTATATCTACCCCTATCTACCTCAGTCGGCGTCTCAGTTGGCGTCACAGCCTCTGTCAGCGTCTCTGTAGGAGTCTCAGTCGCTGCCGCTGTCGATTGGGGGGGATCTGCTGCCATCTCTATGCCTATATCTACCCCTATCTGCCTCAGTCGGCGTCTCAGTCGGTGTCGAAGCCTCTTTCAGCGTCTCTGTAGGCGTCTCAGACATTTGTCGCTGCAGATGGGGGGGGGGGGGATCTGCTCCCTTCTCTATTCCTGTATCTACACCTATCTGCTTCAGTCGGCGTCTCAGTCGGCGTCGAAGCCTTTTTCAGTGTCTCTGTAAGCGTCTCTGTAGGCGTCTCAGTCGCTGCCGCTGTCGATTGGGGGTCCGCTGATTTCTCTATGCCTATATCTACCCCTATCTGCCTCAGTCGGCGTCTCAGTCGGCGTCACATCCTCTGTCAGCGTGTCTGTAGTCGTCTCAGTCGTTGCCGATGTCGATTGTCGGGTCTCCTGCCTTCTCTATGCCTATATCTACCTCTATCTGCCTCAGTTGGCGGTTCCGTCGACGTCACAGCCTCCAAGAGCGTCTCTGTAGGCGTCTCAGTCATTGCCGCTGTCGATTGGGGGTTCTGCTGCCGTCTCTATGCCTATATTACCCCTATCTGCCTCAGTTGACTTCTCAGTCGGCGTCGCAGCCTCTGTCAGCGTCTCTGTAGGCATCTCAGTCGCTGCCGCTGTCGATCGGGGGGGATCTGCTGCCATCTCTATGCCTATATCTACCCCTATCTGCCTCAGTCGGCGTCTCAGTCGGTGTCGAAGCCTCTTTCAGCGTCTCTGTAGGCGTCTCAGACATTTGCCGCTGCGGATTGGGGGGTTCTGCTCCCTTCTCTATGCCTGTATCTACACCTATCTGCCTCAGTCGGCGTCTCAGTCGGCGTAGCACCATCTGTCAGCGTCTCTGTTGGCGTCTCAGTCGCTGCCGCTGTCGATTGGGGGGATATGCTGCCTTCTCTATGCCCATATCTACCCCTATCTGCCTCAGTCGGCGTCTCAGTCGGCGTCGAAGCCTTTTTCAGTGTCTCTGTAAGCGTCCCTGTAGGCGTCTCAGTCGCTGCCGCTGTCGATTGGGGGTCCGCTGATTTCTCTATGCCTATATCTACCCCTATCTGCCTCAGTCGGTGTCTCAGTCGGCGTCACAGCCTCTGTCAGCTTCTCTGTAGTCGTCATCTACCTCTATCTGCCTCAGTCGGCGGTTCCGTCGGCGTCACAGCCTCCAAGAGCGTCTCTGTAGGCGTCTCAGTTGTTGCCGCTGTCGATTGGGGGTTCTGCTGCCGTCTCTATGCCTATATTACCTCTATCCGCCTCAGTCGACTTCTCAGTCGGCGTCGCAGCCTCTGTCAGCTTCTCTGTAGTCATCTCAGTCGCTGCCGCTGTCGATTGGGTGGTCTGCTGCCTTCTCTATGCCTATATCTACCAATAGCTGCCTCAGTCGGCGTCTCACACGGCGTCGCAGCCTCTGACAGTGTCTCTGTAAGCGTCTCAGTCGCTGCCGCTGTCGATTGGGGGAGTCTGCTGCATTCTCTATGCCTATATCTACACCTATCTGCCTCAGTCGGTGTCTCAATCGGCGTCGCACCCTCTGTCAGCGTCTCTGTAGGCGTCTCAGTCGCTGCCGCTGTCGATTGGGAGGGTCTGCTGCCTTCTCTATGCCTATATCTACCCCTATCTGCCTCGGTCGGCGTCTCAGTCGGTGTCGAAGCCTCTTTCAGCGTCTCTGTAGGCTTCTCAGACATTTGCCGCTGCGGATTGGGGGGGGTCTGCTCCCTTCTCTATGCCTGTATCTACACCTATCTGCCTCAGTCGGCGTCTCAGTCGGCGTAGCACCATCTGTCAGCGTCTCTGTAGGCGTCTCAGTCGCTGCCGCTGTCGATTGGGGGGATCTGATGCCTTCGCAGTGCCTATATCTACCCCTATCTGCCTCAGTCGGCGTCGCAGCCCCTGTCAGCGTCTCTGTAGGCGTATCAGTCGCTGCCGCTGTCGATTGAAGGGGGATCTGCTGCCTTCTCAATCCCTATATCTACCTCTATCTTCCTCAGTCGGCGTCGAAGCTTCTTTCAGCGTCTCTGTAGGCGTCTCTGTAGGCGTCTCTGTAGGAGTCGCTGCCGCAGTCGATTGGGGGGTCTGCTGCTTTCTCTGTGCCTATATCTACCCCTATCTGCCTCAGTCGGCGTCTCAGTCGACGTCGCAGCCTCTGTCGGCGTCTCTGTAGGCGTCTCAGTCGCTGCCGCTATCGCTTGGGGGGCTCTGCTGCCTTCTCTATGCCCATATCAACCCCTGTCTGCCTCAGTCGGCGTCTCATTCGGCGTCCCAGCCTCTGTCAGCATGTCTGTAGGCGTCTCACTCGCTGCCGCTGTCGATTGGCGGTCTTGTGCTTTCTCTATGCCTATATTACCCCTATCTGCCTCAGTCCACTTCTCTGTCGGCGTCGCAGCCTCTGTTAGCGTATCTGTAGGCGTCTCAGTCGCTGCCGCTGTCGATGGGGTGGTCTGCTGACTTCTATATGCCAATATCTACCCCTATCTGCCTCAGTCGGCGTCTCAGTCGGCGTCGCAGCCTCTGCCAGTGTCTCTGTATGCGTCTCAGTCGCAGCCGCTGTCGATTGGGGGGTCTGCTGCCTTCTCTATGCGTATGTCTACCCCTATCTGCCACAGTCGGCGTCGCACCCTCTGTCAGCGCCTCTGTAGGCGTCTCAGTCGCTGCCGCTGTCGATTCGGGGTCTTGTGCCTTCTCTATGCCTATATTACCCCTATCTGCCTCAGTCGACTTCTCAGTCGGCGTCGCAGCCTCTGTCAGCGTCTCTGTAGGCGTCTCAGTCGCTTTCGCTGTCGACTGGGGGGGATCTGCTGCCTTCTCAATGCCTATATCTACCCCTATCTGCCTCAGACGACGTCGAAGCCTCTTTCAACGTCTCTGTAGGCGTCTCTGTAAGCGTATCTGTAGGCGTCTCAGTCGCTGCCGCTGTCAATGGGGTGGTCTGTAGCCTTCTCTATGCCTATATCTACCCCTGTCTGCCTCAGACGGCGTCAAATCCTCTTTCAACGTCTCTGTAGGCGTCTCTGTAAGAGTCTCTGTAGGCGTCTCTGTCGCAACATAGAGAAGGCAGCAGCCCCCCAATCGACAGCGGCTGCGACTTAGACGCCTACAGAGACACTGGCAGAGGCTGAGACGCCTCAGTCGGCCTCAGTCGGCGTCTCTGTTGACGTCGCAGCCTCTGTCAGCGTCTCTGTAGGCGTCTCAGTCGCTGCCGCTGTCGATTGGGGCGTCTGCTGCCTTCTCTATACCTATATTACCCCTATCTGCCACAGTCGACTTCTCAGTCGGAGTCGCGGCCTCTGTCAGAGTCTCTGCAGGCGTCTCAGTCTCTGCCCCTGTCGATGGGAGGTCTGCTGCCTCCACTATGCCTATATCTACCCCTATCTGCCGCAGACAGCGTCGAAGCCTCCTTTAGCGTCTCTGTAGGCGTCTCTGTAAGCGTCTCTGTTGACGTGTCTGTCGCAGCAGCAGTCGATTGGGGGGGTCTGAAGCCTTCTCTATGCCTATATCTACCCCTGTCTGCCTCAGTCGGCATCTCAGTCGACATCGCAGCCTCTGTCAGCGTCTCTGTAGGCGTCGCAGTCGCTGCCGCTGTCGATTGGGGGGGGATCTGCTGCCTTCTCAATGCCTATATCTACACCTATCTGCCTCAGTCGGCGTCGCAGCCTCTGTCAGCGTCTCAGAAGGCGTCTCTGTCGCTGCCGCTGTCGATTGAAGGGGGATCTGCTGCCTTCTCAATCCCTATATCTACCCCTATCTTCCTCAGTCGGCGTCGAAGCTTCTTTTAGCGTCTCTGTAGGCGTCTCTGTAGGTGTCTCTGTAGGATTCGCTACCGCAGTCGATTGGGGGTCTGCTGCTTTCTCTATGCCTATATCTACCCCTATCTGCCTCAGTCGAAGCCTCTTTCAGCGTGTCTGTAGGCGTCTCTGTAGGCGTCTCAGTCGCTGCCGCTGTCGATTGGGGGGATCTGCTGCATTCTCAATGCCTATATATACCCCTGTCTGCTTCAGACGGCGTCGGGGCCCCTTTCAGCGTCTCTGTAGGCGTCTCTGTCGCTGCCGCAGTCGATTGGGGCGTCTGCTGCCTTCCCTATGCCTATATCTACCCCTAGCTGCCTCAGTCGAAGCCTCTTTCAACGTGTCTGTAGGCGTATCTGTAGGCGTCTCAGTCTCTGCCGCTGTCAACTGGGGGGTCTGCTGCCTTCACTATGCCTATATCTACCCTTATCTGCCCCAGCGGCGTCTCAGTCGGAGTCGCAGCCTCTGTCAGCATCTCTGCAGGCGTCTCAGTCTCTGCCGCTGTCGATTGGGGGTCTGCTGCCTTTACTATGCCTATATCTACCCCTATCTGCCTCAGACGGCGTCGAAGCCTCTTTCAGCGTCTCTGTAGGCGTCTCAGTCGCTGCCGCTGTCGATTGAAGGGGGATCTGCTGCCTTCTCAATCCATATATCTACCCCTATCTTCCTCAGTCGGCGTCGAAGCTTCTTTCAGCATCTCTCTAGGCGTCTCTGTAGGCGTCTCAGTCGCTGCCGCTGTTCATTGGGGGGATCTGCTGCCTTTTCTATGACCATATCTAACCCTATCTGCCTCAGTCGGCGTCTCAGTCGGCGTCGAAGCCTCTTTCAGCGTCTCTCTAAGCATCTCTGTAAGCATCTCAGTCGCTGCCGCTGTTGACAGGGTGGTCTGCTGCCTTATTTATGCCTATATTACCCCTATCTGCTTCAGTCAACTTCTCAGTCGACGTCGCAGCCTCTGTCAGCCTCTCTGTAGGCGTCTCAGTCGCTGCCGCTCTCGATTGGGGGGTGTGCTGCCTTCTCTATGCCTATATCTACCCCTATCTGCCTCAGTCGGCGTCTCAGTCGGCGTCGAAGCCTCTTTCAGCGTCTCTGTATGCGTCTCAGTTGTTTGCCGCTGTGGATTGGGGGGGTCTGCTGCCTTCTCTATGCCTGTATCTACACCTATCTGCCTCAGTCGGCGTCTCAGTCGGCGTCGCAGCCTCTGTCAGCGTCTCTGTAGGCGTCTCAGTCGCTGCCGCTGTCTATTGGGGGGATCTGCTGCTTTCTCAATGCCTATATCTACCCAGATCGCCTCTGTCCGCTCTGAGGCAGATTGCTCAGACGGCGTCGAAGCCTCTTTCAGCGTCTCCGTAGGCGTCTCTGTCGCTGCCGCTGTCCATTGGGGGGATCTGCTGCCTTCTCTATGCCTATATCTACCCCTATCTGCCTCAGTCGGCATCGCAGCCTCTGTCAGCGTGTCTGTAGGCGTCTCTGTCGCTGCCGCAATCGATTTGGGCGGTCTGCTGCCTTCTCTATGCCTATATCTACCCCTATCTGCCTCAGTCGGCATCTCAGTCGACGTCGGAGCCCTGTCAGCGTCTCTGTAGGCGTCTCAGTCGCTGCCGCAGTCGATTGGGGGGTCTGCTGCCTTCTCTATGCCTATATCTACCCCTATCTGCCTCAGTCGAAGCCTCTTTCAGCGTGTCTGTAGGCGTCTCTGTAGGCGTCTCAGTCTCTGCCGCTGTCGATTGGGGGGGTCTGCTGCCTTCACTATGCCTATATCTACCCTTGTCTGCCCCAGTCGGCGTCTCAGTCGGAGTCGCAGCCTCTGTCAGCGTCTCTGCAGGCGTCTCAGTCTCTGCCGCTGTCGATTGGGGGGTCTGCTGCCTTCACTATGCCTATATCTACCCCTATCTGCCTCAGACGGCGTCGAAGACTCTTTCACCGTCTCTGTAAGCGTCTCTGTAAGCGTCTCTGTAGGCGTCTCTGTCGCTGCCGTAGTCGATTGGGGGGCTCTGCTGCCTTCTCTATGCCTATATCTACCCCTATCTGTCTCAGTCATCATCTCAGTCGACGTCGCAGCCTCTGTCAGCGTCTCTATAGGCGTCTCAGTCGCTGCCGCTGTCGACTGGGGGGATCTGCTGCCTTCTCAGTGCCTATATCTACCCCTATCTGCCTCAGTCGGCGTCGCAGCCTCTGTCAGCGTCTCTGTAGGCGTCTCAGTCGCTGCCGCTGTCGATTGAAGGGGGATCTGCTGCCTTCTCAATCTCTATATCTACCCCTGTCTTCCTCAGTCGGCGTCTCAGTCGACGAAGCAGCCTCTGTCAGCGTCTCTGTAGGCGTCTCAGTCGCTGCCGCTGTCGATTGGGGGGGATCTGCTGCCTTGTCTACGCCCATATCTACCCCTATCTGCCTCAGTAGGCGTCGTAGCCTCTGTCAGCGTCTCTGTAGGCGTCTCAGTCGCTGCCGCTGTCGATTGAAGGGGGATCTGCTGCTTTCTCTATGCCTATATCTACCCCTGTCTGCCTCAGTCGGCGTCTTTGTCGACGTCGCAGCCTCTGTCAGCGTCTCTGTAGGCGTCTCAGTCGCTGCCGCTGCCGATTGGGGGATCTGCTGCCTTCTCTATGCCCATATCTACCCCTGTCTGCCTCAGTCGGCGTCTCATTCGGCGTCCAAGCCTCTGTCAGCATCTCTGTAGGCGTCTCACTCGCTGCCGCTGTCGATTGGGGGTCTTGGGTCTTCTCTATGTCTATACTACCCCTATCTGCCTCAGTCGACTTCTCAGTCGGCGTCGCAGCCTCTGTCAGCGTCCTGTAGGCCTCTCAGTCGCTGCTGATGTCGATTGGGTGGTCTGCTGCCTTCTCTATGCCTATATCTACCCCTATCTGCCTCAGTCGGCGTCTCAGTCGGCGTCGCAGCCTCTGCCAGTGTCTCTGTAGGCGTCTCAGTCGCAGCCGCTGTCGATTGGGGGGTCTGCTGCCTTCTCTATGCCTATATCTTCCCCTATATGCCTCAGTCGGCGTCGCAGGCGGCGTCGAAGCCTCTTTCAGCGTCTCTGTAGGCGTCTCAGACGGTTGCCGCTTGGATTGGGGGTCTGCTGCCTTCTCTATGCCTGTATCTACACCTATCTGCCTCAGTCGGCATCTCAGTCGAAGTCGCAGCCTCTGTCAGCGTCTCTGTGGTCGTCTCAATCGCTGCCGTTGTCGATTGGGGGGGGATCTGCCGCCTTCTCAATGCCTATATCTACCCCTATCTGCCCCAGTCGGCATCTCAGTCGGATTCGCAGCCTCTGTCAGCGTCTCTGTGGTCGTCTCAGTCGCTGCCGTTGTCGATTGGGGGGATCTGCCGCCTTTTCAATGCCAATATCTACCCCTAACTGCCTCAGACGGCGTCGAAGCCTCTTTCAACGTCTCTCTAGGCGTCTCTGTAAGCGTCTCTGTCGCTGCCGCAGTCAATTGGGGGGGTCTGCTGCCTTCTCAATCCTTATATCTACCCCTATCTTCCTCAGTCGGTGTCGAAGCTTCTTTCAGCGTCTCTCTAGGCGTCTCTTTAGGCGTCTCAGTCGCTGCCGCTGTCGATTGGGGGGATCTGCTGCCTTCTCTATGCCTATATCTTCCCCTATCTGCCTCAGTCGGCGTCTCAGTCGACGTCGAAGCCTCTTTCAGCGTGTCTCTAGGTGTCTCTGTAGGAGTCTCAGTCGCTGCCGCTGTCGATATGGGGGGGGATCTGCTGCCTTCTCAATGCCTATATCTACCCCTATCTGCCCTAGTCGCCATCTCAGTCGGAGTCGCAGCCTCTGCCAGCGTTTCTGTGGGCGTCTCAGTCGCTGCCGCTGTCGATTGGGGGGCCTGCTGCCTTCTCTATGCCTACATCTACCCCTATCTGATTCAGTCGGCGTCTCAGCCGGCGTCGAAGCCTTTTTCAGCGTGTCTCTAGGCGTCTCTGTAGGCATCTCAGTCACTGCCGCTGTCGACTGGGGGGTCTGCTGCTTTCTCTATGCCTATATCTACCCCTATGTGCCTCAGTCGGCGTCTCAGTCGATGTCGCAGCCTCTGTCAGCCTCTCTGTAGGCGTCTCAGTCGCTGCCGCTCTCCAAAGGGGGTGTCTGCTGCCTTCTCTATGCTTATATCTACCCCTATCTGCCTCAGTCGCCGTCTCAGTCGGCGTCGAAGCCTCTTTCAGCGTCTCTGTAGGCGTCTCAGGCGTTTGCCGCTTTGGATTGGGGGTCTGCTGCCTTCTCTATGCCTGTATCTACACCTATCTGCCTCAGTCGGCGTCGCACCATCTGTCAGCGTCTCTGTAGGCGTCTGAGTCGCTGCCGCTGTCGATATGGGTGGGGATCTGCTGCCTTCTCAATGCCTATATCTACCCCTATCAGCCCCAGTCGGCATCTCAGTCGGAATCGCAGCCTCTGTCAGCGTCTCTGTGGGCGTCTCAGTCGCTGCCGTTGTCGATTGGGGGGATCTGCCGCCTTCTCAATGCCTATATCTACCCCTATCTGCCTCAGACGGCGTCGAAGTCTCTTTCAACGTCTCTGTAGGCGTCTCTGTAAGCGTCTCTGTCGCTGCCGCAGTCGATTGGGGGGTCTGCTGCCTTCTCTATGCCTATATCATCCCCTATCTGCCTCAGTTCGACGTCGCAGCCTCTTTCAGCGAGTCTCTAGGCGTCTCTGTAGGAGTCTCAGTCGCTGCCGCTGTCGATATGGGGGGGATCTGCTGCCTTCTCAATGCCTATATCTACCCCTATCTGCCCAAGTCGGCATCTCAGTCGGAGTCGCAGCCTCTGTCAGCGTCTCTGTGGGCGTCTCAGTCGCTGCCGTTGTCAATTGGGGGGGATCTGCCGCCTTCTCAATGCCTATATCTACCCCTATCTGCCTCAGACGGCGTCGAAGCCACTTTCAGCGTCTCTGTAGGCGTCTCTGTAGGCGTCTCTGTCGCTGCCGCAGTCGATTGGGGCGTCTGCTGCCTTCTCTATGCCTATATCTACCCCTATCTGCCTCAGTCGAAGCCTCTTTCAACGTGTCTGTAGGCGTATCTGTAGGCGTCTCAGTCTCAGCCGCTGTCGATTGGGGGGTCTGCTGCGTTCACTATGCCTATATCTACCCTTATCTGCCTCAGTCGGCATCTCAGTCGGAGTCGCAGCCTCTGTCAGCGTCTCTGCAGGCGTCTCAGTCTCTGCCGCTGTCGATTGGGGGTCTGCTGCCTTCTCAGTGCCTATATCTACCCCTATCTGCCTCAGTCGGCGTCGCAGCCTCTGTCAGCGTCTCTGTAGGCGTCTCAGTCGCTGCCGCTAACGATTGAAGGGGGATCTGCTGCCTTCTCAATCTCTATATCTACCCCTGTCTTCCTCTGCAGCCTCTGTCAGCGTCTCTGTAGGCGTCTCAGTCGCTGCCGCTTTCGATTGGGGTGATCTGCTGCCTTGTCTATGCCCATATCTACCCCTATCTGCCTCAGTAGGCGTCGTAGCCCCTGTCAGCGTCTCTGTAGGCGTCTCAGTCGCTGGCGCTGTCGATTGAAGGGGGATCTGTTGCTTTCTCTATGCCTATATCTACCCCTATCTGCCTCAGTCGGCGTCTCAGTCGACGTCGCAGCCTCTGTCAGCGTCTCTGTAGGCGTCTCAGTCGCTGCCGCTGTCGATTGGGGGATCTGCTGCCTTCTCTATGCCCATATCTACCCCTGTCTGCCTCAGTCGGCGTCTCATTCGGCGTCCAAGCCTCTGTCAGCATCTCTGTAGGCGTCTCACTCGCTGCCACTGTCGATTGGGGGTCTTGTGCCTTCTCTATGTCTATACTACTCCTATCTGCCTCAGTCGACTTCTCAGTCGGCATCGCAGCCTCTGTCAGCGTCTCTGTAGGCCTCTCAGTCGCTGCTGATGTCGATTGGGTGGTCTGCTGCCTTCTCTATGCCTATATCTACCCCTATCTGCCTCAGTCGGCGTCTCAGTCGGCGTCGCAGCCTCTGCCAGTGTCTTTGTAGGCGTCTCAGTCGCAGCCGCTGTCGATTGGGGGGTCTGCTGCCTTCTCTATGCCTATATCTTCCCCTATCTGCCTCAGTCGGCGTCGCAGTCGGCGTCGAAGCCTCTTTCATCGTCTCTGTAGGCGTCTCAGATGGTTGCCGCTTGGATTGGGGTCTGCTGCCTTCTCTATGCCTGTATCTACACCTATCTGCCTCAGTCGGCATCTCAGTCGGAGTCGCAGCCTCTGTCAGCGTCTCTGTGGTCGTCTCAGTCGCTGCCGTTGTCGATTGGGGGGGATCTGCTGGCTTCTCAATGCCTATATCTACCCCTATCTGCCCAAGTCGGCATCTCAGTCGGAGTCGCAGCCTCTGTCAGCGTCTCTGTGGGCGTCTCAGTCGCTGCCGTTGTCGATTGGGGGGGATCTGCCGCCTTCTCAATGCCTATATCTACCCCTATCTGCCTCAGACGGCGTTGAAGCCTCTTTCAGCGTCTCTGTAGGCGTCTCTGTCGCTGCCGCAGTCGATTGGGGCGTCTGCTGCCTTCTCTATGCCTATATCTACCCCTATCTGCCTCAGTCGAAGCCTCTTTCAACGTGTCTGTAGGCGTATCTTTAGGCGTCTCAGTCTCTGCCGCTGTCGATTGGGGGGTCTGCTGCGTTCACTATGCCTATATCTACCCTTATCTGCCCCAGCGGCGTCTCAGTCGGAGTCGCAGCCTCTGTCAGCGTCTCTGCAGGCGTCTCAGTCTCTGCCGCTGTCGATTGGGGGGGATCTGCTGGCTTCTCAATGCCTATATCTACCCCTATCTGCCCAAGTCGGCATCTCAGTCGGAGTCGCAGCCTCTGTCAGCGTCTCTGTGGGCGTCTCAGTCGCTGCCGTTGTCGATTGGGGGCGATCTGCCGCCTTCTCAATGCCTATATCTACCCCTATCTGCCTCAGACGGCGTCGAAGCCTCTTTCAGCGTCTCTGTAGGCGTCTCTGTCGCTGCCGCAGTCGATTGGGGCGTCTGCTGCCTTCTCTATGCCTATATCTACCCCTATCTGCCTCAGTCGAAGCCTCTTTCAACGTGTCTGTAGGCGTATCTGTAGGCGTCTCAGTCTCTGCCGCTGTCGATTGGGGGGTCTGCTGCGTTCACTATGCCTATATCTACCCTTATCTGCCCCAGCGGCGTCTCAGTCTCTGCCGCTGTCGATTGGGGGGTCTGCTGCGTTCACTATGCCTATATCTACCCTTATCTGCCCCAGCGGCGTCTCAGTCGGCGTCGCAGCCTCTGTCAGCGTCTCTGTAGGCGTCTCAGTCGCTGCCGCTAACGATTGAAGGGGGATCTGCTGCCTTCTCAATCTCTATATCTACCCCTGTCTTCCTCAGTCGGCGTATCAGTCGACGAAGCAGCCTCTGTCAGCGTCTCTGTAGGCGTCTCAGTCGCTGCCGCTTTCGATTGGGGTGATCTGCTGCCTTGTTTATGCCCATATCTACCCCTATCTGCCTCAGTAGGCGTCGTAGCCCCTGTCAGCGTCTCTGTAGACGTCTCAGTCGCTGCCGCTGTCGATTGAAGGGGGATCTGTTGCTATCTCTATGCCTATATCTACCCCTATCTGCCTCAGTCGGCGTCTCAGTCGACGTCGCAGCCTCTGTCAGCGTCTCTGTAGGCGTCTCAGTCGCTGCCGCTGTCGATTGGGGGATCTGCTGCCTTCTCTATGCCCATATCTACCCCTGTCTGCCTCAGTCGGCGTCTCATTCGACGTCCAAGCCTCTGTCAGCATCTCTGTAGGCGTCTCACTCGCTGCCGCTGTCGATTGGTTGTCTTGTGCCTTCTCTATGTCTATACTATTCCTATCTGCCTCAGTCGACTTCTCAGTCGGCATCGCAGCCTCTGTCAGCGTCTCTGTAGGCCTCTCAGTCGCTGCTGATGTCGATTGGGTGGTCTGCTGCCTTCTCTATGCCTATATCTACCCCTATCTGCCTCAGTCGGCGTCTCAGTCGGCATCGCAGCCTCTGCCAGTGTCTCTGTAGGCGTCTCAGTCGCAGCCGCTGTCGATTGGGGGGTCTGCTGCCTTCTCTATGCCTATATCTTCCCCTATCTGCCTCAGTCGGCGTCGCAGTCGGCGTCGAAGCCTCTTTCAGCGTCTCTGTAGGCGTCTCAGACGGTTGCCGCTTGGATTGGGGGTCTGCTAACTTCTCTATGCTTGTATCTACACCTATGTGCCTCAGTCGGCATCTCAGTCGGAGTCGCAGCCTCTGTCAGCGTCTCTGTGGTCGTCTCAGTCGCTGCCGTTGTCGATTGGGGGGGATCTGCTGCCTTCTCAATGCCTATATCTAACCCTATCTGCCCCAGTCGGCATCTCAGTCGGAGTCGCAGGCTCTGTCAGCGTCTCTGTGGTCGTCTCAGTCGCTGCCGTTGTCGATTGGGGGGGATCTGCCGCCATCTCAATGCCTATATCTACCCCTAACTGCCTCAGACGGCGTCGAAGCCTCTTTCAACGTCTCTGTAGGCGTCTCTGTAAGCGTCTCTGTAAGCGTCTCTGTCGCTGCCGCAGTCGATTGGGGGGGATTTGCTGCCTTCTCAATCCCTATATCTACCCCTATCTTCCTCAGTCGGCGTCGAGGCTTCTTTCAGCGTCTCTCTAGGCATCTCTGTAGGCGTCTCAGTCGACGTCGCAGCCTCTTTCAGCGTGTCTCTAGGCGTCTCTGTAGGAGTCTCAGTCGCTGCCGCTGTCGATATGGGGGGGGATCTGCTGACTTCTCAATGCCTATATCTACCCCTATCTGCCCCAGTCGGCATCTCAGTCGGAGTCGCAGCCTCTGTCAGCGTCTCTGTAGGCGCCTCAGTTGCTGCCGCTGTCGATTGGGGGTCTGCTGCCTTCTCTATGCATATATCTACCCCCATCTGCCTCAGTCGACGTCTCAGTCGGCGTCGAAGCCTATTTCAGCGTCTCTGTAGGCGTCTCTGTAGCAGTCTCAGTCCCTGCCGTTGTCGATTGGGGGGGATCTGCCGGCGTTACAGCCTCTGTAAGGGAGGGGGGTAGATATTGGCATAGAGAAGGCAGCAGACCTCCCAGTCGACAGTGACAGCGACTGAGATGCCTACAGAGACGCTGACAAGAGGCTGCGGCGCCGACTGAGATGCCGACTGAGGCAGATAGGGGTAGATATTGGCATAGAGAAGGCTGCAGACCCCCCCCCCCCCCCCCAATCGACAGCGGCAGCGACTGAGACGCCTACAGAGACGCTGACAGAGGCTGCGAAGCCAACTGTGACGCCGACTGAGGCAGGTAGGGGTAGATATAGGCATAGAGAAGGCAGCAGACCCACCAATCGACAGCGGCAACAACTGAGACGCCTTGAGAGACGCTGATAGAGGCTGTGACGCCGACTGAGTTGCTGACTGGGGCAGATAGGGGTAGATATTGGCAAAGACAAGGCAGCAGACCCCCCAATCGACAGCGGCAGCGACTGAGACGCCTACAGAGACGCTGATAAGAGGCTGAGACGCCGACTGAGACGCCGACTGAGGCAGATAGGGGTAGATATTGAAATAGAGAAGGCAGCAGACCCACCAATCGAGGCTGCGACTCCGACTGTGACGCCGACTGAGGCAGGTAGCGGTAGATATAGGCATAGAGAAGGCAGCAGACCCACCAATCGACAGCGGCAACAACTGAAACGCCTACAGAGACGCTGAGAGAGGCTGCGACGCCGACTGAGATGCCGACTTAGGCAGATAGGGTTAGATATAGGCAAAGAGAAGTCATCAGACCCCCCAATCGACAGCGGCAGCGACTGAGACGCATTGAGAGAGGTTGACAGAGGCTGCGACGCCGACTGAGGCAGATAAGAAAAGATATTGGCAAAGAGAAGGCAGCAGACCCCCCAATCGACAGCGGCAGCGACTGAGACGCCTACAGAGACGCTGATAAGAGGCTGCGACGCCGACTGAGATGCCGACTGAGGCAGATAGGGGTAGATATTGGCATAGAGAAGGAAGCAGACCCCCCCAATCGGCAGCGGCAGAGGATTGAGACGCCTACAGAGACGCTAACCGAGGCTGCGAAGCCGACTGTGACGCCGACTGAGGCAGGTAGGGGTAGATATAGGCATAGAGAAGACAGCAGACCCACCAATCGACAGCGGCAGCGACTGAGACGCATTCAGACGCGCTGACAGAGGCTGCGACGCCGACTGAGGCAGATAAGGGTAGATATTGGCATAGAGAAGGCAGCAGACCCCCCCAATCGACAGCGGCAGCGACTGAGACACCTACAGAGACGGTGACATAGGCTGCGACGCCGACTGAGATGCCGACTGAGGCAGATAGGGGTAGATATAGGCATAGAGAAGGCAGCAGACCCCCCAATCAACAGCGGTAGCTACTGAGACATTTACAGAGACGTTGACATAGGCTGCGACGCCGACTGAGATGCCGACTGAGGCAGATAGGGGTAGATATAGGCATAGAGAAGGCAGCAGACCCCCCAATCGACAGCAGCAGCGACTGAGACGCATTGAGAGAGGTTGACAGAGGCTGCGACGCCGACTGAGGCAGATAAGAAAAGATATAGGCATAGAGAAGGCAGCAGACCCCCCAATCGACAGCGGTAGCGACTGAGACGCCTACAGAGATGCTCACAGAAGCTGCGACGCCGACTGAGACGCCGACTGAGGCAGAAAGGGATAGATATAGGCATAGAGAAGGCAGCAGACCCCCCAATCGACAGCGGGAACGACTGATACGTCTACAGAGACGCTCACAGAGGCTGCGACGCTGACAGAGGCTGCGACGTCGACTGAAAAGCCGACTGAGGCAGAGAGGGTTAGACATAGGCATAGAGAAGGCAGCAGACCCCCCAATCGACAGCGGCAGCGACTGAGACGCATACAGAGACGCTGACAGGGGCTGCGACGCCCACTGAGCAATCGACTGAGGCAGATAGGGGTAGATATAGGAATAGAGAAGGCAGCAGACCCCCCAATCGACAACGGCAGCGACTGAGATGCCTACAGAGACGCTGACAAGAGGCTCCGGTGCCGACTGAGACGCCGACTGAGGCAGATAGGGGTACATATAGGCTTAGAAAATGTAGCAGACCCCCCAATCGACAGCGGCAGCGACTGAGACGTCTAGAGAGACGCCGACAGAGGCTGCGACGCTGACACAGGCTGCGACGCCGACTGAGACGCCGACTGAGGCAGAGAGGGTTAGACATAGGCATAGAGAAGGCAGCAGAAAACCCAATCGACAGCGGCAACAACTGAGACGCTTACAGAGACGCTGATACAGACTGCGACGCCGACTGAGATGCCGACTGAGGCAGATAGGCATAGAGAAGGCAACAGACCCCCAATCGACAGCGGCAGCGAATGAGACGCCTACAGAGACGCTTACAGAGGCTGCAACGTCGACTGCGACCCCGGCTGAGGCAGAGAGGGGTAGATACTGGCATAGAGAAGGCAGCAGACCCCCCAATCGACAGCGGCAGCAACTGAGACGCCTATAGAGACGTTGACAGAGGCTGCGACGCCCACTGAGATGCCGACTGAGGCAGAGAGGGGTAGATATTGGCATAGAGCAGGCAGCAGACCCCCCCAATCGACAGCGGCAGCAACTGAGACGCCTACTGAGACGCTGATAGAGGTTGCGACGCCGACTGAGGCATATAGGGGTAGATATAGGCTTACAAAAGGCAGCAGACCCCCCAATCGACAGCGGCAGCGACTGATACGGCTACAGAGACGCTGAGAGAGGCTGCGACGCCGACTGAAGCAGGTAGGGGTAGGCATAGAGAAACCAGCAGACCCCCCAATCGACAACGGCAGCGACTCTGAAGCCTACAGAGACACTGACAAGAGGCTGCGACGCCGACTGAGATGCCGACTGATGCAGATAGGGGTAGATATAGGCATAGAGAAGGCAGCAGAACCCCAAACGATAGCGGCAGCGAATGAGACGTCTACAGAGACGCTGACAGAGGCTGCGACGCCGACAAAGACCCCGACTGAGGCAGAGGGGGGTAGATATTGGCATAGAGAAGGCAGCAGACCCCCCAATCGACAGCGGCAGCAACTGAGACGCCTACAGAGACTCTTACAGAGGCTGTGACGCCGACTGAGATGCCGACTGCTGCAGATAGGGGTAGATATTGGCATAGAGAAGGCAGCAGACCCTCCAATCGACAGCGGCAACAACTGAGACGCCTACAGAGACGCTGAGAGAGGCTGCGACGCCGACTGAGGCAGATAGGGGTAGGCATAGAGAAGGCAGCAGACCCCCCAATCGACAACGGCAGCGACTCAGATGCCTACAGAGATGCTGACAAGTGGCTACGACGCCCACTGAGATGCCGACTGAAGCAGATAGGGGTATATATTGGCATAGAGATGGCAGTAGATCCTCCAATCGACAGCGGCAACAACAGATACGCCTACAGAGACGCTGATGGAGGCTGCGACGACGACTGAGTCAGATAGGGGTAGATATAGGCATAGAGAAGGCAACAGACCCCCCAATCGACAACGGCAGCGACAGAGATGCCTACAGAGACGCTGACAAGAGGCTGCGACGCCGACTGAGACGCCGACTGAGGCAGATAGCGGTAGATATAGGCATAGAGAAGGCAGCAGACCCCCAAACGACAGCGGCAGCGAATGAGACGCCTACAGAGACGCTGAGAGAGGCTGCGACGCGGACTGAGACGCCGACTGAGGCAGATAGGGGTAGATATAGGCATGGAAAAGGCAGCAGACCCCCCAATAGACAGCGGCAGCGCCTGAGACGTGTAGAGAGACGCCCACAGAAGCTGCGACGCTGACAGAGGCTGCGACGCTGACAGAGGCTGCGACGCTGACAGAGGCTGCGACGCCGACTGAGACGCCGACTGAGGCAGAGAGGGTTAGACATAGGCATAGAGAAGGCAGCAGACAACCCAATCGACATCGGCAACAACTGAGACGCCTACAGAGACGCTAATAGAGGCTGCGACGCCGACTGAGCTGCCGACTGAGATGCCGACTGAGGCAGATAGGGGTAGATATAGGCATAGAGAAGGCAGCAGACCCCCAATCGACAGCGGCAGCGAATGAGACACCTACAGAGATGCTGACAGAGGCTGCAACGCCGACCGAGACCCCGCCTGAGGCAGAGAGGGGTAGATACTGGCATAGAGAAGGCAGCAGACCCCCCCAATCGACAGCGATAGCGACTGAGACGCCTACAGAGATGCTCACAGAAGCTGCGACGCCGACTGAGACGCCGACTGAGGCAGATAGGGATAGATATAGGCATAGAGAAGGCAGCAGACCCCCCAATCGACAGCGGGAACGACTTATACGCCTACAGAGACGCTCACAGAGGCTGCGACGCTGACAGAGGCTGCGACGTCGACTGAAAAGCCGACTGAGGCAGAGAGGGTTAGACATAGGCATAGAGAAGGCAGCAGACCCCCCAATAGACAGCGGCAGCGACTGAGACGCATACAGAGACGCTGACAGAGGCTGCGACGCCCACTGAGACATCGACTGAGGCAGATAGGGGTAGATATAGGTATAGAGAAGGCAGCAGACCCCCCAATCGACAACGGCAGCGACTGAGATGCCTACAGAGACGCTGACAAGAGGCTCCGGTGCCGACTGAGACGCCGACTGAGGCAGATAGGGGTACATATAGGCTTAGAAAATGTAGCAGACCCCCCAATCGACAGCGGCAGCGACTGAGACGTCTAGAGAGACGCCGACAGAGGCTGCCACGCTGACAGAGGCTGCGACGCTGACAGAGGCTGCGACGCCAACTGAGACGCCGACTGAGGCAGAGAGGGTTAGACATAGGCATAGAGAAGGCAGCAGACAACCCAATCGACAGCGGCAACAACTGAGACGCCTACAGAGACGCTGATAGAGGCTGCGACGCCGACTGAGATGCCGACTGAGGCAGATAGGGGTAGATATAGGCATAGAGAAGGCAACAGACCCCCAATCGACAGCGGCAGCGAATGAGACGCCTACAGAGACGCTGACAGAGGCTGCAACGTCGACTGCGACCCCGGCTGAGGCAGAGAGGGGTAGATACTGGCATAGAGAAGGCAGCAGACCCCCCAATCGACAGCGGCAGCAACTGAGACGCCTATAGAGACGCTGACAGAGGCTGCGACGCCCACTGAGATGCCGACTGAGGCAGATAGGGGTAAATATAGGCATAGAGAAGGCAGCAGACCTCCCAATCGACAGTGACAGCGACTGAGATGCCTACAGAGACGCTGACAAGAGGCTGCGGCGTCGACTGAGACGCCGACTGAGGCAGATAGGGGTAGATATAGGCATAGAGAAGGCAGCAGACCCCCAAAAGACAGTGGCAGCGAATGAGCCGTCTACAAAGACACTGACAGAGGCTGCGACGCCGACTGAGACCCCGACTGAGGCAGAGAGGGGTAGATATTGGCATAGAGAAGGCAGCAGACTCCCCCAATCGACAGCGGCAGCAACTGAGACGCCTACTGAGACGCTGATAGAGGTTGCGACGCCGACTGAGGCAGATAGGGGTGGATATAGGCTTACAAAAGGCAGCAGACCCCCCAATCGACAGCGGCAGCGACTGATACGGCTACAGAGACGCTGAGAGAGGCTGCGACGCCGACTGAAGCAGATAGGGGTAGGCATAGAGGAGCCAGCAGACCCCCCAATCGACAACGGCAGCGACTCAGAAGCCTACAGAGACGCTGACAAGAGGTTGCGACGCCGACTGAGATGCCGACTGAGATGCCGACTGATGGAGATAGGGGTAGATATAGGCATAGAGAAGGCAGCAGAACCCCAAACGATAGCGGCAGCGAATGAGACGTCTACAGAGACGCTGACAGAGGCTGCGACGCCGACAAAGACCCCGACTGAGGCAGAGGGGGGTAGATATTGGCATAGAGAAGGCAGCAGACCCCCCAATCGACAGCGGCAGCAACTGAGACGCCTACAGAGACTCTTACAGAGGCTGTGACGCCGACTGAGATGCCGACTGAGGCAGATAGGGGTAGATATTGGCATAGAGAAGGCAGCAGACCCTCCAATCGACAGCGACAACAACTGAGTCGCCTACAGAGACGCTGAGAGAGGCTGCGACGCCGACTGAGGCAGATAAGGGTAGGCATAGAGAAGGCAGCAGACCCCCCAATCGACAACGGCAGCGACTCAGATGCCTACAGAGATGCTGACAAGTGGCTGCGACGCCCACTGAGATGCCGACTGAAGCATATAGGGGTAGATATTGGCATAGAGATGGCAGTAGATCCTCCAATAGACAGCGGCAACAACAGATACGCCTACAGAGACGCTGATGGAGGCTGCGACGACGACTGAGTCAGATAGGGGTAGATATAGGCATAGAGAAGGCAACAGACCCCCTAATCGACAACGGCAGCGACAGAGATGCCTACAGAGACGCTGACAAGAGGCTGCGACGCCGACTGAGACGCCGACTGAGGCAGATAGCGGTAGATATAGGCATAGAGAAGGCAGCAGACCCCCAAACGACAGCGGCAGCGAATGAGACGCCTACAGAGACGCTGAGAGAGGCTGCGACGCGGACTGAGACGCCGACTGAGGCAGATAGGGGTAGATAAAGGCATGGAAAAGGCAGCAGACCCCCCAATAGACAGCGGCAGCGCCTGAGACGTCTAGAGAGACGCCCACAGAAGCTGCGACGCTGACAGAGGCTGCAACGCTGACAGAGGCTGCGACGCCGACTGAGACGCCGACTGAGGCAGAGAGGGTTAGACATAGGCATAGAGAAGGCAGCAGACAACCCAATCGACATCGGCAACAACTGAGACGCCTACAGAGACGCTAATAGAGGCTGCGACGCCGACTGAGATGCCGACTGAGATGCCGACTGAGGCAGATAGGGGTAGATATAGGCATAGAGAAGGCAGCAGACCCCCAATCGACAGCGGCAGCGAATGAGACACCTACAGAGATGCTGACAGAGGCTGCAACGCCGACCGAGACCCCGCCTGAAGCAGAGAGGGGTAGATACTGGCATAGAGAAGGCAGCAGACCCCCCAATCGACAGCGGCAGCAACTGAGACGCCTACAGAGACGCTGACAGAGGCTACCACGCCCACTGAGATGCCGACTGAGGCAGATAGGGGTAAATATAGGCATAGAGAAGGCTGCAGACCCCCCAATCGACAGTGACAGCAACTGAGATGCCTACAGAGACGCTGACAAGAGGCTGCGACGCCGACTGAGACGCCGACTGAGGCAGAGAGGGTTAGACATAGGCATAGAGAAGGCAGCAGACAACCCAATCGACATCGGCAACAACTGAGACGCCTACAGAGACGCTAATAGAGGCTGCGACGCCGACTGAGATGCCGACTGAGATGCCGACTGAGGCAGATAGGGGTAGATATAGGCATAGAGAAGGCAACAGACCCCCCCAATCGACAGCGGCAGCAACTGAGACGCCTACTGAGACGCTGATAGAGGTTGCGACGCCGACTGAGGCATATAGGGGTAGATATAGGCTTACAAAAGGCAGCAGACCCCCCAATCGACAGCGGCAGCGACTGATACGGCTACAGAGACGCTGAGAGAGGCTGCGACGCCGACTGAAGCACGTAGGGGTAGGCATAGAGAAACCAGCAGACCCCCCAATCGACAACGGCAGCGACTCTGAAGCCTACAGAGACACTGACAAGAGGCTGCGACGCCGACTGAGATGCCGACTGATGCAGATAGGGGTAGATATAGGCATAGAGAAGGCAGCAGAACCCCAAACGATAGCGGCAGCGAATGAGACGTCTACAGAGACGCTGACAGAGGCTGCGACGCCGACAAAGACCCCGACTGAGGCAGAGGGGGGTAGATATTGGCATAGAGAAGGCAGCAGACCCCCCAATCGACAGCGGCAGCAACTGAGACGCCTACAGAGACTCTTACAGAGGCTGTGACGCCGACTGAGATGCCGACTGCTGCAGATAGGGGTAGATATTGGCATAGAGAAGGCAGCAGACCCTCCAATCGACAGCGGCAACAACTGAGACGCCTACAGAGACGCTGAGAGAGGCTGCGACGCCGACTGAGGCAGATAGGGGTAGGCATAGAGAAGGCAGCAGACCCCCCAATCGACAACGGCAGCGACTCAGATGCCTACAGAGATGCTGACAAGTGGCTACGACGCCCACTGAGATGCCGACTGAAGCAGATAGGGGTATATATTGGCATAGAGATGGCAGTAGATCCTCCAATCGACAGCGGCAACAACAGATACGCCTACAGAGACGCTGATGGAGGCTGCGACGACGACTGAGTCAGATAGGGGTAGATATAGGCATAGAGAAGGCAACAGACCCCCCAATCGACAACGGCAGCGACAGAGATGCCTACAGAGACGCTGACAAGAGGCTGCGACGCCGACTGAGACGCCGACTGAGGCAGATAGCGGTAGATATAGGCATAGAGAAGGCAGCAGACCCCCAAACGATAGCGGCAGCGACTGAGACGCCTACAGAGACGCTGAGAGAGGCTGCGACGCGGACTGAGACGCCGACTGAGGCAGATAGGGGTAGATATAGGCATGGAAAAGGCAGCAGACCCCCCAATAGACAGCGGCAGCGCCTGAGACGTCTAGAGAGACGCCCACAGAAGCTGCGACGCTGACAGAGGCTGCGACGCTGACAGAGGCTGCGACGCCGACTGAGACGCCGACTGAGACGCCGACTGAGGCAGAGAGGGTTAGACATAGGCATAGAGAAGGCAGCAGACAACCCAATCGACATCGGCAACAACTGAGACGCCTACAGAGACGCTAATAGAGGCTGCGACGCCGACTGAGCTGCCGACTGAGATGCCGACTGAGGCAGATAGGGGTAGATATAGGCATAGAGAAGGCAGCAGACCCCCAATCGACAGCGGCAGCGAATGAGACACCTACAGAGATGCTGACAGAGGCTGCAACGCCGACCGAGACCCCGCCTGAGGCAGAGAGGGGTAGATACTGGCATAGAGAAGGCAGCAGACCCCCCAATCGACAGCGGTAGCGACTGAGACGCCTACAGAGATGCTCACAGAAGCTGCGACGCCGACTGAGACGCCGACTGAGGCAGATAGGGATAGATATAGGCATAGAGAAGGCAGCAGACCCCCCAATCGACAGCGGGAACGACTTATACGCCTACAGAGACGCTCACAGAGGCTGCGACGCTGACAGAGGCTGCGACGTCGACTGAAAAGCCGACTGAGGCAGAGAGGGTTAGACATAGGCATAGAGAAGGCAGCAGACCCCCCAATAGACAGCGGCAGCGACTGAGACGCATACAGAGACGCTGACAGAGGCTGCGACGCCCACTGAGACATCGACTGAGGCAGATAGGGGTAGATATAGGTATAGAGAAGGCAGCAGACCCCCCAATCGACAACGGCAGCGACTGAGATGCCTACAGAGACGCTGACAAGAGGCTCCGGTGCCGACTGAGACGCCGACTGAGGCAGATAGGGGTACATATAGGCTTACAAAATGTAGCAGACCCCCCAATCGACAGCGGCAGCGACTGAGACGTCTAGAGAGACGCCGACAGAGGCTGCCACGCTGACAGAGGCTGCGACGCTGACAGAGGCTGCGACGCCAACTGAGACGCCGACTGAGGCAGAGAGGGTTAGACATAGGCATAGAGAAGGCAGCAGACAACCCAATCGACAGCGGCAACAACTGAGACGCCTACAGAGACGCTGATAGAGGCTGCGACGCCGACTGAGATGCCGACTGAGGCAGATAGGGGTAGATATAGGCATAGAGAAGGCAACAGACCCCCAATCGACAGCGGCAGCGAATGAGACGCCTACAGAGACGCTGACAGAGGCTGCAACGTCGACTGCGACCCCGGCTGAGGCAGAGAGGGGTAGATACTGGCATAGAGAAGGCAGCAGACCCCCCAATCGACAGCGGCAGCAACTGAGACGCCTATAGAGACGCTGACAGAGGCTGCGACGCCCACTGAGATGCCGACTGAGGCAGATAGGGGTAGATATAGGCATAGAGAAGGCAGCAGACCTCCCAATCGACAGTGACAGCGACTGAGATGCCTACAGAGACGCTGACAAGAGGCTGCGGCGTCGACTGAGACGCCGACTGAGGCAGATAGGGGTAGATATAGGCATAGAGAAGGCAGCAGACCCCCAAAAGACAGTGGCAGCGAATGAGCCGTCTACAAAGACACTGACAGAGGCTGCGACGCCGACTGAGACCCCGACTGAGGCAGAGAGGGGTAGATATTGGCATAGAGAAGGCAGCAGACTCCCCCAATCGACAGCGGCAGCAACTGAGACGCCTACTGAGACGCTGATAGAGGTTGCGACGCCGACTGAGGCAGATAGGGGTGGATATAGGCTTACAAAAGGCAGCAGACCCCCCAATCGACAGCGGCAGCGACTGATACGGCTACAGAGACGCTGAGAGAGGCTGCGACGCCGACTGAAGCAGATAGGGGTAGGCATAGAGGAGCCAGCAGACCCCCCAATCGACAACGGCAGCGACTCAGAAGCCTACAGAGACGCTGACAAGAGGTTGCGACGCCGACTGAGATGCCGACTGAGATGCCGACTGATGGAGATAGGGGTAGATATAGGCATAGAGAAGGCAGCAGAACCCCAAACGATAGCGGCAGCGAATGAGACGTCTACAGAGACGCTGACAGAGGCTGCGACGCCGACAAAGACCCCGACTGAGGCAGAGGGGGGTAGATATTGGCATAGAGAAGGCAGCAGACCCCCCAATCGACAGCGGCAGCAACTGAGACGCCTACAGAGACTCTTACAGAGGCTGTGACGCCGACTGAGATGCCGACTGAGGCAGATAGGGGTAGATATTGGCATAGAGAAGGCAGCAGACCCTCCAATCGACAGCGACAACAACTGAGTCGCCTACAGAGACGCTGAGAGAGGCTGCGACGCCGACTGAGGCAGATAAGGGTAGGCATAGAGAAGGCAGCAGACCCCCCAATCGACAACGGCAGCGACTCAGATGCCTACAGAGATGCTGACAAGTGGCTGCGACGCCCACTGAGATGCCGACTGAAGCATATAGGGGTAGATATTGGCATAGAGATGGCAGTAGATCCTCCAATAGACAGCGGCAACAACAGATACGCCTACAGAGACGCTGATGGAGGCTGCGACGACGACTGAGTCAGATAGGGGTAGATATAGGCATAGAGAAGGCAACAGACCCCCTAATCGACAACGGCAGCGACAGAGATGCCTACAGAGACGCTGACAAGAGGCTGCGACGCCGACTGAGACGCCGACTGAGGCAGATAGCGGTAGATATAGGCATAGAGAAGGCAGCAGACCCCCAAACGACAGCGGCAGCGAATGAGACGCCTACAGAGACGCTGAGAGAGGCTGCGACGCGGACTGAGACGCCGACTGAGGCAGATAGGGGTAGATAAAGGCATGGAAAAGGCAGCAGACCCCCCAATAGACAGCGGCAGCGCCTGAGACGTCTAGAGAGACGCCCACAGAAGCTGCGACGCTGACAGAGGCTGCGACGCTGACAGAGGCTGCGACGCCGACTGAGACGCCGACTGAGGCAGAGAGGGTTAGACATAGGCATAGAGAAGGCAGCAGACAACCCAATCGACATCGGCAACAACTGAGACGCCTACAGAGACGCTAATAGAGGCTGCGACGCCGACTGAGATGCCGACTGAGATGCCGACTGAGGCAGATAGGGGTAGATATAGGCATAGAGAAGGCAGCAGACCCCCAATCGACAGCGGCAGCGAATGAGACACCTACAGAGATGCTGACAGAGGCTGCAACGCCGACCGAGACCCCGCCTGAAGCAGAGAGGGGTAGATACTGGCATAGAGAAGGCAGCAGACCCCCCAATCGACAGCGGCAGCAACTGAGACGCCTACAGAGACGCTGACAGAGGCTACCACGCCCACTGAGATGCCGACTGAGGCAGATAGGGGTAAATATAGGCATAGAGAAGGCTGCAGACCCCCCAATCGACAGTGACAGCAACTGAGATGCCTACAGAGACGCTGACAAGAGGCTGCGACGCCGACTGAGACGCCGACTGAGGCAGAGAGGGTTAGACATAGGCATAGAGAAGGCAGCAGACAACCCAATCGACATCGGCAACAACTGAGACGCCTACAGAGACGCTAATAGAGGCTGCGACGCCGACTGAGATGCCGACTGAGATGCCGACTGATGCAGATAGGGGTAGATATAGGCATAGAGAAGGCAGCAGACCCCCCCAATCGACAGCGGCAGCAACTGAGACGCCTACTGAGACGCTGATAGAGGTTGCGACGCCGACTGAGGCATATAGGGGTAGATATAGGCTTACAAAAGGCAGCAGACCCCCCAATCGACAGCGGCAGCGACTGATACGGCTACAGAGACGCTGAGAGAGGCTGCGACGCCGACTGAAGCACGTAGGGGTAGGCATAGAGAAACCAGCAGACCCCCCAATCGACAACGGCAGCGACTCTGAAGCCTACAGAGACACTGACAAGAGGCTGCGACGCCGACTGAGATGCCGACTGATGCAGATAGGGGTAAATATAGGCATAGAGAAGGCAGCAGAACCCCAAACGATAGCGGCAGCGAATGAGACGTCTACAGAGACGCTGACAGAGGCTGCGACGCCGACAAAGACCCCGACTGAGGCAGAGGGGGGTAGATATTGGCATAGAGAAGGCAGCAGACCCCCCAATCGACAGCGGCAGCAACTGAGACGCCTACAGAGACTCTTACAGAGGCTGTGACGCCGACTGAGATGCCGACTGCTGCAGATAGGGGTAGATATTGGCATAGAGAAGGCAGCAGACCCTCCAATCGACAGCGGCAACAACTGAGACGCCTACAGAGACGCTGAGAGAGGCTGCGACGCCGACTGAGGCAGATAGGGGTAGGCATAGAGAAGGCAGCAGACCCCCCAATCGACAACGGCAGCGACTCAGATGCCTACAGAGATGCTGACAAGTGGCTACGACGCCCACTGAGATGCCGACTGAAGCAGATAGGGGTATATATTGGCATAGAGATGGCAGTAGATCCTCCAATCGACAGCGGCAACAACAGATACGCCTACAGAGACGCTGATGGAGGCTGCGACGACGACTGAGGCAGATAGGGGTAGATATAGGCATAGAGAAGGCAGCAGACCCCCCAATCGACAACGGCAGCGACAGAGATGCCTACAGAGACGCTGACAAGAGGCTGCGACGCCGACTGAGACGCCGACTGAGGCAGATAGGGGTAGATATAGGCATAGAGAAGGCAGCAGACCCCCAAACGACAGCGGCAGCGAATGAGACGCCTACAGAGACGCTGAGAGAGGCTGCGACGCGGACTGAGACGCCGACTGAGGCAGATAGGGGTAGATATAGGCATGGAAAAGGCAGCAGACCCCCCAATAGACAGCGGCAGCGCCTGAGACGTCTAGAGAGACGCCCACAGAAGCTGCGACGCTGACAGAGGCTGCGACGCTGACAGAGGCTGCGACGCCGACTGAGACGCCGACTGAGGCAGAGAGGGTTAGACATAGGCATAGAGAAGGCAGCAGACAACCCAATCGACATCGGCAACAACTGAGACGCCTACAGAGACGCTAATAGAGGCTGCGACGCCGACTGAGCTGCCGACTGAGATGCCGACTGAGGCAGATAGGGGTAGATATAGGCATAGAGAAGGCAGCAGACCCCCAATCGACAGCGGCAGCGAATGAGACACCTACAGAGATGCTGACAGAGGCTGCAACGCCGACCGAGACCCCGCCTGAGGCAGAGAGGGGTAGATACTGGCATAGAGAAGGCAGCAGACCCCCCCAATCGACAGCGGTAGCGACTGAGACGCCTACAGAGATGCTCACAGAAGCTGCGACGCCGACTGAGGCAGATAGGGATAGATATAGGCATAGAGAAGGCAGCAGACCCCCCAATCGACAGCGGGAACGACTTATACGCCTACAGAGACGCTCACAGAGGCTGCGACGCTGACAGAGGCTGCGACGTCGACTGAAAAGCCGACTGAGGCAGAGAGGGTTAGACATAGGCATAGAGAAGGCAGCAGACCCCCCAATAGACAGCGGCAGCGACTGAGACGCATACAGAGACGCTGACAGAGGCTGCGACGCCCACTGAGACATCGACTGAGGCAGATAGGGGTAGATATAGGTATAGAGAAGGCAGCAGACCCCCCAATCGACAACGGCAGCGACTGAGATGCCTACAGAGACGCTGACAAGAGGCTCCGGTGCCGACTGAGACGCCGACTGAGGCAGATAGGGGTACATATAGGCTTACAAAATGTAGCAGACCCCCCAATCGACAGCGGCAGCGACTGAGACGTCTAGAGAGACGCCGACAAAGACCCCGACTGAGGCAGAGGGGGGTAGATATTGGCATAGAGAAGGCAGCAGACCCCCCAATCGACAGCGGCAGCAACTGAGACGCCTACAGAGACTCTTACAGAGGCTGTGACGCCGACTGAGATGCCGACTGAGGCAGATAGGGGTAGATATTGGCATAGAGAAGGCAGCAGACCCTCCAATCGACAGCGGCAACAACTGAGTCGCCTACAGAGACGCTGAGAGAGGCTGCGACGCCGACTGAGGCAGATAAGGGTAGGCATAGAGAAGGCAGCAGACCCCCCAATCGACAACGGCAGCGACTCAGATGCCTACAGAGATGCTGACAAGTGGCTGCGACGCCCACTGAGATGCCGACTGAAGCAGATAGGGGTAGATATTGGCATAGAGATGGCAGTAGATCCTCCAATAGACAGCGGGAACAACAGATACGCCTACAGAGACGCTGATGGAGGCTGCGACGACGACTGAGTCAGATAGGGGTAGATATAGGCATAGAGAAGGCAACAGACCCCCTAATCGACAACGGCAGCGACAGAGATGCCTACAGAGACGCTGACAAGAGGCTGCGACGCCGACTGAGACGCCGACTGAGGCAGATAGCGGTAGATATAGGCATAGAGAAGGCAGCAGACCCCCAAACGACAGCGGCAGCGAATGAGACGCCTACAGAGACGCTGAGAGAGGCTGCGACGCGGACTGAGACGCCGACTGAGGCAGATAGGGGTAGATATAGGCATGGAAAAGGCAGCAGACCCCCCAATAGACAGCGGCAGCGCCTGAGACGTCTAGAGAGACGCCCACAGAAGCTGCGACGCTGACAGAGGCTGCGACGCTGACAGAGGCTGCGACGCCGACTGAGACGCCGACTGAGGCAGAGAGGGTTAGACATAGGCATAGAGAAGGCAGCAGACAACCCAATCGACATCGGCAACAACTGAGACGCCTACAGAGACGCTAATAGAGGCTGCGACGCCGACTGAGATGCCGACTGAGATGCCGACTGAGGCAGATAGGGGTAGATATAGGCATAGAGAAGGCAGCAGACCCCCAATCGACAGCGGCAGCGAATGAGACACCTACAGAGATGCTGACAGAGGCTGCAACGCCGAACGAGACCCCGCCTGAAGCAGAGAGGGGTAGATACTGGCATAGAGAAGGCAGCAGACCCCCCAATCGACAGCGGCAGCAACTGAGACGCCTACAGAGACGCTGACAGAGGCTACCACGCCCACTGAGATGCCGACTGAGGCAGATAGGGGTAAATATAGGCATAGAGAAGGCTGCAGACCCCCCAATCGACAGTGACAGCAACTGAGATGCCTACAGAGACGCTGACAAGAGGCTGCGACGCCGACTGAGATGCCGACTGAGGCAGATAGGGGTAGATATAGGTTTAGAGAAGGCAGCAGACCCCCCAATCGAGAGCGGCAGCAACTGATACGCCTACAGAGACGCTTACAGCGGCTGTGACGCCGACTGAGATGCCGACTGAGGCAGATAGGGGTAGATATTGGCATAGAGAAGGCAGCAGACCCTCCAATCGACAGCGGCAACAACTGAGACGCCTACAGAGATGCTGATAGAGGTTGCGACGCCGACTGAGGCAGATAGGGGTTGATATAGGCTTACAGAAGGCAGCAGACCCCCCAATCGACAGCGGCAGCGACTGATACGGCTACAGAGACGCTGAGAGAGGCTGCGACGCCGACTGAGGCAGATAGGGGTAGGCATAGAGAAGGCAGCAGACCCCCCAAACGACAACCGCAGCAGCTCAGATGCCTAAAGAGACGCTGACAAGAGGCTGCGACGCCGACTGAGATGCCGACTGAAGCAGATAGGGGTAGATATAGGCATAGTGAAGGCAGCAGACCCCCAAACGACAGCGGGAGCGAATGAGACGTCTACAGAGACGCTGACAGAGGCTGCTACACCGACTGAGACCCCGACTGAGGCAGAGGAGGGTAGATATTGGCATAGAGAAGGCAGCAGACCTCCCAGTCGACAGTGACAGCGACTGAGATGCCTACAGAGATGCTGACAGAGGCTGCAGCGCCGACTGAGACCCCCCAGTCGACAGCGGCAGCGACTGAGACGCATACAGAGACGCTGACAGAGGCTGCGACGCCCACTGAGACGCCGACTGAGGCAGATAGGGGTAGATATAGGCATAGAGAAGGCAGCAGACCCCCAATCGACAGCGGCAGCGACTGAGACGCCTACAGAGACGCTGACAGAGGCTGCGACGCCGACTGACACCCCGACTGTGGCAGAGAGGGGTAGATATTGGCATAGAGAAGGCAGCAGACCCCCCAGTCGACAGCGGCAGCGACTGAGACGCCTAGAGACACGCTGACAGAGGCTGCGATGCTGACAGAGGCTGCGACGTCGACTGAAAAGCCGACTGAGGCAGAGAGGGTTAGACATAGGCATAGAGAAGGCAGCAGATAAAACAATCGACATCGGCAGCGACTGAGACTCCTACAGAGACGCTGAGAGAGGCTGCGACGCCGACTGAGGCAGATAGGGGTAGACATAGGCATAGAGAAGGCAGCAGACCCCCCAATCGACAGCGGCAGCGACTGAGACGCATACAGAGACGCTGACAGAGGCTGCGACGCCCACTGAGACGCCCACTGAGACGCCGACTGAGGCAGATAGGGGTAGATATAGGAATAGATAAGGCAGCAGATCCCCCAATCGACAACGGCAGCGACTGAGATGCCTACAGAGACGCTGACAAGAGGCTGCGGTGCCGACTGAGACGCCGACTGAGGCA
Organism: Clusia tigrina; assembly: GCA_920105625.2. Taxonomy (NCBI): domain Eukaryota; kingdom Metazoa; phylum Arthropoda; class Insecta; order Diptera; family Clusiidae; genus Clusia; species Clusia tigrina. The sequence goes on along the minus strand of OV050031.1, from coordinate 77,789,452 downwards.
GATAGGGGTAGATATAGGCTTAGAAAATGTAGCAGACCCCCCAATCGACAGCGGCAGCGACTGAGACGTCTAGAGAGACGCCGACAGAGGCTGCGACGCTGACAGAGGCTGCGACGCTGACAGAGGCTGCGACGCTGACTGAGACGCCGACTGAGGCAGAGAGGGTTAGACATTGGCATAGAGAAGGCAGCAGACAACCCAATCGACAGCGGCAACAACTGAGACGCCTACAGAGACGCTGATAGAGGCTGCGACGCCGACTGAGATGCCGACTGAGGCAGATAGGGGTAGATATAGGCATAGAGAAGGCAGCAGACCCCCAATCGACAGCGGCAGCGAATGAGACGCCTACAGAGACGCTGACAGAGGCTGCGACCACCACAGAGATGCCGACTGAGGCAGATAGGGGTAAATATAGGCATAGAGAAGGCAGCAGACCTCCCAATCGACAGTGACAGCGACTGAGATGCCTACAGAGTCGCTGACAAGAGGCTGCGGCGCCGACTGAGACGCCGACTGAGGCAGATAGGGGTATATATACGCATAGAGAAGGCAGCAGACCCACAAAAGACAGCGGCAGCGAATGAGACGTCTACAAAGACGCTGACAGAGGCTGCGACGCTGACTGAGACCCCGACTGAGGCAGAGAGGGGTAGATATTGGCATAGAGAAGGCAGCAGACCCCCCCAATCGACAGCGGCAGCAACTGATACGGCTACAGAGACGCTGAGAGAGGGTGCGACGCCGACTGAGGCAGATAGGGGTAGGCATAGAGAAGGCAGCAGACCCCCCAATCGACAACGGCAGCGACTCAGAAGCCTACAGAGACGCTGACAAGAGGCTGCGACGCCGACTGAGATGCCGACTGATGCAGATAGGGGCAGATATAGGCATAGAGAAGGCAGCAGAACCCCAAATGATAGCGGCAGCGAATGAGACGTCTACAGAGACGCTGTCAGAGGCTGCGACGCCGACTGAGGCAGATAAGGGTAGATATAGGCTTACAGAATTCAGCAGACCCCAGAATCGACAGCGGCAGCGACTGAGACGGCTACAGAGACGCTGAGAGAGGCTGCGATGCCGACTGAGGCAGATAAGTGTAGACATAGAGAAGGCAGCAGACCCCCCAATCGACAACGGCAGCGACTCAGATGCCTACAGAGATGCTGACAAGAGGCTGCGACGCCCACTGAGGTGCCGACTGAAGCAGATAGGGGTAGATATTGGCATAGAGATGGCAGTAGATCCGCCAATCGACAGCGGCAACAACAGAGACGCCTACAGAGACGCTGATGGAGGCTGCGACGACGACTGAGTCAGATAGGGGTAGATATAGGCATAGAGAAGGCAACAGACCCCCCAATCGACAGCGGCAGCGACTGAGACGCCTACAGAGACGCTGACAGAGGCTGCGACGCGGACTGAGACGCCGACTGAGGCAGATAGAAGTAAATATAGGGATAGAGAAGGCAGCAGGCCCCCCAATCGACAGCGGCAGCGACTGAGACGCCTACAGAGACGCTGACAGAGGCTGCGACGCCGACTGACACCCCGACTGTGGCAGAGAGGGGTAGATATTGGCATAGAGAAGCCAGCAGACCCCCCAGTCGACAGCGGCAGCAACTGAGACGCCTACAGAGACGCTGACAGAGGCTGCGACGCTGACAGAGGCTGCGATGTCGACTGAAAAGCCGACTGAGGCAGAGAGGGTTAGACATAGGCATAGAGAAGGCAGCAGATAACCCAATCGACAGCGGCAGCGACTGAGACTCCTACAGAGATGCTGACAGAGGTTGCGACGCCCACTGAGACGCCGACTGAGGCAGATAGGGGTAGATATAGGAATAGAGAAGGCAGCAGACCCCCCAATCGACAACGGCAGCGACTGAGATGCCTACAGAGACGCTGACAAGAGGCTGCGGTGCCGACTGAGACGCCGACTGAGGCAGATAGGGGTAGGTATAGGCTTAGAAAATGTAGCAGACCCCCCAATCGACAGCGCCAGCGACTGAGACGTCTAGAGAAACGCCGACAGAGGCTGCGACGCTGACAGAGGCTGCGACGCTGACAGAGGCTGCGACGCTGACTGAGACGCCGACTGAGGCAGAGAGGGCTAGACATAGGCATAGAGAAGGCAGCAGATAACCCAATCGACAGCGGCATCAACTGAGACGCCTACAGAGACGCTGAGAGAGGCTGCGACGCGGACTGAGACGCCGACTGAGGCAGATAGGGGTAGATATAGGCATGGAAAAGGCAGCAGACCCCCCAATCGACAGCGGCAGCGACTGAGACGTCTAGAGAGACGCCCACAGAAGCTGCGACGCTGACGGAGGCTGCGACGCTGACAGAGGCTGCGACGCCGACTGAGACGCCGACTGAGGCAGAGAGGGTTAGACATAGGCATAGAGAAGGCAGCAGACAACCCAATCGACAGCGGCAACAACTGAGACGCCTACAGAGACGCTAATAGAGGCTGCGACGCCGACTGAGATGCCGACTGAGATGCCGCCTGAGGCAGATAGGGGTAGATATAGGCATAGAGAAGGCAGCAGACCCCCAATCGACAGCGGCAGCGAATGAGACGCCTACAGAGATGCTGACAGAGGCTGCAACGCCAACTGAGACCCCGCCTGAGGCAGAGAGGGGTAGATACTGGCATAGAGAAGGCAGCAGCCCCCCAATCGACAGCGGCAGCAACTGAGACGCCTAAAGAGACGCTGACAAGAGGCTGCGACGCCGACTGAGATGCCGACTGAAGCAGATAGGGGTAGATATTGGCATAGAGAAGGCAGTAGATCCTCCAATCGAAAGCGGCAACAACAGAGACACCTACAGAGACGCTGATGGAGGCTGCGACGACGACTGAGTCAGATAGGGGTAGATATAGGCATGGAAAAGGCAGCAGACCCCCCAATCGACAGCGGCAGCGACTGAGACGTCAAGAGAGACGCCCACAGAAGCTGCGACGCTGACAGAGGCTGCGACGCTGACAGAGGCTGCGACGCCGACTGAGACGCCGACTGAGGCAGAGAGGGGTAGATACTGGCATAGAGAAGGCAACAGACCCCCCAATCGACAGTGACAGCAACTGAGATGCCTACAGAGACGCTGACAAGAGGCTGCGACGCCGACTGAGATGCCGACTGATGCAGATTGGGGTAGATATAGGCATAGAGAAGGCAGCAGAACCCCAAACGATAGCGGCAGCGAATGAGACGTCTACAGAGACGCTGACAGAGGCTGCGACGCCGACAAAGACCCCGACTGAGGCAGAGGGGTGTAGATATTGGCATAGAGAAGGCAGCAGACCCCCCAATCGACAGCGGCAACAACTGAGACGCCTACAGAGTCGCTTACAGAGGCTGTGACGCCGACTGAGATGCCGACTGAGGCAGATAGGGGTAGATATTGGCATAGAGAAGGCAGCAGACCCTCCAATCGACAGCGGCAACAACTGAGACGCCTACAGAGACGCTGATAGAGGTTGCGACTCCGACTGAGGCAGATAAGGGTAGATATAGGCTTACAGAATTCAGCAGACCCCAGAATCGACAGCGGCAGCGACTGAGACGGCTACAGAGACGCAGAGAGAGGCTGCGATGCCGACTGAGGCAGATAAGGGTAGGCATAGAGAAGGCAGCAGACCCCCCAATCGACAACGGCAGCGACTCAGATGCCTACAGAGATGCTGACAAGAGGCTGCGACGCCCACTGAGATGCCGACTGAAGCAGATAGGGGTAGATATTGGCATAGAGAAGGCAGTAGATCCTCCAATCGAAAGCGGCAACAACAGAGACGCCTACAGAGACGCTGATGGAGGTTACGACGACGACTGAGTCAGATAGGGGTAGATATAGGCATAGAGAAGGCAACAGACCCCCCAATCGACAACGGCAGCAACAGAGATGCCTACAGAGACGCTGACAGGAGGCTGCGACGCCGACTGAGACGCCGCCTGAGGCAGATAGCGGTAGATATAGGCATAGAGAAGGCAGCAGACCCCCAAACGACAGCGGCAGCGAATGAGACGCCTACAGAGACGCTGAGAGAGGCTGCAACGCGGACTGAGACGCCGACTGAGGCAGATAGGGGTAGATATAGGCATGGAAAAGGCAGCAGACCCCCCAATCGACAGCGGCAGCGACTGAGACGTCAAGAGAGACGCCCACAGAAGCTGCGACGCTGACAGAGGCTGCGACGCTGACAGAGGCTGCGACGCCGACTGAGACGCCGACTGAGGCAGAGAGGGTTAGACATAGGCATAGAGAAGGCAGCAGACAACCCAATCGACAGCGGCAACAACTGAGACGCCTACAGAGACGCTAATAGAGGCTGCGACGCCGACTGAGATGCCGACTGAGATGTCGACTGAGGCAGATAGGAGTAGATATAGGCATAGAGAAGGCAGCAGACCCCCAATCGACAGCGGCAGCGAATGAGACGCCTACAGAGATGCTGACAGAGGCTGCAACGCCGACTGGGACCCCGCCTGAGGCAGAGAGGGGTAGATACTGGCATAGAGAAGGCAGCAGACCCCCCCAATCGACAGCGGCAGCAACTGAGATGCCTACAGAGACGCTGACAAGTGGCTGCGACGCAGACTGAGATGCCTACTGAGGCAGATAGGGGTAGATATAGGCATAGAGAAGGCAGCAGACCCCCCAATCGACAGCGGCAACAACTGAGACGCCTACAGAGACGCTGATAGAGGTTGCGACGCCGACTGAGGCAGATAGGGGTAGATATAGGCTTACAGAAGGCAGCAGACCCCGCAATCGACAGCGGCAGCGACTGATAGGGCTACAGAGACGCTGAGAGAGGCTGCGACGCCGACTGAGGCAGATAGGGGTAGGCATAGAGAAGGCAGCAGACCCCCCAATCGACAACGGCAGCAACTCAGATGCCTAAAGAGACGCTGACAAGAGGCTGCGACGCCGACTGAGATGCCGACTGAAGCAGATAGGGGTAGATATAGGCATAGAGAAGGCAGCAGACCCCCAAACGACAGCGGCAGCGAATGAGACGTCTACAGAGACGCTGACAGAGGCTGCTACGCCGACTGAGACCCCGACTGAGGCATGTAGGGGTAGATATACGCATAGAGAAGGTAGCAGACCCACCAATCGACAGCGGCAACAACTGAGACGCTGACAGAGGCTGCGACGCCGACTGAGACGCCGACTGAGGCAGATAGGGGTAGATATAGGCATAGAGAACGAAGCAGACCCCCCAATCGACAGCGGCAACAACTGAGACGCCTACAGAGACGCTGATAGAGGTTGCGACGCCGACTGAGGCAGATAGGGGTAGATATAGGCTTACAGAAGGCAGCAGACCCCCCAATCGACAGCGGCAGCGACTGATAGGGCTACAGAGACGCTGAGAGAGGCTGCGACGCCGACTGAGGCAGATAGGGGTAGGCATAGAGAAGGCAGCAGACCCCCCAATCGACAACGGCAGCAACTCAGATGCCTAAAGAGACGCTGGCCAGAGGCTGCGACGCCGACTGAGATGCCGACTGAAGCAGATAGGGGTAGATATAGGCATAGAGAAGGCAGCAGACCCCCAAACGACAGCGGCAGCGAATGAGACGTCTACAGAGACGCTGACAGAGGCTGCTACGCCGACTGAGACCCCGACTGAGGCAGGTAGGGGTAGATATACGCATAGAGAAGGTAGCAGACCCACCAATCGACAGCGGCAACAACTGAGACGCTGACAGAGGCTGCGACGCTGACTGAGACGCCGACTGAGGCAGATACGGGTAGATATAGGCATAGAGAACGAAGCAGACCCACAAATCGACAGCGGCAACAACTGAGATGCCTACAGAGACGCTGATAGAGGCTGCGACGCCGACAGAGATGCCGACTGAGGCAGATAGGGGTAGATATAGGCATAAAGAAGGCAGCAGACCCCCAAACGACAGCGGCAACGAATGAGACGTCTACAGAGACGCTGACAGAGGCTGCGACGCTGACTGAGACGCCGACTGAGGCAGAGAGGGGTAGATATTGGCATAGAGAAGGCAGCAGACCCCCCAATCGACAGCGGCAGCAACTGAGACGCCTACAGATACGCTTACAGAGGCTGTGACTCCGACTGAGATGCCGACTGAGGCAGATAGGGGTAGATATTGGCATAGATAAGGCAGTAGATCCTCCAATCGACAGCGACAACAACAGAGACGCCTACAGAGACGCTGATGGAGGCTGCGACGACGACTGAGTCAGATAGGGGTAGATATAGGCATAGAGAAGGCGACAGACCCCCAATCGACAACGGCAGCGACGGAGCTGCCTACAGAGACGCTGACAAGAGGCTGCGACGCCGACTGAGACGCCGACTGAGGCAGATAGCGGTAGATATATGCATAGAGAAGGCAACAGACCCCCCAATCGACAACGGCAGCGACTGAGATGCCCGCAGAGACGCTGACAAGAGGCTGTGACGCCGACTGAGACGCCGACTGATTCAGATAGGGGTAGATATAGGGATAGAGAAGGCAGCAGACCCCCAAACGACAGCGGCAGCGAATGAGACGCCTACAGAGACGCTGAGAGAGGCTGCGACGCCGACTGAGACGCCGACTGAGGCAGATAGGGGTAGATATAGGCATGGAAAAGGCAGCAGACCCCCCAATCGACAGCGGCAGCGACTGAGACGTCTAGAGAGACGCCCACAGAAGCTGCGACGCTGACAGAGGCTGCGACGCTGACAGAGGCTGCGACGCCGACTTATACGCCGACTGAGGCAGAGAGGGTTAGACATAGGCATAGAGAAGGCAGCAGACAACCCAATCGACAGCGGCAACAACTGAGACGCCTACAGAGACGCTAATAGAGGCAGATAAGGGTAGATATAGGCTTACAGAATTCAGCAGACCCCAGAATCGACAGCGGCAGCGACTGAGACGGCTACAGAGACGCTGAGAGAGGCTGCGATGCCGACTGAGGCAGATAAGGGTAGGCATAGAGAAGGCAGCAGACCCCCCAATCGACAACGGCAGCGACTCAGATGCCTACAGAGATGCTGACAAGAGGCTGCGACGCCCACTGAGATGCCGACTGAAGCAGATAGGGGTAGATATTGGCATAGAGAAGGCAGTAGATCCTCCAATCGAAAGCGGCAACAACAGAGACGCCTACAGAGACGCTGATGGAGGTTGCGACGACGACTGAGTCAGATAGGGGTAGATATAGGCATAGAGAAGGCAACAGACCCCCCAATCGACAACGGCAGCAACAGAGATGCCTACAGAGACGCTGACAGGAGGCTGCGACGCCGACTGAGACGCCGCCTGAGGCAGATAGCGGTAGATATAGGCATAGAGAAGGCAGCAGACCCCCAAACGACAGCGGCAGCGAATGAGACGCCTACAGAGACGCTGAGAGAGGCTGCAACGCGGACTGAGACGCCGACTGAGGCAGATAGGGGTAGATATAGGCATGGAAAAGGCAGCAGACCCCCCAATCGACAGCGGCAGCGACTGAGACGTCAAGAGAGACGCCCACAGAAGCTGCGACGCTGACAGAGGCTGCGACGCTGACAGAGGCTGCGACGCCGACTGAGACGCCGACTGAGGCAGAGAGGGTTAGACATAGGCATAGAGAAGGCAGCAGACAACCCAATCGACAGCGGCAACAACTGAGACGCCTACAGAGACGCTAATAGAGGCTGCGACGCCGACTGAGATGCCGACTGAGATGTCGACTGAGGCAGATAGGAGTAGATATAGGCATAGAGAAGGCAGCAGACCCCCAATCGACAGCGGCAGCGAATGAGACGCCTACAGAGATGCTGACAGAGGCTGCAACGCCGACTGGGACCCCGCCTGAGGCAGAGAGGGGTAGATACTGGCATAGAGAAGGCAGCAGACCCCCCCAATCGACAGCGGCAGCAACTGAGATGCCTACAGAGACGCTGACAAGTGGCTGCGACGCCGACTGAGATGCCTACTGAGGCAGATAGGGGTAGATATAGGCATAGAGAAGGCAGCAGACCCCCCAATCGACAGCGGCAACAACTGAGACGCCTACAGAGACGCTGATAGAGGTTGCGACGCCGACTGAGGCAGATAGGGGTAGATATAGGCTTACAGAAGGCAGCAGACCCCGCAATCGACAGCGGCAGCGACTGATAGGGCTACAGAGACGCTGAGAGAGGCTGCGACGCCGACTGAGGCAGATAGGGGTAGGCATAGAGAAGGCAGCAGACCCCCCAATCGACAACGGCAGCAACTCAGATGCCTAAAGAGACGCTGACAAGAGGCTGCGACGCCGACTGAGATGCCGACTGAAGCAGATAGGGGTAGATATAGGCATAGAGAAGGCAGCAGACCCCCAAACGACAGCGGCAGCGAATGAGACGTCTACAGAGACGCTGACAGAGGCTGCTACGCCGACTGAGACCCCGACTGAGGCATGTAGGGGTAGATATACGCATAGAGAAGGTAGCAGACCCACCAATCGACAGCGGCAACAACTGAGACGCTGACAGAGGCTGCGACGCCGACTGAGACGCCGACTGAGGCAGATAGGGGTAGATATAGGCATAGAGAACGAAGCAGACCCCCCAATCGACAGCGGCAACAACTGAGACGCCTACAGAGACGCTGATAGAGGTTGCGACGCCGACTGAGGCAGATAGGGGTAAATATAGGCTTACAGAAGGCAGCAGACCCCCCAATCGACAGCGGCAGCGACTGATAGGGCTACAGAGACGCTGAGAGAGGCTGCGACGCCGACTGAGGCAGATAGGGGTAGGCATAGAGAAGGCAGCAGACCCCCCAATCGACAACGGCAGCAACTCAGATGCCTAAAGAGACGCTGGCCAGAGGCTGCGACGCCGACTGAGATGCCGACTGAAGCAGATAGGGGTAGATATAGGCATAGAGAAGGCAGCAGACCCCCAAACGACAGCGGCAGCGAATGAGACGTCTACAGAGACGCTGACAGAGGCTGCTACGCCGACTGAGACCCCGACTGAGGCAGGTAGGGGTAGATATACGCATAGAGAAGGTAGCAGACCCACCAATCGACAGCGGCAACAACTGAGACGCTGACAGAGGCTGCGACGCTGACTGAGACGCCGACTGAGGCAGATAGGGGTAGATATAGGCATAGAGAACGAAGCAGACCCACAAATCGACAGCGGCAACAACTGAGATGCCTACAGAGACGCTGATAGAGGCTGCGACGCCGACAGAGATGCCGACTGAGGCAGATAGGGGTAGATATAGGCATAAAGAAGGCAGCAGACCCCCAAACGACAGCGGCAACGAATGAGACGTCTACAGAGACGCTGACAGAGGCTGCGACGCTGACTGAGACGCCGACTGAGGCAGAGAGGGGTAGATATTGGCATAGAGAAGGCAGCAGACCCCCCAATCGACAGCGGCAGCAACTGAGACACCTACAGATACGCTTACAGAGGCTGTGACTCCGACTGAGATGCCGACTGAGGCAGATAGGGGTAGATATTGGCATAGATAAGGCAGTAGATCCTCCAATCGACAGCGACAACAACAGAGACGCCTACAGAGACGCTGATGGAGGCTGCGACGACGACTGAGTCAGATAGGGGTAGATATAGGCATAGAGAAGGCGACAGACCCCCAATCGACAACGGCAGCGACGGAGCTGCCTACAGAGACGCTGACAAGAGGCTGCGACGCCGACTGAGACGCCGACTGAGGCAGATAGCGGTAGATATATGCATAGAGAAGGCAACAGACCCCCCAATCGACAACGGCAGCGACTGAGATGCCCGCAGAGACGCTGACAAGAGGCTGTGACGCCGACTGAGACGCCGACTGATTCAGATAGGGGTAGATATAGGGATAGAGAAGGCAGCAGACCCCCAAACGACAGCGGCAGCGAATGAGACGCCTACAGAGACGCTGAGAGAGGCTGCGACGCCGACTGAGACGCCGACTGAGGCAGATAGGGGTAGATATAGGCATGGAAAAGGCAGCAGACCCCCCAATCGACAGCGGCAGCGACTGAGACGTCTAGAGAGACGCCCACAGAAGCTGCGACGCTGACAGAGGCTGCGACGCTGACAGAGGCTGCGACGCCGACTTATACGCCGACTGAGGCAGAGAGGGTTAGACATAGGCATAGAGAAGGCAGCAGACAACCCAATCGACAGCGGCAACAACTGAGACGCCTACAGAGACGCTAATAGATGCTGCGACGCCGACTGAGATGCCGACTGAGGCAGATAGGGGTAGATATAATCATAGAGAAGGCAGCAGACCCCCAATCTACAGCGGCAGCGAATTAGACGCCTACAGAGATGCTGACAGAGGCTGCAACGCCGACTGAGACCCCGCCTGAGGCAGAGAGGGGTAGATACTGGCATAGAGAAGACAGCTGACCCCCCAATCGACAGCGGCAGCAACTGAGACGCCTACAGAGACGCTGACAGATGCTGCGACGCCCACTGAGATGCCGACTGAGGCAGATAGGGGTAAATATAGGCATAGAGAAGGCTGCAGACCACCCTATCGACAGTGACAGCAACTGAGATGCCTACAGAGACGCTGACAAGTGGCTGCGACGCCGACTGAGATGCCTACTGAGGCAGATAGGGGTAGATATAGGCATAGAGAAGGCAGCAGACCCCCCAATCGACAGCGGCAACAACTGAGACGCCTACAGAGACGCTGATAGAGGTTGCGACGCCGACTAAGGCAGATAGGGGTAGATATAGGCTTATAGAAGGCAGCAGACCCCCCAATCGACAGCGGCAGCGACTGATAGGGCTACAGAGACGCTGAGAGAGGCTGCGACGCCGACTGAGGCAGATAGGGGTAGGCATAGAGAAGGCAGCAGACCCCCCAATCGACAACGGCAGCAACTCAGATGCCTAAAGAGACGCTGACAAGAGGCTGCGACGCCGACTGAGATGCCGACTGAAGCAGATAGGGGTAGATATAGGCATAGAGAAGGCAGCAGACCCCCAAACGACAGCGGAAGCGAATGAGACGTCTACAGAGACGCTGACAGAGGCTGCTACGCCGACTGAGACCCCGACTGAGGCAGGTAGGGGTAGATATACGCATAGAGAAGGTAGCAGACCCACCAATCGACAGCGGCAACAACTGAGACGCTGACAGAGGCTGCGATGCCGACTGAGACGCCGACTGAGGCAGATAGGGGTAGATATAGGCATAGAGAACGAAGCAGACCCACAAATCGACAGCGGCAACAACTGAGATGCCTACAGAGACGCTGATAGAGGCTGCGACGCCGACAGAGATGCCGACTGAGGCAGATAGGGGTAGATATAGGCATACTGAAGGCAGCAGACCCCCCAATCGACAGCGGCAGCGACTGAGACGCCTACAGAGACGCTGACAAAGGCTGCGACACTGACAGAGGCTGCGACGCTGACGCCGACTGAGACGCCGACTGAGGCAGAGAGGGTTAGACATAGGCATAGATAAGGCAGCAGACAACCCAATCGACAGCGGCATCAACTGAGATGCATACAGAGACGCTGATAGAGGCTGCGACGCCGACTGAGATGCCGACTGAGGCAGATAGGGGTAGATATAGGCATAGAGAAGGCAGCAGACACCCAATCGACAGCGGCAGCGAATGAGACGCCTACAGAAATGCTGACAGAGTCTGCAACGCCGACTGAGACCCCGCCTGAGGCAGAGAGGGGTAGATACTGGCATAGAGAAGGCAGCTGACCCCCCAATCGACAGCGGCAGCAACTGAGACGCCTACAGAGACGCTTACAGAGGCTGTGACGCCGACTGAGATGCCGACTAAGGCAGATAGGGGTAGATATTGGCATAAAGAAGGCAGCAGACCCTCCAATCTACAGCGGTAACAACTGAGACGCCTACAGAGACGCTGATAAAGGCTGCGACGACGACTGAGGCAGAGAGGGTTAGACATAGGCATAGATAAGGCAGCAGACAACCCAATCGACAGCGGCATCAACTGAGATGCATACAGAGACGCTGATAGAGGCTGCGACGCCGACTGAGATGCCGACTGAGGCAGATAGGGGCAGATATTAGCATACAGAAGGCTGCAGACCCCCCCAATCGACAGCGGCAGCGACTGAGACGCCTACAGAGACGCTGACAGAGGCTGCGAAGCCGACTGTGATGCCGACTGAGGCAGGTACGGGTAGATATACGCATAGAGAAGGCAGCAGACCCACCAATCGACAGTGGCAACAACTGAGACGCCTAGAGAGACGCTGATAGAGGCTGTGACGCCGGCTGAGTTGCCGACTGAGGCAGATAGGGGTAGATATTGGCAAAGAGAAGGCAGCAGACCGCCCAATCGACAGCGGCAGCGACTGAGACTTGTTCAAAAACGCTGAGAGAGGCAGCGACGCCGACTGAGGCAGATTGGGGTAGATATTGACATAGAGAAGACAGCAGACCCCCAATCGACAATGGCAACAACTGAGACGCCTAGAGACACGCTGATAGAGGTTGTGACGCCGGCTGAGTTGCCTACTGAGGCAGATAGGGGTAGATATTGGCAAAGAGAAGGCTGCAGACCCCCCCCCCAATGGACAGCGGCAGCGACTGAGACGACTACAGAGACGCTGACAGAGGCTGCGAAGCCGAATGTGACGCCGACTGAGGCAGGTAGGGGTAGATATAGGCATAGAGAGGGCAGCAGACCCACCAATCGACAGCGGCAACAACTGAGACGCCCACAGAGACGCTGATAGAGGCTGCGACGCTGACTTAGATCCCGACTGAGGCAGATTGGGGTAGATATTGGCATAGAGAAGGCAGCAGACCCCCCCAATCGACAGCGGCGCGAGTGAGACGCCTACAGAGACGCTGACAGAGGCTGCAAAGCCGACTGTGACGCCGACTGAGGCAGGTAGGGGTAGATATAGGCATAGAGAAGGCAGCAGACCCACCAATCGACAGTGGCAACAACTGAGACGCCTACAGAGACGCTGATAGAGGCTGCGACGCTGACTGAAATGCCGACTTAGGCAGATACTGGTAGATATAGGCAAAGAGAAGGCATCAGACCCCCTAATCGTCAGCGGCAGTGACTGAGACGCATTCAGAGACGCTGACAGAGGCTGCGACGCCGACTGAGGCGCCGACTGAGGCAGATAAGAGTAGATATTGGCATAGAGAAGGCAGCAGACCCCCCAATCGACAGCGGCAGCGACTGAGACTTCTAGAGAGACGCCGACAGAGGCTGCGACGCTGACAGAGGCTGCGACGCTGACAGAGGCTGCGACGCTGATAGAGGCTGCGACGCTGACAGAGGCTGCGACGCCGACTGAGACGCCGACTGAGGCAGAGAGGGTTACACATAGGCATAGAGAAGGCAGCAGACAACCCAATCGACAGCGGCAACAACTTTGACGCCTACAGAGACGCTGACAGAGGCTGCGACGCCGACTGAGACGCCGACTGAGGCAGATAGGGGTATATATAGGCATAGAGAAGGAAGCAGACCCACCAATCGACAGCGGCAACAACTGAGATGCCTACAGAGACGCTGATAGAGGCTGCGACGATGACTGAGATCCCGACTGAGGCAGATTGGGGTAGATATTGGCATAGAGAAGGCAGCAGACCCCCCCAATCAACAGCGGCAGCGAGTGAGACGCCTACAGAGACGCTGACAGAGGCTGCGAAGCCGACTGTGACGCCGACTAAGGCATATACTGGTAGATATAGGCAAAGAGAAGGCATCAGACCCCCCAATCGACAGCGGCAGCTACTGAGACGCATTCAGTGAGGTTGACAGAGGCTGCGACGCCGACTGAGACGCCGACTGAGGCAGATAAGGATAGATATAGGCATAGAGAAGGCAGCAGACCCCCCAACCGACAGCGGCAACGACTGACACGCCTACAGAGACGCTCACAGAGGCTACGACGCCGACTGACACCCCGACTGAGGCAGAGAGGGGTAGATATTGCCATAGAGAAGGCAGCAGACAACCCAATCGACAGCGGCAGCAACTGAGACGCCTACAGAGACGCTGAGAGAGGCTACGACGCCGACTGAGGCAGATAGGGATAGATATAGGCATAGAGAAGGCAGCAGACCCCCCAATCGACAGCGGCAGCGACTGAGACGCCTACAGAGACGTTGACAGAGGCTGCGACGCCCACTGAGACGCCGATTGAGGCAGATAGGGGTGGATATAGGCTTACAGATGGCAGCAGACCCCCCAATCGACAGCGGCAGCGACTGATACGGCTACAGAGACGCTGAGAGAGGCTGCGACGCCGACTGAGGCAGATAGGGGTAGGCATAGAGAAGGCAGCAGACCCCCCAATCGACAACCGCAGCAACTCAGATGCCTAAAGAGACGCTGACAAGAGGCTGCGACGCCGACTGAGATGCCGACTGAAGCAGATAGGGGTAGATATAGGCATAGAGAAGGCAGCAGACCCCCAAACGACAGCGGCAGCGAATGAGACGTCTACAGAGACGTTGACAGAGGCTGCTACGCCGGCTGAGTTGCCGACTGAGGCAGAGAGGGGTAGATACTGGCATAGAGAAGGCAGCTGACCCCCCAATCGACAGCGGCAGCAACTGAGACGCCTACAGAGACGCTTACAGAGGCTGTGACGCCGACTGAGATGCCGACTAAGGCAGATAGGGGTAGATATTGGCATAAAGAAGGCAGCAGACAATCCAATCGACAGCGGTAACAACTGAGACGCCTACAGAGACGCTGATAAAGGCTGCGACGACGACTGAGGCAGAGAGGGTTAGACATAGGCATAGATAAGGCAGCAGACAACCCAATCGACAGCGGCATCAACTGAGATGCATACAGAGACGCTGATAGAGGCTGCGACGCCGACTGAGATGCCGACTGAGGCAGATAGGGGCAGATATTAGCATACAGAAGGCTGCAGACCCCCCCAATCGACAGCGGCAGCGACTGAGACGCCTACAGAGACGCTGACAGAGGCTGCGAAGCCGACTGTGATGCCGACTGAGGCAGGTACGGGTAGATATACGCATAGAGAAGGCAGCAGACCCACCAATCGACAGTGGCAACAACTGAGACGCCTAGAGAGACGCTGATAGAGGCTGTGACGCCGGCTGAGTTGCCGACTGAGGCAGATAGGGGTAGATATTGGCAAAGAGAAGGCAGCAGACCGCCCAATCCACAGCGGCAGCGACTGAGACTTGTTCAAAAACGCTGAGAGAGGCAGCGACGCCGACTGAGGCAGATTGGGGTAGATATTGACATAGAGAAGACAGCAGACCCCCAATCGACAATGGCAACAACTGAGACGCCTAGAGACACGCTGATAGAGGTTGTGACGCCGGCTGAGTTGCCTACTGAGGCAGATAGGGGTAGATATTGGCAAAGAGAAGGCTGCAGACCCCCCCCCAATGGACAGCGGCAGCGACTGAGACGACTACAGAGACGCTGACAGAGGCTGCGAAGCCGAATGTGACGCCGACTGAGGCAGGTAGGGGTAGATATAGGCATAGAGAGGGCAGCAGACCCACCAATCGACAGCGGCAACAACTGAGACGCCCACAGAGACGCTGATAGAGGCTGCGACGCTGACTTAGATCCCGACTGAGGCAGATTGGGGTAGATATTGGCATAGAGAAGGCAGCAGACCCCCCCAATCGACAGCGGCAGCGAGTGAGACGCCTACAGAGACGCTGACAGAGGCTGCAAAGCCGACTGTGACGCCGACTGAGGCAGGTAGGGGTAGATATAGGCATAGAGAAGGCAGCAGACCCACCAATCGACAGTGGCAACAACTGAGACGCCTACAGAGACGCTGATAGAGGCTGCGACGCTGACTGAAATGCCGACTTAGGCAGATACTGGTAGATATAGGCAAAGAGAAGGCATCAGACCCCCTAATCGTCAGCGGCAGTGACTGAGACGCATTCAGAGACGCTGACAGAGGCTGCGACGCCGACTGAGGCGCCGACTGAGGCAGATAAGAGTAGATATTGGCATAGAGAAGGCAGCAGACCCCCCAATCGACAGCGGCAGCGACTGAGACTTCTAGAGAGACGCCGACAGAGGCTGCGACGCTGACAGAGGCTGCGACGCTGACAGAGGCTGCGACGCTGATAGAGGCTGCGACGCTGACAGAGGCTGCGACGCCGACTGAGACGCCGACTGAGGCAGAGAGGGTTACACATAGGCATAGAGAAGGCAGCAGACAACCCAATCGACAGCGGCAACAACTTAGACGCCTACAGAGACGCTGACAGAGGCTGCGACGCCGACTGAGACGCCGACTGAGGCAGATAGGGGTATATATAGGCATAGAGAAGGAAGCAGACCCACCAATCGACAGCGGCAACAACTGAGATGCCTACAGAGACGCTGATAGAGGCTGCGACGATGACTGAGATCCCGACTGAGGCAGATTGGGGTAGATATTGGCATAGAGAAGGCAGCAGACCCCCCCAATCAACAGCGGCAGCGAGTGAGACGCCTACAGAGACGCTGACAGAGGCTGCGAAGCCGACTGTGACGCCGACTAAGGCATATACTGGTAGATATAGGCAAAGAGAAGGCATCAGACCCCCCAATCGACAGCGGCAGCTACTGAGACGCATTCAGTGAGGTTGACAGAGGCTGCGACGCCGACTGAGACGCCGACTGAGGCAGATAAGGATAGATATAGGCATAGAGAAGGCAGCAGACCCCCCAACCGACAGCGGCAACGACTGACACGCCTACAGAGACGCTCACAGAGGCTACGACGCCGACTGACACCCCGACTGAGGCAGAGAGGGGTAGATATTGCCATAGAGAAGGCAGCAGACAACCCAATCGACAGCGGCAGCAACTGAGACGGCTACAGAGACGCTGAGAGAGGCTACGACGCCGACTGAGGCAGATAGGGATAGATATAGGCATAGAGAAGGCAGCAGACCCCCCAATCGACAGCGGCAGCGACTGAGACGCCTACAGAGACGTTGACAGAGGCTGCGACGCCCACTGAGACGCCGATTGAGGCAGATAGGGGTGGATATAGGCTTACAGATGGCAGCAGACCCCCCAATCGACAGCGGCAGCGACTGATACGGCTACAGAGACGCTGAGAGAGGCTGCGACGCCGACTGAGGCAGATAGGGGTAGGCATAGAGAAGGCAGCAGACCCCCCAATCGACAACCGCAGCAACTCAGATGCCTAAAGAGACGCTGACAAGAGGCTGCGACGCCGACTGAGATGCCGACTGAAGCAGATAGGGGTAGATATAGGCATAGAGAATGCAGCAGACCCCCAAACGACAGCGGCAGCGAATGAGAGGTCTACAGAGACGTTGACAGAGGCTGCTACGCCGACTGAGACACCGACTGAGGCAGAAGGGGGTAGATATTGGCATAGAGAAGGCAGCAGACCTCCCAATCGACAGTGACGGCGACTGAGATGCCTACAGAGACGCTGACAAGAGGCTGCGGCGCCGACTGAGACGCCGACTGAGGCAGATAGGGGTAGATATAGGCATAGAGAAGGCAGCAGACCCCCAAAAGACAGCGGCAGCGAATGAGACGTCTACAAAGACTCTGACAGAGGCTGAGACGCCGACTGCGACCCCGACTGAGGCAGAGAGGGGTAGATATTGGCATAGAGAAGGCAGCAGACCCCCCAATCGACAGCGGCAACGACCGACACGCCTACAGAGACACTCACAGAGGCTGCGACGCCGACTGACACCCCGACTGAGGCAGAGAGGGGTAGATATTGCCATAGAGAAGGCAGCAGACAACCCAATCGACAGCGGCAGCGACTGAGACGCCTACAGAGACGCTGAGAGAGGCTACGACGCCGACTGAGGCAGATAGGGATAGATATAGGCATAGAGAAGGCAGCAGACCCCCCAATCGACAGCGGCAGCGACTGAGACGAATACAGAGACGTTGACAGAGGCTGCGACGCCCACTGAGACGCCGACTGAGGCAGATAGGGGTGGATATAGGCATAGAGAAGGCAGCAGACCCCCCAATCGACAACGGCAGCGACTGAGATGCCTACAGAGACGCTGACAAGAGGCTGCGGCACCGACTGAGACGCCGACTGAGGCAGATAGGGGTAGATATAGGCATAGAGAAGGCAGCAGACCCCCCATTCGACAGCGGCTGCGACTGAGACTTCTAGAGAGACGCCGACAGAGGCTGCGACGCTGACAGAGGCTGCGACGCTGACAGAGGCTGCGACGCTGATAGAGGCTGCGACGCTGACAGAGGCTGCGACGCCGACTGAGACGCCGACTGAGGCAGAGAGGGTTAGACATAGGCATAGAGAAGGCAGCAGACAACCCAATCGACAGCGGCAACAACTGAGACGCCTACAGAGACGCTGACAGAGGCTGCGACGCCGACTGAGACGCCGACTGAGGCAGAGAGGGTTAGACATAGGCATAGAGAAGGCAGCAGACCCCCCAATCGACAACGGCAGCGACTGAGATGCCTACAGAGACGCTGACAAGAGGCTGCGGCACCGACTGAGACGCCGACTGAGGCAGATAGGGGTGGATATAGGCATAGAGAAGGCAGCAGACCCCCCAATCGACAACGGCAGCGACTGAGATGCCTACAGAGACGCTGACAGAGGCTGCGAAGCCGACTGTGACGCCGACTAAGGCAGATACTGGTAGATATAGGCAAAGAGAAGGCATCAGATCCCCCAATCGACAGCGGCAGCTACTGAGACGCATTCAGAGAGGTTGACAGAGGCTGCGACGCCGACTGAGACGCCGACTGAGACGCCGACTGAGGCAGATAAGGGTAGATATCGGCATAGAGAAGGCAGCAGACCCCCCCAATCGACAGCGGCAGCGACTGAGACGCCTACAGAGATGCTCACAGAAGTTGCGACGCCGACTAAGACGCCGACTGAGGCAGATAAGGACAGATATAGGCATAGAGAAGGCAGCAGACACCCCAATCGACAGCGGCAACGACTGACACGCCTACAGAGATGCTCACAGAGGCTACGACGCCGACTGACACCCCGACTGAGGCAGAGAGGGGAAGATATTGCCATAGAGAAGGCAGCAGACAACCCAATCGACAGCGGCAGCGACTGAGACGCCTACAGAGACGCTGAGAGAGGCTATGACGCCGACTGAGGCAGATAGGAATAGATATAGGCATAGAGAAGGCAGCAGACCCCCCAATCGACAGCGGCAGCGACTGAGACGCCTACAGAGACGTTGACAGAGGCTGCGACGCCCACTGAGACGCCGACTGAGGCAGATAGGGGTGGATATAGGCTAACAGATGGCAGCAGACCCCCAATCGACAGCGGCAGCGACTGATACGGCTACAGAGACGCTGAGAGAGGCTGCGACGCCGACTGAGGCAGATAGGGGTAGGCATAGAGAAGGCAGCAGACCCCCCAATCGACAACCGCAGCAACTCAGATGCCTAAAGAGACGCTGACAAGAGGCTGCGACGCCGACTGAGATGCCGACTTAAGCAGATAGGGGTAGATATAGGCATAGAGAAGGCAGCAGACCCCCAAACGACAGCGGCAGCGAATGAGACGTCTACAGAGACGTTGACAGAGAGCTGCTACGCCGACTGAGACGCCGACTGAGGCAGAAGGGGGTAGATATTGGCATAGAGAAGGCAGCAGACCTCCCAATCGACAGTGACAGCGACTGAGATGCCTACAGAGACGCTGACAAGAGGCTGCGGCGCCGACTGAGACGCCGACTGAGGCAGATAGGGGTAGATATAGGCATAGAGAAGGCAGCAGACCCCCAAAAGACAGCGGCAGCGAATGAGACGTCTACAAAGACTCTGACAGAGGCTGAGACGCCGACTGCGACCCCGACTGAGGCAGAGAGGGGTAGATATTGGCATAGAGAAGGCAGCAGACCCCCCAATCGACAGCGGCAGCAACTGAGACGCCTACTGAGACGCTGATAGAGGTTGCGACGCCGACTGAGGCAGATAGGGGTAGATATAGGCTTACAAAAGGCAGCAGACCCCCCAATCGACAGCGGCAGCGACTGAAACCCCTACAGAGACGCTGTGAGAGACTGCGACGCCGACTGAGGCAGATAGGGGTAGGCATAGAGAAGGCAGCAGACCCCCCAATCGACAACGGCAGCGACTCAGAAGCCTACAGAGACGCTGACAAGAGGCTGCGACGCCGACTGAGATGCCGACTGATGCAGATAGGGGTAGATATAGGCATAGAGAAGGCAGCAGAACCCCAAACGATAGCGGCAGCGAATGAGACGTCTACAGAGACGCTGACAGAGGCTGCGACGCCGACAAAGACCCCGACTGAGGCAGAGGGGGGGTAGATATTGGCATAGAGAAGGCAGCAGACCCCCCAATCGACAGCGGCAGCAACTGAGACGCCTACAGGGACGCTTACAGAGGCCGTGACGCAGACTGAGATGCCGACTGAGGCAGATAGGGGTAGATATTGGCATAGAGAAGGCAGCAGACCCTCCAATCGACAGCGGCAACAACTGAGACGCCTACAGAGACGCTGATAGAGGTTGCGACGCCGACAGAGGCAGATAAGGGTAGATATAGGCTTACGGAAGGCAGCAGACCCCCCCAATCGACAGCGGCAGCGACTGAGACGGCTACAGAGACGCTGAAAGAGGCTGCGACGCCGACTGAGGCAGATAGGGGTAGGCATAGAGAAGGCAGCAGACCCCCCAATCGACAACGGCAGCGACTCAGATGCCTACAGAGATGCTGACAAGAGGCTGCGACGCCCACTGAGATGCCGACTGAAGCAGATAGGGGTAGATATAGGCATAGAGAAGGCAGTAGACCCCCAAACGACAGCGGCAGCGAATGAGACGTCTACAGAGACGCTGACAGAGGCTGCGACGCCGACTGAGACCCCGACTGAGGCAGAGAGGGGTAGATATTGGCATAGAGAAGGCAGCAGACCCCCCCAATCGACAGCGGCAGCAACTGAGACGCCTACAGATACGCTTACAGAGGCTGTGACGCCGACTGAGATGCCGACTGAGGCAGATAGGGGTAGATATTGGCATAGAGAAGGCAGTAGATCCTCCAATCGACAGCGACAACAACAGAGACGCCTACAGAGACGCTGATGGAGGCTGCGACGACGACTGAGTCAGATAGGGGTAGATATAGGCATAGAGAAGGCAACAGACCCCCCAATCGACAACGGCAGCGACGGAGATGCCTACAGATACGCTGACAAGAGGCTGCGACGCCGACTGAGACGCCGAATGAGGCAGATAGCGGTATATATATGCATAGAGAAGGCAACAGACCCCTCAATCGACAACGGCAGCGACTGAGATGCCCGCAGAGACGCTGACAAGAGGCTGTGACGCCGACTGAGACGCCGACTGATTCAGATAGGGGTAGATATAGGCATAGAGAAGGCAGCAGACCCCCAAACGACAGCGGCAGCGAATGAGACGCCTACAGAGACGCTGAGAGAGACTGCGACGCCGACTGAGACGCCGACTGAGGCAGATAGGGGTAGATATAGGCATGGAAAAGGCAGCAGACCCCCCAATCGACAGCGGCAGCGACTGAGACGTCTAGAGAGACGCCCACAGAAGCTGCGACGCTGACAGAGGCTGCGACGCCGACTGATACGCCGACTGAGGCAGAGAGGGTTAGACATAGGCATAGAGAAGGCAGCAGACAACCCAATCGACAGCGGCAACAACTGAGACGCCTACAGAGACGCTAATAGAGGCTGCGACGCCGACTTATATGCCGACTGAGGCAGATAGGCGTAGATATAGGCATAGAGAAGGCAGCAGACCCCCAATCGACAGCGGCAGCGAATGAAACGCCTACAGAGATGCTGACAGAGGCTGCAACGCCGACTGAGACCCCGCCTGAGGCAGAGAGGGGTAGATACTGGCATAGAGAAGGCAGCTGACCCCCCAATCGACAGTGACAGCATCTGAGATGCCTACAAAGACGCTGACAAGAGGCTGCGACGCCGACGGAGATGCCGACTGAGGCAGATAGGGGTAGATATAGGCATAGAGAAGGCAGCAGACCCCCCAATCGACAGCGGCAACAACTGAGACGCCTACAGAGACGCTAACATAGGCTGTGACGCCGACTGAGATGCCGACTGAGGCAGATAGGGGTAGATATTGGCATTGAGAAGGCAGCAGACCCTCCAATCGACAGCGGCAACAACTGAGACGCCTACAGAGACGCTGATAGAGGTTGCGACGCCGACTGAGGCAGATAGGGGTAGGCATAGAGAAGGCAGCAGACCCCCCAATCGACAACGGCAGCAACTCAGATGCCTAAAGAGACGCTGACAAGAGGCTGCAACGCCGACTGAGATGCCGACTGAAGCAGATAGGGGTAGATATAGGCACAGAGAAGGCAGCAGACCCCCAAACGACAGCAGCAGCGAATGAGACTTCTACAGAGACGCTGACAGAGGCTGCTACGCCGACTGAGACCCCGACTGAGGCAGGTAGGGGTAGATATGCGCATAGAGAAGGCAGCAGACCCACCAATCGACAGCGGCAACAACTGAGACGCTGACAGAGGCTGCGACGCCGACTGATACGCCGACTGAGGCAGATAGGGGTAGATATAGGCATATAGAACGAAGCAGACCCACCAATCGACAGCGGCAACAACTGAGATGCCTACAGAGACGCTGATAGAGGCTGCGACGCCGACAGAGATGCCGACTGAGGCAGATAGGGGTAGATATAGGCATACTGAAGGCAGCAGACCCCCAATCGACAGCGGCAGCGACTGAGACGCCTACAGAGACGCTGACAAAGGCTGCGACACTGACAGAGGCTGCGACGCTGACAGAGGCTGCGACGCCGACTTTGACGCCGACTGAGGCAGAGAGGGTTAGATATAGGCATAGAGAAGGCAGCAGACCCCCCAATCGACAGCGGCAGCGACTGAGGCGCCTACAGAGATGTTGACAGAGGCTGCGACGCCCACTGAGACGCCGACTGAGACAGAGAGGGGTAGATATTGCCATAGAGAAGGCAGCAGACAACCCAATCGACAGCGGCAGCGACTGAGCCGCCTACAGAGACGCTGAGAGAGGCTGCGACGCCGACTGAGGCAGATAGGGGTAGGCATAGAGAAGGCAACAGACCCCCCAATCGACAGCGGCAGCGACTGAGACGCCTACAGAGATGTTGACAGAGGCTGCGACGCCCACTGAGACGCCGACTGAGGCAGAGAGGGGTAGATATTGCCATAGAGAAGGCAGCAGACAACCCAATCGACAGCGGCAGCGACTGAGCCGCCTACAGAGACGCTGAGAGAGGCTGCGACGCCGACTGAGGCAGATAGGGGTAGGCATAGAGAAGGCAACAGACCCCCCAATCGACAACCGCAGCAACTCAGATGCCTAAAGAGACGCTGACAAGAAGCTGCGACGCCGACTGAGATGCCGACTGAAGCAGATAGGGGTAGATATAGGCATAGAGAAGGCAGCAGACCCCCAAACGACAGCGGCGGCGAATGAGACGTCTACAGAGACGTTGACAGAGGCTGCAACGCCGACTGAGACCCCAACTGAGGCAGAAGGGGGTAGATATTGGCCTAGAGAAGGCAGCAGACCCCCAATCGACAGCGGCAGCGACTGAGACGCCTACAGAGACGCTGACAAAGGCTGCGACACTGACAGAGGCTGCGACGCTGACAGAGGCTGCGACGCCGACTTTGACGCCGACTGAGGCAGAGAGGGTTAGATATAGGCATAGAGAAGGCAGCAGACCCCCCAATCGACAGCGGCAGCGACTGAGACGCCTACAGAGATGTTGACAGAGGCTGCGACGCCCACTGAGACGCCGACTGAGGCAGAGAGGGGTAGATATTGCCATAGAGAAGGCAGCAGACAACCCAATCGACAGCGGCAGCGACTGAGCCGCCTACAGAGACGCTGAGAGAGGCTGCGACGCCGACTGAGGCAGATAGGGGTAGGCATAGAGAAGGCAGCAGACCCCCCAATCGACAACCGCAGCAACTCAGATGCCTAAAGAGACGCTGACAAGAGGCTGCGACGCCGACTGAGATGCCGACTGAAGCAGATAGGGGTAGATATAGGCATAGAGAAGGCAGCAGACCCCCAAACGACAGCGGCAGCGAATGAGACGTCTACAGAGACGTTGACAGAGGCTGCTACGCCGACTGAGACACCGACTGAGGCAGAAGGGGGTAGATATTGGCATAGAGAAGGCAGCAGACCTCCCAATCGACAGTGACAGCGACTGAGATGCCTACAGAGACGCTGACAAGAGGCTGCGGCGCCGACTGAGACGCCGACTGAGGCAGATAGGGGTAGATATAGGCATAGAGAAGGCAGCAGACCCCCAAAAGACAGCGGCAGCGAATGAGACGTCTACAAAGACTCTGACAGAGGCTGAGACGCCGACTGCGACCCCGACTGAGGCAGAGAGGGGTAGATATTGGCATAGAGAAGGCAGCAGACCCCCCAATCGACAGCGGCAACGACCGACACGCCTACAGAGACGCTCACAGAGGCTGCGACGCCGACTGACACCCCGACTGAGGCAGAGAGGGGTAGATATTGCCATAGAGAAGGCAGCAGACAACCCAATCGACAGCGGCAGCGACTGAGACGCCTACAGAGACGCTGAGAGAGGCTACGACGCCGACTGAGGCAGATAGGGATAGATATAGGCATAGAGAAGGCAGCAGACCCCCCAATCGACAGCGGCAGCGACTGAGACGAATACAGAGACGTTGACAGAGGCTGCGACGCCGACTGAGACGCCGACTGAGGCAGATAGGGGTAGATATAGGCATAGAGAAGGCAGCAGACCCCCCAATCGACAACGGCAGCGACTGAGATGCCTACAGAGACGCTGACAAGAGGCTGCGGCACCGACTGAGACGCCGACTGAGGCAGATAGGGGTAGATATAGGCATAGAGAAGGCAGCAGACCCCCCATTCGACAGCGGCTGCGACTGAGACTTCTAGAGAGACGCCGACAGAGGCTGCGACGCTGACAGAGGCTGCGACGCTGACAGAGGCTGCGACGCTGATAGAGGCTGCGACGCTGACAGAGGCTGCGACGCCGACTGAGACGCCGACTGAGGCAGAGAGGGTTAGACATAGGCATAGAGAAGGCAGCAGACAACCCAATCGACAGCGGCAACAACTGAGACGCCTACAGAGACGCTGACAGAGGCTGCGACGCCGACTGAGACGCCGACTGAGGCAGAGAGGGTTAGACATAGGCATAGAGAAGGCAGCAGACCCCCCAATCGACAACGGCAGCGACTGAGATGCCTACAGAGACGCTGACAAGAGGCTGCGGCACCGACTGAGACGCCGACTGAGGCAGATAGGGGTGGATATAGGCATAGAGAAGGCAGCAGACCCCCCAATCGACAACGGCAGCGACTGAGATGCCTACAGAGACGCTGACAGAGGCTGCGAAGCCGACTGTGACGCCGACTAAGGCAGATACTGGTAGATATAGGCAAAGAGAAGGCATCAGACCCCCCAATCGACAGCGGCAGCTACTGAGACGCATTCAGAGAGGTTGACAGAGGCTGCGACGCCGACTGAGACGCCGACTGAGACGCCGACTGAGGCAGATAAGGGTAGATATAGGCATAGAGAAGGCAGCAGACCCCCCCAATCGACAGCGGCAGCGACTGAGACGCCTACAGAGATGCTCGCAGAAGTTGCGACGCCGACTAAGACGCCGACTGAGGCAGATAAGGACAGATATAGGCATAGAGAAGGCAGCAGACACCCCAATCGACAGCGGCAACGACTGACACGCCTACAGAGATGCTCACAGAGGCTACGACGCCGACTGACACCCCGACTGAGGCAGAGAGGGGAAGATATTGCCATAGAGAAGGCAGCAGACAACCCAATCGACAGCGGCAGCGACTGAGACGCCTACAGAGACGCTGAGAGAGGCTATGACGCCGACTGAGGCAGATAGGAATAGATATAGGCATAGAGAAGGCAGCAGACCCCCCAATCGACAGCGGCAGCGACTGAGACGCCTACAGAGACGTTGACAGAGGCTGCGACGCCCACTGAGACGCCGACTGAGGCAGATAGGGGTGGATATAGGCTTACAGATGGCAGCAGACCCCCAATCGACAGCTGCAGCGACTGATACGGCTACAGAGACGCTGAGAGAGGCTGCGACGCCGACTGAGGCAGATAGGGGTAGGCATAGAGAAGGCAGCAGACCCCCCAATCGACAACCGCAGCAACTCAGATGCCTAAAGAGACGCTGACAAGAGGCTGCGACGCCGACTGAGATGCCGACTTAAGCAGATAGGGGTAGATATAGGCATAGAGAAGGCAGCAGACCCCCAAACGACAGCGGCAGCGAATGAGACGTCTACAGAGACGTTGACAGAGAGCTGCTACGCCGACTGAGACGCCGACTGAGGCAGAAGGGGGTAGATATTGGCATAGAGAAGGCAGCAGACCTCCCAATCGACAGTGACAGCGACTGAGATGCCTACAGAGACGCTGACAAGAGGCTGCGGCGCCGACTGAGACGCCGACTGAGGCAGATAGGGGTAGATATAGGCATAGAGAAGGCAGCAGACCCCCAAAAGACAGCGGCAGCGAATGAGACGTCTACAAAGACTCTGACAGAGGCTGAGACGCCGACTGCGACCCCGACTGAGGCAGAGAGGGGTAGATATTGGCATAGAGAAGGCAGCAGACCCCCCAATCGACAGCGGCAGCAACTGAGACGCCTACTGAGACGCTGATAGAGGTTGCGACGCCGACTGAGGCAGATAGGGGTAGATATAGGCTTACAAAAGGCAGCACACCCCCCAATCGACAGCGGCAGCGACTGAAACGGCTACAGAGACGCTGAGAGAGACTGCGACGCCGACTGAGGCAGATAGGGGTAGGCATAGAGAAGGCAGCAGACCCCCCAATCGACAACGGCAGCGACTCAAAAGCCTACAGAGACGCTGACAAGAGGCTGCGACGCCGACTGAGATGCCGACTGATGCAGATAGGGGTAGATATAGGCATAGAGAAGGCAGCAGAACCCCAAACGATAGCGGCAGCGAATGAGACGTCTACAGAGACGCTGACAGAGGCTGCGACGCCGACAAAGACCCCGACTGAGGCAGAGGGGGGGTAGATATTGGCATAGAGAAGGCAGCAGACCCCCCAATCGACAGCGGCAGCAACTGAGACGCCTACAGGGACGCTTACAGAGGCCGTGACGCAGACTGAGATGCCGACTGAGGCAGATAGGGGTAGATATTGGCATAGAGAAGGCAGCAGACCCTCCAATCGACAGCGGCAACAACTGAGACGCCTACAGAGACGCTGATAGAGGTTGCGACGCCGACAGAGGCAGATAAGGGTAGATATAGGCTTACGGAAGGCAGCAGACCCCCCCAATCGACAGCGGCAGCGACTGAGACGGCTACAGAGACGCTGAAAGAGGCTGCGACGCCGACTGAGGCAGATAGGGGTAGGCATAGAGAAGGCAGCAGACCCCCCAATCGACAACCGCAGCAACTCAGATGCCTAAAGAGACGCTGACAAGAGGCTGCGACGCCGACTGAGATGCCGACTGAAGCAGATAGGGGTAGATATAGGCATAGAGAAGGCAGCAGACCCCCAAACGACAGCGGCAGCGAATGAGACGTCTACAGAGACGTTGACAGAGGCTGCTACGCCGACTGAGACACCGACTGAGGCAGAAGGGGGTAGATATTGGCATAGAGAAGGCAGCAGACCTCCCAATCGACAGTGACAGCGACTGAGATGCCTACAGAGACGCTGACAAGAGGCTGCGGCGCCGACTGAGACGCCGACTGAGGCAGATAGGGGTAGATATAGGCATAGAGAAGGCAGCAGACCCCCAAAAGACAGCGGCAGCGAATGAGACGTCTACAAAGACTCTGACAGAGGCTGAGACGCCGACTGCGACCCCGACTGAGGCAGAGAGGGGTAGATATTGGCATAGAGAAGGCAGCAGACCCCCCAATCGACAGCGGCAACGACCGACACGCCTACAGAGACGCTCACAGAGGCTGCGACGCCGACTGACACCCCGACTGAGGCAGAGAGGGGTAGATATTGCCATAGAGAAGGCAGCAGACAACCCAATCGACAGCGGCAGCGACTGAGACGCCTACAGAGACGCTGAGAGAGGCTACGACGCCGACTGAGGCAGATAGGGATAGATATAGGCATATAGAAGGCAGCAGACCCCCCAATCGACAGCGGCAGCGACTGAGACGAATACAGAGACGTTGACAGAGGCTGCGACGCCCACTGAGACGCCGACTGAGTCAGATAGGGGTGGATATAGGCATAGAGAAGGCAGCAGACCCCCCAATCGACAACGGCAGCGACTGAGATGCCTACAGAGACGCTGACAAGAGGCTGCGGCACCGACTGAGACGCCGACTGAGGCAGATAGGGGTAGATATAGGCATAGAGAAGGCAGCAGACCCCCCATTCGACAGCGGCTGCGACTGAGACTTCTAGAGAGACGCCGACAGAGGCTGCGACGCTGACAGAGGCTGCGACGCTGACAGAGGCTGCGACGCTGATAGAGGCTGCGACGCTGACAGAGGCTGCGACGCCGACTGAGACGCCGACTGAGGCAGAGAGGGTTAGACATAGGCATAGAGAAGGCAGCAGACAACCCAATCGACAGCGGCAACAACAGAGACGCCTACAGAGACGCTGACAGAGGCTGCGACGCCGACTGAGACGCCGACTGAGGCAGAGAGGGTTAGACATAGGCATAGAGAAGGCAGCAGACCCCCCAATCGACAACGGCAGCGACTGAGATGCCTACAGAGACGCTGACAAGAGGCTGCGGCACCGACTGAGACGCCGACTGAGGCAGATAGGGGTGGATATAGGCATAGAGAAGGCAGCAGACCCCCCAATCGACAACGGCAGCGACTGAGATGCCTACAGAGACGCTGACAGAGGCTGCGAAGCCGACTGTGACGCCGACTAAGGCAGATACTGGTAGATATAGGCAAAGAGAAGGCATCAGACCCCCCAATCGACAGCGGCAGCTACTGAGACGCATTCAGAGAGGTTGACAGAGGCTGCGACGCCGACTGAGACGCCGACTGAGACGCCGACAGAGGCAGATAAGGGTAGATATAGGCATAGAGAAGGCAGCAGACCCCCCCAATCGACAGCGGCAGCGACTGAGACGCCTACAGAGATGCTCACAGAAGTTGCGACGCCGACTAAGACGCCGACTGAGGCAGATAAGGACAGATATAGGCATAGAGAAGGCAGCAGACACCCCAATCGACAGCGGCAACGACTGACACGCCTACAGAGATGCTCACAGAGGCTACGACGCCGACTGACACCCCGACTGAGGCAGAGAGGGGAAGATATTGCCATAGAGAAGGCAGCAGACAACCCAATCGACAGCGGCAGCGACTGAGACGCCTACAGAGACGCTGAGAGAGGCTGCGACGCCGACTGAGGCAGATAGGAATAGATATAGGCATAGAGAAGGCAGCAGACCCCCCAATCGACAGCGGCAGCGACTGAGACGCCTACAGAGACGTTGACAGAGGCTGCGACGCCCACTGAGACGCCGACTGAGGCAGATAGGGGTGGATATAGGCTTACAGATGGCAGCAGACCCCCAATCGACAGCTGCAGCGACTGATACGGCTACAGAGACGCTGAGAGAGGCTGCGACGCCGACTGAGGCAGATAGGGGCAGGCATAGAGAAGGCAGCAGACCCCCCAATCGACAACCGCAGCAACTCAGATGCCTAAAGAGACGCTGACAAGAGGCTGCGACGCCGACTGAGATGCCGACTTAAGCAGATAGGGGTAGATATAGGCATAGAGAAGGCAGCAGACCCCCAAACGACAGCGGCAGCGAATGAGACGTCTACAGAGACGTTGACAGAGAGCTGCTACGCCGACTGAGACGCCGACTGAGGCAAAAGGGGGTAGATATTGGCATAGAGAAAGCAGCAGACCTCCCAATCGACAGTGACAGCGACTGAGATGCCTACAGAGACGCTGACAAGAGGCTGCGGCGCCGACTGAGACGCCGACTGAGGCAGATAGGGGTAGATATAGGCATAGAGAATGCAGCAGACCCCCAAAAGACAGCGGCAGCGAATGAGACGTCTACAAAGACTCTGACAGAGGCTGAGACGCCGACTGCGACCCCGACTGAGGCAGAGAGGGGTAGATATTGGCATAGAGAAGGCAGCAGACCCCCCAATCGACAGCGGCAGCAACTGAGACGCCTACTGAGACGCTGATAGAGGTTGCGACGCCGACTGAGGCAGATAGGGGTAGATATAGGCTTACAAAAGGCAGCAGACCCCCCAATCGACAGCGGCAGCGACTGAAACGGCTACAGAGCCGCTGAGAGAGACTGCGACGCCGACTGAGGCAGATAGGGGTAGGCATAGAGAAGGCAGCAGACCCCCCAATCGACAATGGCAGCGACTCAGAAGCCTACAGAGACGCTGACAAGAGGCTGCGACGCCGACTGAGATGCCGACTGATGCAGATAGGGGTAGATATAGGCATAGAGAAGGCAGCAGAACCCCAAACGATAGCGGCAGCGAATGAGACGTCTACAGAGACGCTGACAGAGGCTGCGACGCCGACAAAGACCCCGACTGAGGCAGAGGGGGGGTAGATATTGGCATAGAGAAGGCAGCAGACCCCCCAATCGACAGCGGCAGCAACTGAGACGCCTACAGGGACGCTTACAGAGGCCGTGACGCAGACTGAGATGCCGACTGAGGCAGATAGGGGTAGATATTGGCATAGAGAAGGCAGCAGACCCTCCAATCGACAGCGGCAACAACTGAGACGCCTACAGATACGCTGATAGAGGTTGCGACGCCGATAGAGGCAGATAAGGGTAGATATAGGCTTACGGAAGGCAGCAGACCCCCCCAATCGACAGCGGCAGCGACTGAGACGGCTACAGAGACGCTGAAAGAGGCTGCGACGCCGACTGAGGCAGATAGGGGTAGGCATAGAGAAGGCAGCAGACCCCCAATCGACAACGGCAGCGACTCAGATGCCTACAGAGATGCTGACAAGAGGCTGCGACGCCCACTGAGATGCCGACTGAAGCAGATAGGGGTAGATATAGGCATAGAGAAGGCAGTAGACCCCCAAACGACAGCGGCAGCGAATGAGACGTCTACAGAGACGCTGACAGAGGCTGCGACGCCGACTGAGACCCCGACTGAGGCAGAGAGGGGTAGATATTGGCATAGAGAAGGCAGCAGACCCCCCCAATCGACAGCGGCAGCAACTGAGACGCCTACAGATACGCTTACAGAGGCTGTGACGCCGACTGAGATGCCGACTGAGGCAGATAGGGGTAGATATTGGCATAGAGAAGGCAGTAGATCCTCCAATCGACAGCGACAACAACAGAGACGCCTACAGAGACGCTGATGGAGGCTGCGACGACGACTGAGTCAGATAGGGGTAGATATAGGCATAGAGAAGGCAACAGACCCCCCAATCGACAACGGCAGCGACGGAGATGCCTACAGATACGCTGACAAGAGGCTGCGACGCCGACTGAGACGCCGAATGAGGCAGATAGCGGTAGATATATGCATAGAGAAGTCAACAGACCCCCCAATCGACAACGGCAGCGACTGAGATGCCCGCAGAGACGCTGACAAGAGGCTGTGACGCCGACTGAGACGCCGACTGATTCAGATAGGGGTAGATATAGGCATAGAGAAGGCAGCAGACCCCCAAACGACAGCGGCAGCGAATGAGACGCCTACAGAGACGCTGAGAGAGACTGCGACGCCGACTGAGATGCCGACTGAGGCAGATAGGGGTAGATATAGGCATGGAAAAGGCAGCAGACCCCCCAATCGACAGCGGCAGCGACTGAGACGTCTAGAGAGACGCCCACAGAAGCTGCGACGCTGACAGAGGCTGCGACGCTGACAGAGGCTGCGACGCCGACTGATACGCCGACTGAGGCAGAGAGGGTTAGACATAGGCATAGAGAAGGCAGCAGACAACCCAATCGACAGCGGCAACAACTGAGATGCCTACAGAGACGCTAATAGAGGCTGCGACGCCGACTGATATGCCGACTGAGGCAGATAGGCGTAGATATAGGCATAGAGAAGGCAGCAGACCCCCAATCGACAGCGGCAGCGAATGAGACGCCTACAGAGATGCTGACAGAGGCTGCAACGCCGACTGAGACCCCGCCTGAGGCAGAGAGGGGTAGATACTAGCATAGAGAAGGCAGCTGACCCCCCAATCGACAGTGACAGCAACTGAGATGCCTACATAGACGCTGACAAGAGGCTGCGACGCCGACGGAGATGCCGACTGAGGCAGATAGGGGTAGATATAGGCATAGAGAAGGCAGCAGACCCCCCAATCGACAGCGGCAAAAACTGAGACGCCTACAGAGACGCTAACAGAGGCTGTGACGCCGACTGAGATGCCGACTGAGGCAGATAGGGGTAGATATTGGCATTGAGAAGGCAGCAGACCCTCCAATCGACAGCGGCAACAACTGAGACGCCTACAGAGACTCTGATAGAGGTTGCGACGCCGACTGAGGCAGATAGGGGTAGATATAGGCTTACAGAAGGCAGCAGACCCCCCAATCGACAGCGGCAGCGACTGATACGGCTACAGAGACGCTGAGAGAGGCTGCGACGCCGACTGAGGCAGATAGGGGTAGGCATAGAGAAGGCAGCAGACCCCCCAATCGACAACGGCAGCAACTCAGATGCCTAAAGAGACGCTGACAAGAGGCTGCGACGCCGACTGAGATGCCGACTGAAGCAGATAGGGGTAGATATAGGCATAGAGAAGGCAGCAGACCCCCAAACGACAGCAGCAGCGAATGAGACTTCTACAGAGACGCTGACAGAGGCTGCTACGCCGACTGAGACCCCGACTGAGGCAGGTAGGGGTAGATATACGCATAGAGAAGGCAGCAGACCCACCAATCGACAGCGGCAACAACTGAGACGCTGACAGAGGCTGCGACGCCGACTGAGACGCCGACTGAGGCAGATATTGGTAGATATAGGCATATAGAACGAAGCAGACCCACCAATCGACAGCGGCAACAACTGAGATGCCTACAGAGACGCTGATAGAGGCTGCGACGCCGACAGAGATGCCGACTGAGGCAGATAGGGGTAGATATAGGCATACTGAAGGCAGCAGACCCCCAATCGACAGCGGCAGCGACTGAGACGCCTACAGAGACGCTGACAAAGGCTGCGACACTGACAGAGGCTGCGACGCTGACAGAGGCTGCGACGCCGACTTTGACGCCGACTGAGGCAGAGAGGGTTAGATATAGGCATAGAGAAGGCAGCAGACCCCCCAATCGACAGCGGCAGCGACTGAGACGCCTACAGAGATGTTGACAGAGGCTGCGACACCCACTGAGACGCCAACTGAGGCAGAGAGGGGTAGATATTGCCATAGAGAAGGCAGCAGACAACCCAATCGACAGCGGCAGCGACTGATCCGCCTACAGAGACGCTGAGAGAGGCTGCGACGCCGACTGAGGCAGATAGGGGTAGGCATAGAGAAGGCAACAGACCCCCCAATCGACAGCGGCAGCGACTGAGACGCCTACAGAGATGTTGACAGAGGCTGCGACGCCCACTGAGACGCCGACTGAGGCAGAGAGGGGTAGATATTGCCATAGAGAAGGCAGCAGACAACCCAATCGACAGCGGCAGCGACTGAGCCGCCTACAGAGACGCTGACAGAGGCTGCGACGCCGACTGAGGCAGATAGGGGTAGGCATAGAGAAGGCAACAGACAGCCCAATCGACAACCGCAGCAACTCAGATGCCTAAAGAGACGCTGACAAGAAGCTGCGACGCCGACTGAGATGCCGACTGAAGCAGATAGGGGTAGATATAGGCATAGAGAAGGCAGCAGACCCCCAAACGACAGCGGCAGCGAATGAGACGTCTACAGAGACGTTGACAGAGGCTGCAACGCCGACTGAGACCCCGACTGAGGCAGAAGGGGGTAGATATTGGCCTAGAGAAGGCAGCAGACCCCCAATCGACAGCGGCAGCGATTGAGACGCCTACAGAGACGCTGACAAAGGCTGCGACACTGACAGAGGCTGCGACGCTGACAGAGGCTGCGACGCCGACTTTGACGCCGACTGAGGCAGAGAGGGTTAGATATAGGCATAGAGAAGGCAGCAGACCCCCCAATCGACAGCGGCAGCGACTGAGACGCCTACAGAGATGTTGACAGAGGCTGCGACGCCCACTGAGACGCCGACTGAGGCAGATAAGGGTAGATATAGGCTTACGGAAGGCAGCAGACCCCCTAATCGACAGCGGCAGCGACTGAGACGGCTACAGAGACGCTGAAAGAAGCTGCGACGCCGACTGAGGCAGATAGGGGTAGGCATAGAGAAGGCAGCAGACCCCCCAATCGACAACGGCAGCGACTCAGATGCCTACAGAGATGTTGACAAGAGGCTGCGACGCCCACTGAGATGCCGACTGAAGCAGATAGGGGTAGATATAGGCATAGAGAAGGCAGCAGACCCCCAAACGACAGCGGCAGCGAATGAGACGCCTACAGAGATGCTCACAGAAGTTGCGACGCCGACTGAGACGCCGACTGAGACGCCGACTGAGACGCCGACTGAGACGCCGACTGAGACGCCGACTGAGACGCCGACTGAGGCAGATAAGGGTAGATATAGGCATAGAGAAGGCAGCAGACCCCCCCAATCGACAGCGGCAGCGACTGAGACGCCTACAGAGATGCTCACAGAAGTTGCGACGCCGACTGAGACGCCGACTGAGGCAGATAAGGATAGATATAGGCATAGAGAAGGCAGCAGACCCCCCAATCGACAGCGGCAACGACTGACACGCCTACAGAGACGCTCACAGAGGCCGCGACGCCGACTGACACACCGACTGAGGCAGAGAGGGGTAGATATTGCCATAGAGAAGGCAGCAGACAACCCAATCGACAGCGGCAGCGACTGAGACGCCTACAGAGACGCTGAGAGAGGCTACGACGCCGACTGAGGCAGATAGGGATAGATATAGGCATAGAGAAGGCAGCAGACCCCCCAATCGACAGCGGCAGCGACTGAGACGCCTACAGAGACGTTGACAGAGGCTGCGACGCCCACTGAGACGCCGACTGAGGCAGATAGGGGTGGATATAGGCATAGAGAAGGCAGCAGACCCCCCAATCGACAACGGCAGCGACTGAGATGCCTACAGAGACGCTGACAAGAGGCTGCGGCACCGACTGAGACGCCGACTGAGGCAGATAGGGGTAGATATAGGCATAGAGAAGGCAGCAGACCCCCCCCCAATCGACAGCGGCAGCGACTGAGACGTCTAGAGAGACGCCGACAGAGGCTGCGACGCTGACAGAGGCTGCGACGCTGACAGAGGCTGCGACGCCGACTGAGACGCCGACTGAGGCAGAGAGGGTTAGACA
Organism: Clusia tigrina; assembly: GCA_920105625.2. Taxonomy (NCBI): domain Eukaryota; kingdom Metazoa; phylum Arthropoda; class Insecta; order Diptera; family Clusiidae; genus Clusia; species Clusia tigrina. The sequence goes on along the minus strand of OV050031.1, from coordinate 77,754,009 downwards.
TAGGCATAGAGAAGGCAGCAGAGAACCCAATCGACAGCGGCAACAACTGAGACGCCTACAGAGACGCCTACAGAGACGCTGACAGAGGCTGCGACGCCGACTGAGACGCCGACTGAGGCAGATAGGGGTAGATATAGGCATAGAGAAGGAAGCAGACCCACCAATCAACAGCGGCAACAACTGAGATGCCTACAGAGACGCTGATAGAGGCTGCGACGCCGACAGAGATGCCGACTGAGGCAGATAGGGGTAGATATAGGCATACTGAAGGCAGCAGACCCCCCAATCGACAGCGGTAGCGACTGAGACGCCTACAGAGACGCTGACAAAGGCTGCGACGCTGACAGAGGCTGCGACGCTGACAGAGGCTGCGATGCCGACTGAGACGCCGACTGAGGCAGAGTGGGTTAGACATAGGCATAGATAAGGCAGCAGACAACCCAATCGACAGCGGCATCAACTGAGATGCATACAGAGACGCTGATAGAGGCTGCGACGCCGACTGAGATGCCGACTGAGGCAGATAGGGGTAGATATTGGCATAGAGAAGGCTGCAGACCCCCCCCAATCGACAGCGGCAGCGACTGAGACGACTACAGAGACGCTGACAGAGGCTGCGAAGCCGACTGTGATACCGACTGAGGCAGGTAGGGGTAGATAGACGCATAGAAAAGGCAGCAGACCCACCAATCGACAGTGGCAACAACTGAGACACCTAGAGAGACGCTGATAGAGGCTGTGACGCCGGCTGAGTTGCCGACTGAGGCAGATAGGGGTAGATATAGGCATAGAGAAGGCAACAGACCCCCCAATCGACAACGGCTGCGACGGAGATGCCTACAGATACGCTGACAAGAGGCTGCGACGCCGACTGAGACGCCGACTGAGGCAGATAGCGGTAGATATATGCATAGAGAAGGCAACAGACCCTCCAATCGACAGCGGCAACAACTGAGACGCCTACAGAGACGCTGATAGAGGTTGCGACGCCGACTGAGGCAGATAAGGGTAGATATAGGCTTACGGAAGGCAGCAGACCCCCCCAATCGACAGCGGCAGCGACTGAGACGGCTACAGAGACACTGAAAGAGGCTGCGACGCCGACTGAGGCTGATAGGGGTAGGCATAGAGAAGGCAGCAGACCCCCCAATCGACAACGGCAGCGACTCAGATGACTACATAGATGCTGACAAGAGGCTGCGACGCCCACTTAGATGCCGACTGAAGCAGATAGGGGTAGATATAGGCATAGAGAAGGCAGCAGACCCCAAACGACAGCGGCAGCGAATGAGATGTCTACAGAGACGCTGACAGAGGCTGCGACGCCGACTGAGACCCCGACTGAGGCAGAGAGGGGTAGATATTAGCATAGAGAAGGCAGCAGACCCCCCCAATCGACAGCGGCAGCAACTGAGACGCCTACAGATACGCTTACAGAGGCTGCGACGCCCACTGAGATGCCGACTGAAGCAGATAGGGGTAGATATAGGCATAGAGAAGGCAGCAGACCTCCAAACGACAGCGGCAGCGAATGAGACGCCTACAGAGACGCTGAGAGAGACTGCGACGCCGACTGAGACGCCGACTGAGGCAGATAGGGGTAGATATAGGCATGGAAAAGGCAGCAGACTCCCCAATCGACAGCGGCAGCGAGTGAGACGCCTACAGAGACGCTGACAGAGGCTGCGAAGCCGACTGTGACGCCGACTGAGGCAGGTAGGGGTAGATATAGGCATAGAGAAGGCAGCAGACCCACCAATCGACAGTGGCAACAACTGAGACGCCTACAGAGACGCTGATAGAGGCTGCGACGCCGACTGAAATGCCGACTTAGGCAGATACTGGTAGATATAGGCAAAGAGAAGGCATCAGACCCCCCAATCGTCAGCGGCAGCGACTGAGACGCATTCAGACACGCTGACAGAGGCTGCGACGCCGACTGAGGCAGATAAGAGTAGATATTGGCATAGAGAAAACAGCAGACCCCCCAATCGACAGCAGCAGCGACTGAGACACCTACAGAAATGCTAACAGAGGCTGCGAAGCCGACTGAGGCAGATAGGGGAAGATATAGGCATAGAGAAGTCCGCAGACCCCCCAATCAACAGCGCAGCTACTGAGACACCTACAGAGACGCTGACATAGGCTGCGACGCCGACTGAGACGCCGACTGAGGCAGATAGGGGTAGATATAGGCATAGAGAAGGCAGCAGACCCCCCAATCGACAGCGGCAGCTACTGAGACGCATTCAGAGAGGTTGACAGAGGCTGCGACGCCGACTGAGACGCCGACTGAGGCAGATAAGGGTAGATATAGGCATAGAGAAGGCAGCAGACCCCCCCCAATCGATAGCGGCAGCGACTGAGACGCCTACAGAGATGCTCACAGAAGTTGCGACGCCGACTGAGACGCCGACTGAGGCAGATAAGGATAGATATAGGCATAGAGAAGGCAGCAGACCCCCCAATCGACAGCGGCAACGACTGACACGCCTACAGAGACGCTCACAGAGGCTGCGACGCCGACTGACACCCCGACTGAGACAGAGAGGGATAGATATTGCCATAGAGAAGGCAGCAGACAACCCAATCGACAGCGGCAGCGACTGAGACGCCTACAGAGACGCTGAGAGAGGCTACGACGCCGACTGAGGCAGATAGGGATAGATTTAGGCATAGAGAAGGCAGAAGACCCCCAATCGACATCGGCAGCGACTGAGACGCCTACAGAGACGTTGACAGAGGCTGCGACGCCCACTGAGACGCCGACTGATGCAGATAGGGGTGGATATAGGCATAGAGAAGGCAGCAGACCCCCCAATCGACAACGGCAGCGACTGAGATGCCTACAGAGACGCTGACAAGAGGCTGCGGCACCGACTGAGACGCCGACTGAGGTAGATAGCGGTAGATATAGGCATAGAGAAGGCATCAGACCCCCCAATCGACAGCGGCAGCGACAGAGACGTCTAGAGAGACGCCGACAGAGGCTGCGACGCAGACTGAGACGCCGACTGAGGCAGAGAGGGTTAGACATAGACATAGATAAAGCAGCAGACAACCCAATCAACTGAGATGCATACAGAGACGCCGACTGAGATGCCGACTGAGGCAGATAGGGGTAGATATTGGCAAAGAGAAGGCAGCAGACACCCCAATCGACAGCGGCAGCGACTGAGACGCCTACAGAGACGCTGACAACAGGCTGCGACGCCGACTGAGACGCCGACTGAGGCAGATAGGGGTATATATAGCCATAGAGAAGGCAGCAGACCGCCCAATCGACAGCGGCAGCGACTGAGACACCTACAGAAATGCTAACAGAGGCTGCGAAGCCGACTGAGGCAGATAGGGGAAGATATAGGCATAGAGAAGTCCGCAGACCCCCCCAATCAACAGTGCAGCTACTGAGACACCTACAGAGACGCTGACAGAGGCTGCGAAGCCGACTGTGATGCCGACTGAGGCAGGTAGGGGTAGATAGAGGCATAGAGAAGGCAGCAGACCCACCAATCGACAGTGGCAACAACTGAGACGCCTAGAGAGACGCTGATAGAGGCTGTGACGCCGGCTGAGTTGCCGACTGAGGCAGATAGGGGTAGTTATTGGCAAAGAGAAGGCAGCAGACCCCCCAATCGACAGCGGCAGCGACTGAGACGCCTACAGAGACGCTGACAACAGGCTGCGACGCCGACTGAGACGCCGACTGAGGCAGATAGGAGTAGATATAGCCATAGAGAAGGCAGCAGACAGCTCAATCGACAGCGGCAGCGACTGAGACTTGTTCAAAAACGCTGAGAGAGGCAGCGACGCCGACTGAGGCAGATAGGGGTAGATATTGACATAGAGAAGGCAGCAGACCCCCCAATCGACAGTGGCAACAACTGAGACGCCTAGAGAGACGCTGATAGAGGTTGTGACGCCGGCTGAGTTGCCGACTGAGGCAGGTAGGGGTAGATATAGGCATAGAGAGCGCAGCAGACCCACCAATCGACAGCGGCAGCGACTGAGACGCATTCAGAGAGGTTGACAGTGGCTGCGACGCCGACTGACACCCCGACTGAGGCAGAGAGGGGTAGATATTGCCATAGAGAAGGCAGCAGACAACCCAATCGACAGCGGCAGCGACTGAGACGCCTACAGAGACGCTGAGAGAGGCTACGACGCCGACTGAGGCAGATAGGGGTAGATATAGGCATAGAGAAGGCAGCAGACCCCCCAATCGACAGCGGCAGCGACTAAGACGCCTACAGAGACGCTGACAGAGGCTGCGACGCCCACTGAGACGCCGACTGAGGCAGATAGGGGTAGATATAGGCATAGAGAAGGCAGCAGACCCTCCAATCGACAGCGAGAACAACTGAGACGCCTACAGAGACGCTGATAGAGGTTGCGACGCCGGCTGAGGCGCCGACTGAGGCAGATAGGGGTAGATATAAGCATAGAGAAGGCAGCAGACCCCCCAATCGACAGCGGCAGCGACTGAGACGTCTAGAGAGACGCCGACAGAGGCTGCGACGCTGACAGAGGCTGCGACGCTGACAGAGACTGCGACGCTGACAGAGGCTGCGACGCTGACAGAGGCTGCGACGCTGACAGAGGCTGCGACGCTGACAGAGGCTGCGACGCTGACAGAGGCTGCGACGCTGACAGAGGCTGCGACGCCGACTGAGACGCCGACTGAGGCAGAGAGGGTTAGACATAGGCATAGAGAAGGCAGCAGACAACCCAATCGACAGCGGCAACAACTGAGACGACTACAGAGACGCTGACAGAGGCTGCGACGCCGACTGAGACGCCGACTGAGGCAGATAGGGGTAGATATAGGCATAGAGAAGGAAGTAGACCCACCAATCGACAGCGGCAACAACTGAGATGCCTACAGAGACGCTGATAGAGGCTGCGACGCGAACTGAGATCCCGACTGAGGCAGATTGGGGTAGATATTGGCATAGAGAAGGCAGCAGACCCCCCAATCAACAGCGGCAGCGAGTGAGACGCCTACAGAGACGCTGACAGAGGCTGCGAAGCCGACTGTGACGCCGACTGAGGCAGGTAGGCATAGATATAGGCATAGAGAAGGCAGCAGACCCACCAATCGACAGTGGCAACAACTGAGACGCCTACAGAGACGCTGATAGAGGCTGCGACGCCGACTGAAATGCCGACTTAGGCAGATACTGGTAGATATAGGCAAAGAGAAGGCATCAGACCCCCCAATCGTCAGCGGCAGCGACTGAGACGCATTCAGACACGCTGACAGAGGCTGCGACGCCGACTGAGGCAGATAAGAGTAGATATTGGCATAGAGAAAACAGCAGACCCCCCAATCGACAGCAGCAGCGACTGAGACACCTACAGAAATGCTAACAGAGGCTGCGAAGCCGACTGAGGCAGATAGGGGAAGATATAGGCATAGAGAAGTCCGCAGACCCCCCAATCAACAGCGCAGCTACTGAGACACCTACAGAGACGCTGACATAGGCTGCGACGCCGACTGAGACGCCGACTGAGGCAGATAGGGGTAGATATAGGCATAGAGAAGGCAGCAGACCCCCCAATCGACAGCGGCAGCTACTGAGACGCATTCAGAGAGGTTGACAGAGGCTGCGACGCCGACTGAGACGCCGACTGAGACGCCGACTGAGGCAGATAAGGGTAGATATAGGCATAGAGAAGGCAGCAGACCCCCCCCAATCGATAGCGGCAGCGACTGAGACGCCTACAGAGATGCTCACAGAAGTTGCGACGCCCACTGAGACGCCGACTGAGGCAGATAAGGATAGATATAGGCATAGAGAAGGCAGCAGACCCCCCAATCGACAGCGGCAGCGACAGAGACGTCTAGAGAGACGCCGACAGAGGCTGCGACGCTGACAGCGGCTGCGACGCAGATTGAGACGCCGACTGAGGCAGAGAGGGTTATACATAGGCATAGATAAGGCAGCAGACAACCCAATCGACAGCGGCATCAACTGAGATGCATACAGAGACGCCGACTGAGATGCCGACTGAGGCAGATAGGGGTAGATATTGGCAAAGAGAAGGCAGCAGACACCCCAATCGACAGCGGCAGCGACTGAGACGCCTACAGAGACGCTGACAACAGGCTGCGACGCCGACTGAGGCAGATAGGGGAAGATATAGGCATAGAGAAGTCCGCAGACCCCCCCAATCAACAGCGCAGCTACTGAGACACCTACAGAGACGCTGACATAGGCTGCGACGCCGACTGAGACGCCGACTGAGGCAAATAGGATAGATATAGGCATAGAGAAGGCAGCAGACCCCCAATCGACAGCGGCATCGACTGACACTCCTACAGAGACGCTCACAGAGGCTGCGACGCCGACTGACACCCCGACTGAGGCAGAGAGGGGTAGATATTGCCATAGAGAAGGCAGCAGACAACCCAATCGACAGCGGCAGCGACTGAGACGCCTACAGAGACGCTGAGAGAGGCTACGACGCCGACTGAGGCAGATAGGGATAGATATAGACATAGAGAAGGCAGCAGACCCCCAATCGACAGCGGCAGCGACTGAGACGCCTACAGAGACGTTAACAGAGGCTGCGACGCCCACTGAGACGCCGACTGAGGCAGATAGGGGTGGATATAGGCATAGAGAAGGCAACAGACCCACCAATCGACAACGGCAGCGACTGAGATGCCTACAGAGACGCTGACAAGAGGCTGCGGCACCGACTGAAACGCCGACTGAGGCAGATAGGGGTAGATATAAGCATAGAGAAGGCAGCAGACCCCCCAATCGACAGCGGCAGCGACTGAGACGTCTAGAGAGACACCGACAGAGGCTGCGACGCTGACAGAGGCTGCGACGCTGACAGAGGCTGCGACGCCGACTGAGACGCCGACTGAGGCAGAGAGGGTTAGACATAGGCATAGAGAAGGCAGCAGACAACCCAATCGACAGCGGCAACAACTGAGACGCCTACAGAGACGCTGACAGGGGCTGCGACGCCGACTGAGACGCCGACTGAGGCAGATAGGGGTAGATATAGGCATAGAGAAGGAAGCAGACCCACCAATCAACAGCGGCAACAACTGAGATGCCTACAGAGACGCTGATAGAGGCTGCGACGCCGACAGAGATGCCGTCTGAGGCAGATAGGGGTAGATATAGGCATACTGAAGGCAGCAGACCCCCCAATCGACAGCGGTAGCCACTGAGACGCCTACAGAGACGCTGACAGAGGCTGCGACGCTGACAGAGGCTGCGACGCCGACTGAGACGCCGACTGAGGCAGAGAGGGTTAAACATAGGCATAGATAAGGCAGCAGACAACCCAATCGACATCGGCATAAACTGAATGCATACAGAGACGCTGATAGAGGCTGCGACGCCGACTGAGATGCCAACTGAGGCAGATAGGGGTAGATATTGGCATAGAGAAGGCTGCAGACCCCCCAATCGACAGCGGCAGCGACTGAGACGACTACAGAGACGCTGACAGAGGCTGCGAAGCCGACTGTGATGCCGACTGAGGCAGGTAGGGGTAGATAGAGGCATAGAGAAGGCAGCAGACCCACCAATCGACAGTGGCAACAACTGAGACGCCTAGAGAGACGCTGATAGAGGCTGTGACGCCGGCTGAGTTGCCGACTGAGGCAGATAGGGGTAGTTATTGGCAAAGAGAAGGCAGCAGACCCCCCAATCGACAGCGGCAGCGACTGAGACGCCTACAGAGACGCTGACAACAGGCTGCGACGCCGACTGAGACGCCGACTGAGGCAGATAGGAGTAGATATAGCCATAGAGAAGGCAGCAGACAGCCCAATCGACAGCGGCAGCGACTGAGACTTGTTCAAAAACGCTGAGAGAGGCAGCGACGCCGACTGAGGCAGATAGGGGTAGATATTGACATAGAGAAGGCAGCAGACCCCCCAATCGACAGTGGCAACAACTGAGACGCCTAGAGAGACGCTGATAGAGGTTGTGACGCCGGCTGAGTTGCCGACTGAGGCAGGTAGGGGTAGATATAGGCATAGAGAGCGCAGCAGACCCACCAATCGACAGCGGCAGCGACTGAGACGCATTCAGAGAGGTTGACAGTGGCTGCGACGCCGACTGACACCCCGACTGAGGCAGAGAGGGGTAGATATTGCCATAGAGAAGGCAGCAGACAACCCAATCGACAGCGGCAGCGACTGAGACGCCTACAGAGACGCTGAGAGAGGCTACGACGCCGACTGAGGCAGATAGGGGTAGATATAGGCATAGAGAAGGCAGCAGACCCCCCAATCGACAGCGGCAGCGACTAAGACGCCTACAGAGACGCTGACAGAGGCTGCGACGCCCACTGAGACGCCGACTGAGGCAGATAGGGGTAGATATAGGCATAGAGAAGGCAGCAGACCCTCCAATCGACAGCGAGAACAACTGAGACGCCTACAGAGACGCTGATAGAGGTTGCGACGCCGGCTGAGGCGCCGACTGAGGCAGATAAGAGTAGATATTGGCATAGAGAAGGCAGCAGACCCCCCAATCGACAGCGGCAGCGACTGAGACGCATTCAGAGAGGTTGACAGAGGCTGCGACGCCGACTGACACCCCGACTGAGGCAGAGAGGGGTAGATATTGCCATAGAGAAGGCAGCAGACAACCCAATCGACAGCGGCAGCGACTGAGACGCCTACAGAGACGCTGAGAGAGGCTACGACGCCGACTGAGGCAGATAGGGGTAGATATAGGCATAGAGAAGGCAGCAGACCCCCCAATCGACAACGGCAGCGACTGAGATGCCTACAGAGACGCTGACAAGAGGCTGCGGCACCGACTGATACGCCGACTGAGGCAGATATGGGTAGATATAGGCATAGAGAAGGCAGCAGACCCTCCAATCGACAGCGACAACAACTGAGACGCCTACAGAGACGCTGATAGAGGTTGCGACGCCGACTGAGGCATATAGGGGTAGATATAGGCTTACAGAAGGCAGCAGACCCCCCAATCGACAACGGCAGCGACTGAGATGCCTACAGAGACGCTGACAAGAGGCTGCGGCACCGACTGAAACGCCAACTGAAGCAGATAGGGGTAGATATAGGCATAGAGAAGGCAGCAGACCCCCCAATCGACAGCGGCAGCGACTGAGACGTCTAGAGAGACGCCGACAGAGGCTGCGTCGCTGACAGAGGCTGCGACGCTGACAGAGGCTGCGACGCCGACTGAGACGCCGACTGAGGCAGAGAGGGTTAGACATAGGCATAGAGAAGGCAGCAGACAACCCAATCGACAGCGGCAACAACTGAGACGCCTACAGAGACGCTGACAGAAGCTGCGACGCCGACTGAGACGCCGACTGAGGCAGAGAGGGTTAAACATAGGCATAGATAAGGCAGCAGATAACCCAATCGACAGCGGCATCAACTGAATGCATACAGAGACGCTGATAGAGGCTGCGACGCCGACTGAGATGCCGACTGAGGCAGATAGGGGTAGATATTGGCATAGAGAAGGCTGCAGACCCCCCAATCGACAGCGGCAGCGACTGAGACGACTACAGAGACGCTGACAGAGGCTGCGAAGCCGACTGTGATGCCGACTGAGGCAGGTAGGGGTAGATAGAGGCATAGAGAAGGCAGCAGACCCACCAGTCGACAGTGGCAACAACTGAGACGCCTAGAGAGACGCTGATAGAGGCTGTGACGCCGGCTGAGTTGCCGACTGAGGCAGATAGGGGTAGTTATTGGCAAAGAGAAGGCAGCAGACCCCCCAATCGACAGCGGCAGCGACTGAGACGCCTACAGAGACGCTGACAACAGGCTGCGACGCCAACTGAGACGCCGACTGAGGCAGATAGGAGTAGATATAGCCATAGAGAAGGCAGCAGACAGCCCAATCGACAGCGGCAGCGACTGAGACTTGTTCAAAAACGCTGAGAGAGGCAGCGACGCCGACTGAGGCAAATAGAGGTAGATATTGACATAGAGAAGGCAGCAGACCCCCCAATCGACAGTGGCAACAACTGAGACGCCTAGAGAGACGCTGATAGAGGTTGTGACGCCGGCTGAGTTGCCGACTGAGGCAGGTAGGGGTAGATATAGGCATGGAGAGCGCAGCAGACCCACCAATCGACAGCGGCAACAACTGAGACGCCCACAGAGACGCTGATAGAGGCTGCGACGCTGACTGAGATACCGACTGAGGCAGATTGTGGTAGATATTGGCATAGAGAAGGCAGCAGACCCCCCCAATCGACAGCGGCAGCGAGTGAGACGCCTACAGAGATGCTGACAGAGGTTGCGAAGCCGACTGTGACGCCGACTGAGGCAGGTAGGGGTAGATATAGGCATAGAGAAGGCAGCAGACCCACCAATCGACAGTGGCAACAACTGAGACGCCTACAGAGACGCTGATAGAGGCTGCGGCGCCGACTGAAATGCCGACTTAGGCAGATAGGGGTAGATATAGGCAAAGAGAAGGCATCAGACCCTCCAATCGTCAGCGGCAGCGACTGAGACGCATTCAGAGACGCTGACAGAGGCTGCGACGCCGGCTGAGGCGCCGACTGAGGCAGATAAGAGTAGATATTGGCATAGAGAAGGCAGCAGACCCCCAATCGACAGCGGCAGCGACTGAGACGCATTCAGAGAGGTTGACAGAGGCTGCGACGCCGACTGACACCCCGACTGAGGCAGAGAGGGGTAGATATTGCCATAGAGAAGGCAGCAGACAACCCAATCGACAGCGGCAGCGACTGAGACGCCTACAGAGACGCTGAGAGAGGCTACGACGCCGACTGAAGCAGATAGGGGTAGATATAGGCATAGAGAAGGCAGCAGACCCCCCAATCGACAGCGGCAGCGACTAAGACGCCTACAGAGACGCTGACAGAGGCTGCGACGCCCACTGAGACGCCGACTGAGGCAGATAGGGGTAGATATAGGCATAGAGAAGGCAGCAGACCCCCCAATCGACAACGGCAGCGACTGAGATGCCTACAGAGACGCTGACAAGAGGCTGCGGCACCGACTGATACGCCGACTGAGGCAGATAGGGGTAGATATAGGCATAGAGAAGGCAGCAGACCCTCCAATCGACAGCGACAACAACTGAGACGCCTACAGAGACGCTGATAGAGGTTGCGACGCCGACTGAGGCATATAGGGGTAGATATAGGCTTACAGAAGGCAGCAGACCCCCCAATCGACAGCGGCAGTGACTGAGACGCGTACAGAGACACTGACAGAGGCTGCGACGCCGACTGACACCCCGACTGAGGCAGAGAGGGGTAGATATTGGCATAGAGAAGACAGCAGACCCCCCAGTCGATAGCGGCAGCGACTGAGACGCCTACAGAGACGCTGACAGAGGCTACGACGCCGACTAAGACGCCGACTGAGGCAGCTAAGGGTAGATATAGGCATGGAAAAGGCAGCAGACCCCCCAATCGACAGCGGCAGCGACTGAGACCTCTAGAGAGACGCCGACAGAGGCTGCGACGCTGACAGACGCTGCGACGCCGACTGAGAAGCCGACTGAGGCAGAGAGAGTTAGACATAGGCATAGAGAAGGCAGCAGACAACCCAATCGACAGCGGCAACAACTGAGACGCCTACAGAGACGCTGACAGAGGCTGCGACGCCGACTAAGACGCCGACTGAGGCAGCTAGGGGTAGATATAGGCATAGAAAAGGCAGCAGACCCCCCAATCGACAGCGGCAGCGACTGACACCTCTAGAGAGACGCCGACAGAGGCTGCGACGCTGACAGACGCTGCGACGCCGACTGAGAAGCCGACTGAGGCAGAGAGAGTTAGACATAGGCATAGAGAAGGCAGCAGACAACCCAATCGACAGCGGCAGCAACTGAGATGCCTACAGAGATGCTGACAAGAGGCTGCGACGCCGACCGAGACGCCGACTGAGGCAGATAGGGGTAGATATAGGCATAGAGAAAGCAGCAGACCCCCCAAACGACAACGGCAGCGACTGAGATGCCTACAGAGACGCTGACAAAAGGCTGCGACGCCGAATTATGCAGATAGGGGTAGATATAGGCATAGAGAAGGCAGCAGACCCTCCAATCGACAGCGGCAACAACTGAGACGCATACAGAGACGCTGATAGAGGCTGGGACGCCGACTGAGATGCCGACTGAAGCAGATAGGGGTAGATATTATCACAGAGAAGGCAGCAGACCCCGCAATCGACAGCGGCAGCGAGTCAGACGCATACAGAGACGCTGATAGAGGCTGCGACGCCGACTGAGATGCCGACTGAAGCAGATAGGGGTAGATACTGGCATAGAGAAGGCAGCAGACCCCCCCAATCGACAGCGGCAGCAACTGAGACGCCTACAGAGACGCTGACAGAGGCTGTGACGCCGACTGAGATGCCGACTGAGGCAGATAGGGGTAGATATAGGCTTACAGAAGGCAGCAGACCCTCCAATCGACAGTGGTAGCGACTGAGACGCCTACAGAGACACTGACAGAGGCTGCGACGCCGACTGACACCCCGACTGAGGCAGAGAGGGGTAGATATTGGCATAGAGAAGGCAGCAGACCCCCCAGTCGCCAGCGGCAGCGACTGAGACGCCTACAGAGACGCTGACAAGAGGCTGCGACGCCGACCGAGACGCCGACTGAGGCAGATAGGGGTAGATATAGGCATAGAGAAGGCAGCAGACCCCCCAAACGACAACGACAGCGACTGAGATGCCTACAGAGACGCTGACAAAAGGCTGCGACGCCGAATTATGCAGATAGGGGTAGATATAGGCATAGAGAAAGCAGCAGACCCTCCAATCGACAGCGGCAACAACTGAGACGCATACGGAGACGCTGATAGAGGCTGCGACGCCGACTGAGATGCCGACTGAAGCAGATAGGGGTAGATATTGGCATAGAGAAGGCAGCAAACCCCCCAATCGACAGCGGCAGCGAGTGAGACGCATACAGAGACGCTGATAGAGGCTGCGACGCCGACTGAGATGCCGACTGAAGCAGATAGGGGTAGATATTGGCATAGAGAAGGCAGCAGACCCCCCCAATCGACAGCGGCAGCAACTGAGACGCCTACAGAGACGCTGACAGAGGCTGTGGCGCCGACTGAGATGCCGACTGAGGCAGATAGGGGTAGATATAGGCATAGAGAAGGTAGCAGACCCTCCAATCGACAGCGACAACAACTGAGACGCCTACAGAGACGCTGATAGAGGTTGCGACGCCGACTGAGGCATATAGGGGTAGATATAGGCTTACAGAAGGCAGCAGACCCCCCAATCGACAGCGGCAGCGACTGTGACGCCTACAGAGACACTGACAGTGGCTGCGACGCCGACTGAGAAGCCGACTGAGGCAGAGAGGGTTAGCCACAGGCATAGTGTTGGGGTATTGTCCTTGTTTGACGGGGGACGTCCTTCTGCTGCGCGCGTGTATCTGAAAAGCCTAAGCCACTTCGTTAAATAATCACTGCACTCTTTTTACGTTTAAAATAACCAGCCTTTATTACTTAGAATACTAACTCTTATATACTATTTACAATTCATAATTACAATACAAAAACTGACCTTTCTGGTGTTCCAGTTTCGCACCTGTTAATTGGTGTCAGTTGGTCAAGCCAACTGACCTACGCCAATCTGAAATGTTGATGGTGCATTCTAACTTTGAATGCCATTCGGTGGCTCGACTGCAAAACTGTAGCACCCTAAAAGTTTACATAATAAGTATTACATAGGTAATATTAATTCTAAATACTCGCACCCTAAAAATATGTGCTTTCTTATGTAACTTTAGCACATGCTAATCACACAGAATGTGTGGCATCTGTTAGGAGTCGATGCTGTGAGACACTACGCGCAGGCAGCTTGATTTTAGCTCACAACATCCCTCCCCTCTTTCTAAAAGAAGTTAGTGCAACTAACTTCTAATGAATCTTTACAATATTTTTCTCTTTTCTGCACTTTAAACAATCTGTGCATTTTCTTAATCCTATAGTACATATGTATAGTTTTTAATTTTTTCAAATTCGCCTTATTTGGGTTCAATTGTTGTATTCTGTTCTTTTTACTTTTGTGTTGTTTTCTTTTTTCCTCTTTTGTTTAATTTTGTTCTTTTATTTCTATCTTTTTTATTTTCTTCTTTTTTTCTATTGTTTTATTTTGTTCTTTTATTTCTATCTTTTTTTTTTTAGTTATATTCCCCTTTTTATATTTGGTCTTTCATCGACTCTTTTCTCACTGGCGTATATACAAACAAAATTACAAACTAATTACATATTTAGCTACGCTTCTTATAAATAGGGTCCTCTGCAATTGTTGGTCCTGGTAACGTCCGTCCTGCGAGAGTGAAGTCCCTCGATGAACTCTGCATACCCCTCCCTTCTTTCTGGATCGGTACGTACAAAGATATTATAAGTTGGCGATCTGGTTTGCCATTAAAACTTTGCTTTTAGTGGCCTTCTTCTATCAATTTATATAGTGTGCCCCACGGCTGTAAGTGGTACTGCCTCTGCTTATAGTATTCAACTTGTAAAAAAAACCATTTGGAAGACATGAGAGATTACAATACACCTTCTTCCTTTGCAGCAATGCGTTTTATGGTGGAAGTGTTTCTCTTGAGCTTCTTCATAATGGTATTTGACATCGTTTGGCTTTGATGTGGAGACAATCGGTATTTCTCTGAGACACACATTTAATGACGTAATTTGTGTACTCTGATCGGTAACCAGTCTCTGTGTCCTCTTGTATTAAATCATATTTCCTATGTAAATCATATTCCATATGTTCATACTCTAGATTGGACATACACTTCAATGAAGCAATTAACTTCCGTGAGCCAAATTTCCTCAGCTTATTATATTTGGTGGTGGTTTCAGTCACCCACCTTAAGCTTTTACCCATCTTCAACTTCTCCAAAATCGATTCTGTTGAGATTGTGATACACTCGGTGGACATTGTACTATAATTGTCCAATTCAAAACATGACTCCGCAAGGAAACTTGTTCTTTTTTCGTTGCTTGTCAATAACTTATCCACAACGCATTCAAATGCTGCGGCCATATGCCGTTTCGCAAAATTAAAATTACATCCGTCGCCATTCATCCCCAATCTAATATGTTGGCATCTTTGGGGTCACAAACCTTAGATAACTGCCAAAAATCTTTGTTTTTCAAAAACGCATCTTTCCGAATACTACGTTGGTCTTTTAGTCCGCACCGCCTTCCGATATCCGCTGTTCCCGGAACTTCCTGCTTCGCTTCACATCATCAGAGCTATATAGAGAACACCTATAATAAATTTCTTAATTTTCTAGTATACATTTTAGTTTGATATTTCTTCTATGTTTAATTTTTGCCGAACATTTCAGTCAATTTAATAAATGAATTTAAAAATTATATAACATTTAAATAAATACACTATATGTACTATATATACCCTTGGGTATAATTTTCCAATTTAGTATGATTTTTGTTTTTTTTTATTACAAATTTATATTTTAAATAATTAATTTTTGTAACTCTAATTATTTTCTAAACTACTTTTGATTCTAATCTGAACTTTGCACAGATTATAATTTTTTAATTTATAACTTTTCTTAAACATAAGCTATTCCAAAAAACAATATTTCTACAACATGCTTTTTTTATAATTGAATGCTATATCATTCAATTTGCCATCCACTCGTCTTCTCCCCTCACATTATCGGATTCGCTACCGTATCCTGGAGGAAAAGAGGACTGGACTATGCGTTTTCATAGCCATATAGGGCATCAGTTTTGCTCTGATTAATTTTTCGTACTCTTTTTCAACACGTGAGTTATCACTCATTTCAACTTTGAACCAAATCATTGGCCCTCCGACAAAAACCAGAATATTTAAGATAAACCCGATTGTGTCAAAACTTTGTCCATTGCATGACCATACCTTTCATCGCATACAATTACTTTTTATTTAAATTCACTTCTAGCCTGATATGTATATATACATTAACGATTCTATTTTCCATCCTGTAATCAGCCCGTATATGAATACATACATACATTCAAGGCGCTTTAAATTACCTAGAATTAATTGCTTATTTTCCCAATCAACCTATACTTTTTTTTTATATCCCAACATATACATTTATTCAAATTTCCATACGCTAATTTCCTAATCAATTAACAGTTAAAACCTATGTACGAGTATATATACATATAGCCTGCTGCAGTATCTGCAAATATATACATACGCACATACCCATTCCTCCTAACTAGAATACTTACTTCTTTAAATATACATTCGTACATTCATTCTTTATCTTATACACATATATACATACTCGTATATATACTTACTTCACCAGCAGTTCCGTTGCCTGGCGTTAATGCTCATGCATCGAATTTCAGTGCATACACTGCCGTATGTGTGTATGTACATATTCGAAGTTTTGTTTTATATTACTTACCCACGACTGTCTTATTATTTCATTTTATTTTTTAATTACGTGCAATATTTATCATTATTTAAAAAAAAATATTTTTCCCTACTATGCTTCGTTCGGCCACAGTGCATAATAAGCACTTTTATTACGTCAACTTTAATCGCTCGATTTTAAGTGGCACACTTCTACTGGCCTTGACTTTGATAATCGGAGCTGTGTGTTATCCGATATACACACGTACATGTTTACGTTGTTATTCTTGTGTTTACACTTGTAAAACACTGTCAACACATGTCTTTAGTTGTGTGGTCTTGTATGGAGTAATTTTAACAAATTATTATGTAGCTTTTTATTCTTGCCCTTAATCGTTACGACTGTTGTAACTGGGCTTCGGATCTCTGCTACCATATACGGACCTATCCACACAGGTGAGAGTTTATTTCTCCTGGCTTGATTCCTCATGAGTACCTGATCACCCACGTTCAAAACGACTGGGTTTAGTACCTTGTTATAGGCCTCCCTGGCTACTCGTTTAGCGCAATCCTGGTTTTCTCTGACCAACTCGTGCGCTCGCTGTAGCTGATACTTTTGCACTTTATTCGGGTCATCAGCATTGTACACTGGCGCACATTTGCGCTTCAGATTTGCTGGCATATTAAAATCAAACCCGTAGAGCGTCCTGAACGGAGTTTGCTTCGTTGATACATGTACCGTATTATTGTGTACATGCATTGCAGTGGTCAACCATTGATCCCAATTCGAGCCGTCTTCTTTGGCAAAACTGCGCAAGTACTCGGCCAAAGGTCGATGACTACGTTCCAATGAGCCATTTGCCTGTGGATGATATGGTGTTATGTGCAACTTCTTGATTCCCAGCATTTTACACGTTTCTGAGAATAGTTTTGATACGAAATTTGAACCATTGTCGGTTATCAAAACCTTAGATATGTTGTAACGTGCTATAATTTCATCAAAGAATGCTTTGGCTACCGTACCTGCTTCCGCATCAGGTATAGCCACGCACGCCATATACTTTGAGAAATCATCTTGGAACGTCAAGATGTATTTATTGCCCGAAACAGTCTCAGGTAAAATACCTACAATATCCATATGAACTTTATCAAATGGCTGTTTTGGTGTGTCAGTTAGCACCATGGGCATCTTGGTTAGCCTTGAACTTTTGTTGGCCTGGCACTTTGGGCAACTTCTTACATATTTTTTTATGTCTTTGAGCATACCTTTCCATCCGTATACTCGCCTAATCCTATCATGGGTTTTCCAGAATCCCTGGTGTCCACCTAGAGGTGAATCATGGAAACCTTTTAACACAGCCTGGATATCCTTTATATCCTTCAGCCATTCCACACTACTGGCTCTTTGTTCATTAGCAGCGTCACCCGCATTGCTAACATTTCCTGTTGCATCAATTTTATCCCCTTGAATTCTCTCGGTCTTCTCCTTATCCGACCGTGCTTTGGACCTTGTTTGCACTACTGATACTTTCTGTGCCTGCGGTACTCTGCTGAGTGCATCGGCATTCAGATTCTTTTTCCCAGGTTTGTATATGATTTCAAAATCATACTCAGACAATTTGTGTCTGAACCTGGCTAGCCTAGATGTTTGGTCTTTCAAATTGGCTATGCCTCTTAACGGCTGGTGATCAGTATATATCCTAAATGGGCGTCCTAGCAGATATGCTCTAAAATTCTTCGTGGCCCACACTATGGCTAGAAATTCCTTCTCTATTGTGGAGTATCTCTTCTCCGTGTCGCTAAGCGCTCTGCTTGCGAATGCTATTGGTCGGTCATCACCGACTTCCCCTTGTGACAATACTGCCCCTAATGCTTCATTGCTAGCATCAGTGG
Organism: Clusia tigrina; assembly: GCA_920105625.2. Taxonomy (NCBI): domain Eukaryota; kingdom Metazoa; phylum Arthropoda; class Insecta; order Diptera; family Clusiidae; genus Clusia; species Clusia tigrina. The sequence goes on along the minus strand of OV050031.1, from coordinate 77,735,752 downwards.
TCAACAAAAAAGTTTGCTCAAAGTCGGGGTACGCCAAAATTGGTGGCGAGCTAATTATCTCCTTTAGCCTCTCGAATGCTTGCTGACATCTCTCTGTCCATTCGAACTTTGCTTCTTTTCGTAGCAACTTATTAATGGGCAAAGCAATTCCGGCTAGTCCTTCCACGAACTTTCTATAATAGTTCACTAGTCCTAGGAATGCTTGCACTTCCTTTCTATTTCTCGGAATCGCTAGATTTTTAACGCATTCCACCTTCTGCGGGTCAGGCAGTGCTCCTGCTTCTGAGCAACGATGGCCTAAATAAACCACCTCTCTTCGCAAAAATTGACACTTCTCCGTGTTCAATTTCAAATTGTGTTCTCGTAATTTCTGGAGCACCTTGCACAAGCGTTGCGAATGCTGCTGCAAGTTCTTCCCATAAATTACAATATCATCGAGGTACACAAAACAATCTAACCCTTGTAAGCCTGTTAGCACATGGTTCATTAGCCGTTGGAAAGTAGCCGGTGCTCCTGTTAATCCAAACGGCATTCTATTAAACTCATAATGCCCTAAACCGGTGCTGAACGCGGTTTTCTGCTTATCTTGGGTATCCACCAGAACTTGGTGGTAGCCACTCGCTAAATCAAGTGTAGAAAAATATCTACTGTGTCCCAATTGATCCAGTATCTCTTCTATCCTTGGTATTGGGAACACCTGCTTGATAGTGGCGTCGTTCAATTTCCTAAAATCAACGACCATTCTCCACTTCTTCTGACCCTGAGCACCTCCCTTCTTTGGCACCAAAATTATTGGTGAATTCCAAGGCGAGATACTCGGCGAAATAATGTTATCTTTCAACATTCCCTCCACTTGCCTATTTACCTCATCTTTGTGAGCTTGCGGCAATCTGTACTGTTTCTGGTTAATTGGTGCTTGATCCACTCTAGTAGGTATTTCATGCTCTACCTCTGGTGTATATGTTAACTGGTCTCCTTCCAGCAAAAATATGTCATGGAATGACGCACAAATGGCTTCTATTGATGCCTTCTCTTCTGGATTCACGCTTGGGTCCAACTTCAAGGATTCTAGCACCCTCTCCATTCTTTTTCTTATATCTACCTGCTTAATCTGATTCACCCATCTATAATTCGGTTCCTTAAAATTATCATAACTAGTGAACTTGGGCCTAAAATCCTCCTCCATCAGGTAGTCCTTTTCCGATGCGTTGAGTACGCAAGCGTACACCTTACCCTTGTCAACGTGCGTTATGGTTTCTCCCATATATACGCCCTCCGTTAGCTGCTGCTTGTGCAAAACAAGAGTCCTAAGTTTTGTGTTTACATCCATAGTAACTACTCTGGTTGACCTTGCATTCACTACCTCCATACAATTCTTAACCTTATTCACGTTTCCTTCTTGCCATGACATTAATGGAAAAGTAAGGATTCTATGCTTATTGTTATCATAGAATGATAACTGCTTGTCGAGCGCATCCAGTATGGTGCGTCCCCAAAGATTATCGCGGCCAATTATCCCATCAGCCGGGATACCTTTCCTATCGACTTCCACTGCGTGCATTCTAAAACTCATACCCTTTACTCCACTGTGCCCTATTCTGAGCGACCCCAATGTCCTAATGCACCCTCCAAACGCTCCGTTAAGCGTTCTTAAGTCCATTTGATTAATGTCTAGCCCCTTCCGTAAAACACTAGATTTTACGAGGCTAGTGTCCGCCCCTGAATCTACTAATAGCACTAGCTTTCCACTCGCTGCCTCCTCGCAGGGTATCTCGATGAAGGCATCACCTATCCTGCTCATAGCGAAGCAACCTCCTTTTGTTCCCAATATGGACGTGTATCCACTCCCTAACTCTTCGTGATACTGGAGAGCCTCTTGCTCCTCCTTCTCCTGGACTGTAGTTCCTATATTACTAGTCCCACGTACTTCCGGCCTTATTATTACTTCCTTTCTTTTGGCTTTCCAGTCTATTGGCCTCGACTGGGCCGCTGGAAGTTTCCCTGGTTCCTTTGTTGGGATTGTCTATCCCTGCATTCCGCTGCCCGATGTCCCATCTGTCCACATGAGAAGCATCTCAATCCCTGTATGTTATTGCCTATCCTTGGTTCACTTCTAGAATCCCAACTTGGTCGCTGCTGACCACTCCCAGTTCTGAAAGGATTTCTTCCTTGGTTAATTCCTTCTGTTGAATTAACTCTGGGACTACTGAAGTTACCCCTGCTGTCCCTCAAGGTTGGAACCGGGCGACTCGTTGCTGGCTGCCTTTTACTCTGATTCCATTTAGTGTCTACTTGGCACTGTCTACTTGCCTCATGACCGTAAGTTTGGCACTCCAAACAGTAGGGCGTGTTTTTGCGTGTAACGCATTCATCCCTTGTATGCCCTGGCTTATGACAGAATGAGCAAATGGGTTTCCTTGGCTGAAAATCTTGTTCTCTTTGTTGCGAAAATTGACCCATCAATCTACCAATTCCACATCTGTTTTGCTGCTGTACTGTTCCTACCTCTGCAGGAGCATCAGTCCAGCAGATTCCACCTGTTGTCGCTCGCTGTTGTATTGCTGCTTCAGCTAAAGAGACCGCCTCCACCAACTCTGCCATACTCCTCGGCGTGAGAGTAAGAGTATAATTAGCTAAATCCCTATTTATCAGGCCTGCCTTGAACACAGAAATCATAGTCCGTTCTACTTGAGCCTTGTATGCTGCAACATTTTCTGGAAACTGCCTGTTGGCTTCCGTCTCAGCAGCGTTCCCCAGAGACTGAAGCCTTCGTCCCCAGGCTCTCAATTCCTCCCCAGGTCTCTGAGTTGATTCCTGAATTTCCCATACAAGACAGTCGTATGACTTTTGTTTTAAATACGTCCTATCCAAAAGTGCATATAATTCTGTCAGGGTGCTTACTGAGCTATGCACCAGTAAATCAAACGCATCACCTGTGGTTCTTTGCCTAATACACTTTATTAAGTGTTCCCTGTCCGCTTCCGAAACACTCTGTTGCGCTAGCTCACAACCTTCTTTGAAGCGCCGGATCTCAGTTCTCAGGTCATACAACTCGACTCCTGAGAACATGGGCACCAACTTCTCCACCGCATGAGCAACTTGCAGAATGCCCATTTTATAGCTTTGTGTTTTCTCAATTGCTGGTAAAACCTTAGCTTTATTAATCTCTTTGGTAGTTTCCAAATTCTCTTCTCCCGGATCTGAGAGGTAATTGGCCAGTGACGGACTCAAACTAATCAGTCTTCGATCGTTTGTTCGTGCAGGCGAAATACTGCCCACAGTATCGGAACTTTGCTGCACGGGTACTGCTTCCGGCTCCTTTGGCGGATATCCCTAATTTTTATTATTTATCGGGCCTCCCGGAGAAAAAGGCTCGACACCGACTTCAGATGCGCCAAACAAAAATTCCGCTTGCTTTTCTTCATTAAGTACTAATTTTGGCTTCATCATGCGGCTTATCCCTTCTGGTGTTAAATATTCCGGCCAACGTACTTCCGGAGGCAATGTCAATACTGTCTGCGTAAATCCAGCTGATGCTGATTTTGATCTCTCCCTATTCAGTGAGGTCCTATTGGTCGCCCGTCCTCTTTTCAATTCCGCACACTCCTTTTCCAACAGCGTTGCTGCTTCCTCTGTTTCCGTCAACCTCTGAGAAAGTTCCTTTACCTTCTTCTCCAGATACTCTTTTTGTGCTCTCCAATCTTCTGCTTTCTTATGAAAACTGAACAACTTTTCCTCTGTTCTTTTTTGGATTGCCGTCAAGGCTTGATCCGCTACCTCTAACGGTGACACAGCGCCTCCGGCGTTCGCCTGCCTCCACAATTCCTGAGCTTCTTCCCTGCTCGTACTCGCTTCGAACTGGTCAACTATTTTCCCAGTAAACAGTTTCACCTCTGACTGTATTGATTTCAATCTGTTCCTTATTTCCTCGTCTGGCGAAACCAAACTCACAATCTCTTGCCCTAGTCCCTCTAATTCAGAACTAAATGTATCTGCCCATTCGTTTACCAGACTATTTATGTAGTCTGCGTAATTTTCCGCAAAATATTTTCCCTTGCCGTACTCAACTGCGTGAGGCAACAACAGTCCGTGATTATTGTTGAACTCTCTCCCCAGATCTTGCAACTGTGTTATTCGCTTGCGGTAATACACGTTGTCCTTACGTAACCTGCCGTCTTTCTTAAAATTACGGACCAGTTCTTCAATCGCTTCGCCAATTTGCTCCTGCCTCAGCAGTAATACTTGCGCTTCCTTCGTCATATCCCAAATGCCAGAACAGATGGCGTATCCCAATTACAAATAAAAATCCAATAATTGTTAAAACTTGTTACAATATTTTATTCGATCTTACTTAATGATTCAAAACAGAGTTATTAAAAAAAAACATTCCACCGTAAATTCTATCTTTATATGCATATTCTGCTATACTTGTTTTCCATCACAAAGTTCCGCTGTCTACCGGCGTCCATTAAGTCCTTCCATCAAAGCAAATTGGTCCTTGACTTCCTCACCAATACTCCTTGTTTTCCTCTCACCATCTTTAATAAATCCATAGAAAAGGCCAATGTTTGTAAAAACCGAAATTTGATTTACCGGCAAAAGTGTCTTGATTCATTCCCGGAAATTTGAATCCATATTTAAAAATAAACCCGTAACGTATGCGCCACATAATAATAGCATTTAAATGTTTTCTTCAACATTGCTACGCAAATCGTAGTTTCCGAACTACAAAAAACTTTGATGCAACAACACGTGTTGTAAACACCTCTTGAAATATTTTTGCCTAATACCCTAAGCTCAAAAGCCAATCATTTAAATCACACAAGAAAAATTCAGAACTTCAGAATTTAAACAATACAAAAACAATTTAACTTTCTCAACATAGACCACATGGCCTTATAAACAATATAAATGACCCTCACGACAAACAAATTCAAATCCCCTACAAAAAAAATCCTCACAGCTAGGATGAACATACATAGACCGTCCGATCATACTGACGGTTTATGGTTGCCATTCAAAGCTGCGTGCAACAGCGCAAACGCGCCTGTAGGTTGCAACTTCTTTGACCAGCGCTACGGCGCCTTCAGGGTCGCAGAAGTATCTACTTAGATTACGCTATTATACACTCTACTCACCCAAATTTTTTTCGATGTCATCTTTATTCCACAGTGTCCTTCGATGAGGTCCTTCGAATTCGTTGCAGGATGCCTCTCTGCTTCAGGGTTCCTTGCCCTGGGATTACTCCAATAGGTCCTTTAGACCGGCTGCGCCAAAATGTTGGGGTATTGTCCTTGTTTGACGGGGGACGTCCTTCTGCTGCGCGCGTGTATCTGAAAAGCCTAAGCCACTTCGTTAAATAATCACTGCACTCTTTTTACGTTTAAAATAACGAGCCTTTATTACTTAGAATACTAACTCTTATATACTATTTACAATTCATAATTACAATACAAAAACTGACCTTTCTGGTGTTCCAGTTTCGCACCTGTTAATTGGTGTCAGTTGGTCAAGCCAACTGACCTACGCCAATCTGAAATGTTGATGGTGCATTCTAACTTTGAATGCCATTCGGTGGCTCGACTGCAAAACTGTAGCACCCTAAAAGTTTACATAATAAGTATTACCTAGGTAATATTAATTCTAAATACGCGCACCCTAAAAATATGTGCTTTCTTATGTAACTTTAGCACATGCTAATCACACAGAATGTGTGGCATCTGTTAGGAGTCGATGCTGTGAGACACTACGCGCAGGCAGCTTGATTTTAGCTCACAACAATAGAGAAGGAAGTAGACAACCCAATCGACAACGGCAGCGACTGAGACGCCTACAGAGACGCTGAGAGAGGCTGCAACGTCGACTAGGGCAGATAGGGGTAGATATAGGCATAGAGAAGGCAGCAGACCCCCCAATCGACAGCGGCATCGACTAAGACGCCTACAGAGACGCTGAAAGAAGCTGCGACGCCCACTGAGACGCCGACTGAGGCAGATAGGGGTAGATATAGGCATAGAGAAGGCAGCAGACCCCCCAATCGACAACGGCAGCGACTGAGATGCCTACAGAGACGCTGAAAAGAAGCTGCGACGCCGACTAAGACGCCGATTGAGGCAGCTAGGGGTAGATATAGGCATAGAAAAGGCAGCAGACCCCCCAATCGAAAGCGGCAGCGACTGAGACCTCTAGAGAGACGCCGACAGAGGCTGCGACGCTGACACAGGCTGCGACGCCGACTGAGAAGCCGACTGAGGCAGAGAGGGTTAGCCATAGGCATAGAGAAGGCAGCAGACCCCCCAGTCGACAGCGGCAGTGACTGAGACGCCTACAGAGACGCTGACAGAGGCTGTGACGCCTACTGAGATGCCGACTGAGGCAGATAGGGGTAGATATAGGCATAGAGAAGGTAGCAGACCCTCCAATCGACAGCGACAACAACTGAGACGCCTACAGAGACGCTGATAGAGGCTGCGACGCCGACCGAGACGCCGACTGCGGCATATAGGGGTAAATATAGGCATAGAGATGGCAGCAGACCCCCCAATCGACAGCGGCAGCAACTGAGATGCCTACAGAGACGCTGACAAGAGGCTGCGACGCCGACCGAGACGCCGACTGAGGCAGATAGGGGTAGATATAGGCATAGAGAAGGCAGCAGACCCCCCAAACGACAACGGCAGCGACTGAGATGCCTACAGAGACGCTGACAAAAGGCTGCGACGCCGAATTATACAGATAGGGGTAGATATAGGCATAGAGAAGGCAGCAGACCCTCCAATCGACAGCGGCAACAACTGAGACGCATACAGAGACGCTGATAGAGGCTGCGACGCCGACTGAGATGCCGACTGAAGCAGATAGGGTTAGATATTGGCATAGAGAAGGCAGCAAACCCCCCAATCGACAGCGGCAGCGAGTGAGACGCATACAGAGACGCTGATAGAGGCTGCGACGCCGACTGAGATGCCGACTGAAGCAGATAGGGGTAGATATTGGCATAGAGAAGGCAGCAGACCCCCCAATCGACAGCGGCAGCAACTGAGACGCCTACAGAGACGCTGACAGAGGCTGTGACGCCTACTGAGATGCCGACTGAGGCAGATAGGGGTAGATATAGGCATAGAGAAGGTAGCAGACCCTCCAATCGACAGCGACAACAACTGAGACGCCTACAGAGACGCTGATAGAGGTTGCGACGCCGACTGAGGCATATAGGGGTAGATATAGGCTTACAGAAGGCAGCAGACCCCCCAATCGACAGCGGCAGAGACTGAGACGCCTACAGAGACACTGACAGTGGCTGCGACGCCGACTGCCACCACGACTGAGGCAGAGAGGGGTAGATATTGGCATAGAGAAGGCAGCAGACCCCCCAGTCGACAGCGGCAGTGACTGAGACGCCGACAGAGACGCTGACAGAGGCTGCGACGTCGACTGAGAAGCCGACTGAGGCAGAGAGGGTTAGCCATAGGCATAGAGAAGGAAGTAGACAACCCAATCGACAGCGGCAGCGACTGAGACGCCTATAGAGACGCTGAGAGAGGCTGCGACGCCGACTGAGGCAGATAGGGGTAGATATTGGCATAGAGAAGGCAGCAGACCCCCCAATCGACAACGGCAGCGACTGAGATGCCTACAGAGACGCTGACAAGAAGCTGCGACGCCGACTAAGACGCCGATTGAGGCAGCTAGGGGTAGATATAGGCATAGAAAAGGCAGCAGACCCCCCAATCGAAAGCGGCAGCGACTGAGACCTCTAGAGAGACGCCGACAGAGGCTGCGACGCTGACACAGGCTGCGACGCCGACTGAGAAGCCGACTGAGGCAGAGAGGGTTAGCCATAGGCATAGAGAAGGCAGCAGACCCCCCAGTCGACAGCGGCAGTGACTGAGACGCCTACAGAGACACTGACAGTGGCTGCGACGCCGACTGCCACCACGACTGAGGCAGAGAGGGGCAGATATTGGCATAGAGAAGGCAGCAGACCCCCCAATCGACAACGGCAGCGACTGAGATGCCTACAGAGACGCTGACAAGAAGCTGCGACGCCGACTAAGACGCCGATTGAGGCAGCTAGGGGTAGATATAGGCATAGAAAAGGCAGCAGACCCCCCAATCGAAAGCGGCAGCGACTGAGACCTCTAGAGAGACGCCGACAGAGGCTGCGACGCTGACAGAGGCTGCGACGTCGACTGAGACGCCGACTGAGGCAGAGAGAGTTTGACATGGGCATAGAGAAGGCAGCAGACAACCCAATCGACAGCGGCAACAACTGAGACGCTTACAGAGACGCTGATAGAGGCTGCGACGCCGACTGAGATGCCGACTGCGGCATATAGGGGTAAATATAGGCATAGAGATGGCAGCAGACCCCCCAATCGACAGCGGCAGCAACTGAGATGCCTACAGAGACGCTGACAAGAGGCTGCGACGCCGACCGAGACGCCGACTGAGGCAGATAGGGGTAGATATAGGCATAGAGAAGGCAGCAGACCCCCAAACGACAACGGCAGCGACTGAGATGCCTACAGAGACGCTGACAGTGGCTGCGACGCCGACTGCCACCCCGACTGAGGCAGAGAGGGGTAGATATTGGCATAGAGAAGGCAGCAGACCCCCCAGTCGACAGCGGCAGCGACTGAGACGCCTACAAAGACGCTGACAGAGGCTGCGACGCCGACTGAGAAGCCGACTGAGGCAGAGAGGGTTAGCCATAGGCATAGAGAAGGAAGTAGACAACCCAATCGACAGCGGCAGCGACTGAGACGCCTACAGAGACGCTGAGAGAGGCTGCGACGCCGACTGAAACAGATAGGGGTAGATATAGGCAGACATAGCCATAGAGAAGGAAGCAGACAAACCAATCGACAGCGGCAGCGACTGAGATGCCTACAGAGACGCTGACAAGAGGCTGCGACGCCGACTGAGATGCCGACTGAGGCAGATAATGGTAGATATAGGCATAGAGAAGGCAGCAGACCCCCAATCGACAGCGTCAGCGAATGAGACGCCTACAGGGACGCTGACAGAGGCTGCGACGCCGACTGAGGCAGATATCGGTAGATATAGCCATAGAGAAGGCAGCATACCCTCCAATCGACAGCGGCAACAACTGAGACGCCTACAGAGACGTTGATATAGGTTGCGACGCCAACTGAGGCAGATAGGGGTAGATATAGGCTTACAGAAGGCAGCAGACACCCAATTGACAGCGGCAGCGACTGAGACGGCTACAGACACTCTGACAGAGGCTGAGAAGCCGACTGAGACGCCGACTGAGGCAGATAGGGGTAGATATAGGCGCAGAGAGCCTGCAGATCCCCCAATCGACAGCGGCAACAACTGAGACGCCTACAGAGATGCTGAAAGAGGCTGCGACGCCGACTGAGGCAGATAGGGGTAGATATAGCTAGAGAGAAGGCAGTAGACCCCCCAATTGACAACGGCAGCGACTGAGATGCCCACAGAGACGCTGACAAGAGGCTGCGACGCCGACTGAGGCAGATAGGGGTGGATATAGGCATAGAGAAGGCAGCAGACCCTCCAATCGACAGCGGCAGCGACTGAGACGCCTGCAGAGACGCTTACAGAGGCTGCGACGCTTGCAGAGGATGCTACGATGACAGAGGCTGCGACGCCGACTGAGACACCGACTGAGGCAGAGAGGGTTAGACATACACATAGACAAGGCAGCAGACAACCCAATCGACAGCGGCAGCAACTGAGACGCCTACAGAGACGCTGAGAGATTCTGCGACGCCTACTGAGGCAGATAGGGGTAGATATAGGTATAGAGAAGGCAGCAGACCCCCAATCGACAACGGCAGCGACTGAGATGCCTACAGAGACGCCGACAAGAGGCAGCGCCGCCGACTGAGACGCCGACTGAGACGCCGACTGAGGCAGATAGGAGTTGATATAAGCACAGAGAAGGCAGCAGACGCTCCAATCGACAGCGGCAGCGACTGAGACGCCTACAGAGATACTGACAGAGGCTGCGACGCCGACTGAGGCAGATAAGGGTAGATATAGGCATAGAGAAGGCAGCAGACCCTCCAATCGACAGCGGCAGCGACTGAGACGCCTACAGAGATGCTGACAGAGGCTGCGACGCTGACAGAGGCTGCGACGCCGACTGAGACGCCGACTGAGGCAGAGAGGGTTAGACATAGGCATAGATAAGGCAGCAGAGACGCCGACTGAGGCAGATAGGGGTTGATATATGCATAGAGAAGGCAGCAGACCCCCCAATCGACAACGGCAGCGACTGAGATGCCTACAGAGACGCTGACAAGAGGCTGCGACGCCGACTGAGGCAGATAAGGGTTGATATAGGCATAGAGAAGGCAGCAGACCCTCCAATCGACAGCGGCAGCGACTGAGACGCCTACAGAGATGCTGACATAGGCTGCGACGCTGACAGAGGCTGCGACGCCGACTGAGACTCCGACTGAGGCAGAGAGGGTTAGACATAGGCATAGACAAGGCAGCAGACATCCCAATCGACAGCGGCATCAACTGAGATGCATACAGAGACGCTGATAGAGGCTGCGACGCCGACTGAGCTGCCGACTGTGGTAGATAGAGGTAGATATTGGCATAGAGAAGGCTGCAGACCCCCCAATCGACAGCGGCATCGACTGAGACGCCTACAGAGACGCTGACAGAGGCTGCGAAGCCAACTGTGACGCCGACTGAGGCAGGTAGGGTTAGATATAGGCATAGAGAAGGCAGCAGACCCCCCAGTGGACAGCGGCAGCGACTGAGACGCCTACAGAGACGCTGAGATAGGCTGCGACGCCTACTGAGACGCCGACTGAGGCAGATAGGGGTAGATATTGGCATAGAGAAGGCAGCAGACCCCCCAGTCGACAGCGGCAGCGACTGAGACGCCTACAGAGACGCTGACAAAAGGCTGCGACGCCGAATTATACAGATAGGGGTAGATATAGGCATAGAGAAGGCAGCAGACCCTCCAATCGACAGCGGCAACAACTGAGACGCATACAGAGACGCTGATAGAGGCTGCGACGCCGACTGAGATGCCGACTGAAGCAGATAGGGTTAGATATTGGCATAGAGAAGGCAGCAAACCCCCCAATCGACAGCGGCAGCGAGTGAGACGCATACAGAGACGCTGATAGAGGCTGCGACGCCGACTGAGATGCCGACTGAAGCAGATAGGGGTAGATATTGGCATAGAGAAGGCAGCAGACCCCCCAATCGACAGCGGCAGCAACTGAGACGCCTACAGAGACGCTGACAGAGGCTGTGACGCCTACTGAGATGCCGACTGAGGCAGATAGGGGTAGATATAGGCATAGAGAAGGTAGCAGACCCTCCAATCGACAGCGACAACAACTGAGACGCCTACAGAGACGCTGATAGAGGTTGCGACGCCGACTGAGGCATATAGGGGTAGATATAGGCTTACAGAAGGCAGCAGACCCCCCAATCGACAGCGGCAGAGACTGAGACGCCTACAGAGACACTGACAGTGGCTGCGACGCCGACTGCCACCACGACTGAGGCAGAGAGGGGTAGATATTGGCATAGAGAAGGCAGCAGACCCCCCAGTCGACAGCGGCAGTGACTGAGACGCCGACAGAGACGCTGACAGAGGCTGCGACGTCGACTGAGAAGCCGACTGAGGCAGAGAGGGTTAGCCATAGGCATAGAGAAGGAAGTAGACAACCCAATCGACAGCGGCAGCGACTGAGACGCCTATAGAGACGCTGAGAGAGGCTGCGACGCCGACTGAGGCAGATAGGGGTAGATATTGGCATAGAGAAGGCAGCAGACCCCCCAATCGACAACGGCAGCGACTGAGATGCCTACAGAGACGCTGACAAGAGGCTGCGACGCCGACTAAGACGCCGATTGAGGCAGCTAGGGGTAGATATAGGCATAGAAAAGGCAGCAGACCCCCCAATCGAAAGCGGCAGCGACTGAGACCTCTAGAGAGACGCCGACAGAGGCTGCGACGCTGACAGAGGCTGCGACGTCGACTGAGACGCCGACTGAGGCAGAGAGAGTTTGACATAGGTATAGAGAAGGCAGCAGACAACCCAATCGACAGCGGCAACAACTGAGACGCTTACAGAGACGCTGATAGAGGCTGCGACGCCGACTGAGATGCCGACTGCGGCATATAGGGGTAAATATAGGCATAGAGATGGCAGCAGACCCCCCAATCGACAGCGGCAGCAACTGAGATGCCTACAGAGACGCTGACAAGAGGCTGCGACGCCGACCGAGACGCCGACTGAGGCAGATAGGGGTAGATATAGGCATAGAGAAGGCAGCAGACCCCCAAACGACAACGGCAGCGACTGAGATGCCTACAGAGACGCTGACAGTGGCTGCGACGCCGACTGCCACCCCGACTGAGGCAGAGAGGGGTAGATATTGGCATAGAGAAGGCAGCAGACCCCCCAGTCGACAGCGGCAGCGACTGAGACGCCTACAAAGACGCTGACAGAGGCTGCGACGCCGACTGAGAAGCCGACTGAGGCAGAGAGGGTTAGCCATAGGCATAGAGAAGGAAGTAGACAACCCAATCGACAGCGGCAGCGACTGAGACGCCTACAGAGACGCTGAGAGAGGCTGCGACGCCGACTGAAACAGATAGGGGTAGATATAGGCAGACATAGCCATAGAGAAGGAAGCAGACAAACCAATCGACAGCGGCAGCGACTGAGATGCCTACAGAGACGCTGACAAGAGGCTGCGACGCCGACTGAGATGCCGACTGAGGCAGATAATGGTAGATATAGGCATAGAGAAGGCAGCAGACCCCCAATCGACAGCGTCAGCGAATGAGACGCCTACAGGGACGCTGACAGAGGCTGCGACGCCGACTGAGGCAGATATCGGTAGATATAGCCATAGAGAAGGCAGCATACCCTCCAATCGACAGCGGCAAAAACCGAGACGCCTACAGAGACGCTGATAGAGGTTGCGACGCCAACTGAGGCAGATAGGGGTAGATATAGGCTTACAGAAGGCAGCAGAACCCCAATCGACAGCGGCAGCGACTGAGACGGCTACAGACACTCTGACAGAGGCTGAGAAGCCGACTGAGACGCCGACTGAGGCAGATAGGGGTAGATATAGGCGCAGAGAGCCTGCAGATCCCCCAATCGACAGCGGCAACAACTGAGACGCCTACAGAGATGCTGAAAGAGGCTGCGACGCCGACTGAGGCAGATAGGGGTAGATATAGCTAGAGAGAAGGCAGTAGACCCCCCAATTGACAACGGCAGCGACTGAGATGCCCACAGAGACGCTGACAAGAGGCTGCGACGCCGACTGAGGCAGATAGGGGTGGATATAGGCATAGAGAAGGCAGCAGACCCTCCAATCGACAGCGGCAGCGACTGAGACGCCTGCAGAGACGCTTACAGAGGCTGCGACGCTTGCAGAGGATGCTACGATGACAGAGGCTGCGACGCCGACTGAGACACCGACTGAGGCAGAGAGGGTTAGACATACACATAGACAAGGCAGCAGACAACCCAATCGACAGCGGCAGCAACTGAGACGCCTACAGAGACGCTGAGAGATTCTGCGACGCCTACTGAGGCAGATAGGGGTAGATATAGGTATAGAGAAGGCAGCAGACCCCCAATCGACAACGGCAGCGACTGAGATGCCTACAGAGACGCCGACAAGAGGCAGCGCCGCCGACTGAGACGCCGACTGAGACGCCGACTGAGGCAGATAGGAGTTGATATAAGCACAGAGAAGGCAGCAGACGCTCCAATCGACAGCGGCAGCGACTGAGACGCCTACAGAGATACTGACAGAGGCTGCGACGCCGACTGAGGCAGATAAGGGTTGATATAGGCATAGAGAAGGCAGCAGACCCCCCAATCGACAGCGGCAGCGACTGAGACGCCTACAGAGATGCTGACAGAGGCTGCGACGCTGACAGAGGCTGCGACGCCGACTGAGACGCCGACTGAGGCAGAGAGGGTTAGACATAGGCATAGATAAGGCAGCAGAGACGCCGACTGAGGCAGATAGGGGTTGATATATGCATAGAGAAGGCAGCAGACCCCCCAATCGACAACGGCAGCGACTGAGATGCCTACAGAGACGCTGACAAGAGGCTGCGACGCCGACTGAGGCAGATAAGGGTTGATATAGGCATAGAGAAGGCAGCAGACCCTCCAATCGACAGCGGCAGCGACTGAGACGCCTACAGAGATGCTGACATAGGCTGCGACGCTGACAGAGGCTGCGACGCCGACTGAGACGCCGACTGAGGCAGAGAGGGTTAGACATAGGCATAGACAAGGCAGCAGACATCCCAATCGACAGCGGCATCAACTGAGATGCATACAGAGACGCTGATAGAGGCTGCGACGCCGACTGAGCTGCCGACTGTGGTAGATAGAGGTAGATATTGGCATAGAGAAGGCTGCAGACCCCCCAATCGACAGCGGCATCGACTGAGACGCCTACAGAGACGCTGACAGAGGCTGCGAAGCCAACTGTGACGCCGACTGAGGCAGGTAGGGTTAGATATAGGCATAGAGAAGGCAGCAGACCCCCCAGTGGACAGCGGCAGCGACTGAGACGCCTACAGAGACGCTGAGATAGGCTGCGACGCCTACTGAGACGCCGACTGAGGCAGATAGGGGTAGATATTGGCATAGAGAAGGCAGCAGACCCCCCAGTCGACAGCGGCAGCGACTGAGACGCCTACAGAGACGCTGAGATAGGCTGCGACGCCTACTGAGACGCCGACTGAGGCAGATAGGGGTAGATATAGTTATAGAGAAGGCAGCAGACCCCCCAATCGACAACGGCAGCGACTGAGATGCCTAGAGAGACGCTGACAAGAGGGTGCGACGCCGACTGAGGCAGATATGGGTAGATATAGGCATAGTGAAGGCAGCAGACCCCCCAATCGGCAGCGGCAGCGACTGAGACGCCTAGAGAGACTCTGACAGGGGCTGCGACGCCGACTGAGGCAGAGGGGGTTAGACATAGGCATAGAGAAGGCAGCAGACAACCCAATCGACAGCGGCAGCGACTGAGATGCCTACAGAGACGCTGACAAGAGGCTGCGACGCCGACTTAGATTCCGACTGAGGCAGATAGGGGTAGATATAGGCATAGAGAAGGCAGCATACCCTCCAATCGACAGCGGCAACAACTGAGAAGCCTACAGAGACGTTGATATAGATTGCGACGCCGACTGAGGCAGATAGTGGTAGATATAGGCAAAGAAATCAGCAGACCCCCCAATCGACAGCGGCAGCGACTGAGACGGCTACAGACACTCTGGCGGAGGCTGAGAAGCCGACTGAGATGCCGACTGAGGTAGATAGGGGTAGATATAGGCGTAGAGAGGCTGCAGATCCCCCAACCGACAGCCGCAGCGACTGAGACGCCTACAGAGATGCTGAAAGAGGCTGCGACGCCGACTGAGGCATATAGGGGTAGATATAGGTAGAGATAAGGCAGCAGACCCCCCAATCGACAACGGCAGCGACTGAGATGCCTACACAGACGCCGACAAGAGGCTGCGACGCCGACTGAGACGCCGACTGAGGCAGATAGGAGTTGATATAGGCACAGAGAAGGCAGCAGACCCTCCAATCGACAGCGGCAGCGACTGAGACGCCTACAGAGACGTTGACACACGCTGCGACGTCGACTAAGACCCCGACTGAGGCAGCGAGGGGTAGATATTGGCATAGAGAAGGCAGCAGACCCCCAATCGACAGCAGCAGCGACTGAGGCGCCTACAGAGACGCTGACAGAGGCTGCAACGCTGACAGAGGCTGCGACGCCGACTGAGGCAGAGAGGGTTAGACATAGGCATAGAGAAGGCAGCAGACAACCCAATCGACAGCGGCAGCGATTGAGATGCCTACAGAGACGCTGAAAAGAGGTTGCGACGCCGACTAAGATGCCGACTGAGGCAGATAGGGGTAGATATATTCGTAGAGAGGCAGCAGATCCCCCAATCGACAGCGGCAGCGACTGAGACGCCTACAGAGACGCTGAAAGAGGCTGCGACGCCGAATGAGGCAGATAGGGGTAGATATAGGTATAGAGAAGGCAGCAAATCCCCCAATCGACAACGGCAGCGACTGAGATGAGCACAGAGACGCTGACAAAGGGTGCGACGTTGACTGAGACGCTGACTGAGGCAGATAGGGGTAGATATTGGCATAGAGAAGGCAGCAGACAACCCAATCGACAACGGCGGCGACTGAGACGCCTACAGAGACGCTGACAGAGGCTGCGACGCCGACTGAGACCCCGACTGAGGCAGAGAGGGGTAGATATTGGCATAGAGAAGGCAGCAGCCCCCCAGCCGACAGCGGCAGCAGACCCCCCAGCCGACAGCGGCAGCGACTGAGACGCCTACAGAGACGCTGAAAGAGGCTGCGACGCTGACAGAGGCTACGACGCTGACAGAGGCTGCGACGCCGACTGAGAAGCCGACTGAGGCAGAGAGGGTTAGACATAGGCATAGAGAAGGCAGCAGACAACCAAATCGACAGCGGCAGCGACTGAGACGCCTACAGAGACGCTGACAGAGGCTGAGATGCCGACTGAGGCAGGTAGGGGTAGATTTAGGCATAGAGAAGGCAGCAGACCCCCAATCGACAGCGGCAGTGACTAAGACGCCTACAGAAACGCTGACAGAGCCTGCGACGCCCACTGAGACACCGACTGAGGCAGATAGGGGTAGATATAGGCATAGAGAAGGCAGCAGACCCCCAATCAACAACGGCAGCGACTGAGATGCCTACAGAGACGCTGACAAGAGGCTGCGACGCCGACTGAGACGCCGACTGAGGCAGATAGGGGTAGATATAGGCATAGAAAAGGCAGCAGACCCCCAATCGACAGCGGCAGCGACTAAAACGCCTAGAGAGACGCCGACAGAGGCTGCGACGCTGACAGAGGCTGCGACGCTGACAGAGGCTGCGACGCCGACTGAGGCAGAGAGGGTTAAACATAGGCATAGAGAAGGCAGCAGACAACCCATTCGACAGCGGCAGCGACTGAGATGCCTACAGAGACGCTGAAAAGAGGCTGCGACGCCGACTGAGATGCCGACTGAGGCAGATAGGGGTAGATATAGGTATAGAGAAGGCAGCAGACCCCCAATCGACAGCGTCAGCGAATGAGACGCCTACAGAGACGCTGACAGAGGCTGCGATGCCGACTGAGATGCCAATTGAGGCAGATAGGGGTAGATATAGGCATAGAGAAGGCAGCAGACCCTCCAATCGATAGCGGCAACAACTGATGCGCCTACAGAGACGCTGATAGAAGCTGCGACGCCGACTGAGTTGCCGACTGAGGCAGATAGGGGTAGATATGGGCATACAGATGTCAGCAGACCCCCCAATCGACTGAGACGCCTACAGAGACGCTGACAGAGGCTGCGAAGCCGACTGTGGCGCCGACTGAGGCAGAGAGGGGTAGATTTTAGCATAGAGAAGGCAGCAGACCCGCCAGCCGACAGCGGCAGCGACTGAGACGCCTACAGAGACGCTGACAAGAGGCTCCGACGCCGACTGAGACGCCGACTGAGGCAGATAGGGGTTGATATAGGCATAGAGAGGGCAGCAGACCCGCCAGCCGACAGCGGCAGCGACTGAGACGCCTACAGAGACGCTGACAGAGGCTACGACGCCGACTGAGAAGCCGACTGAGGCAGAGAGGGTTAGACATAGGCATAGAGAAGGCAGCAGACAACCCTATCGACAGCGGCAGCGGCTGAGACGTCTACAGAGACGTTGACAGAGGCTGCGACGCTGACAGAGGCTACGACGCCGACTGAGAAGCCGACTGAGGCAGATAGGGGTAGATTTAGGCATAGAGAAGGCAGCAGACCCCCAATCGACAGCGGCAGCGACTGAGACGCCTACAGACACGCTGACAGAGCCTGCGACGCCCACTGAGACGCCGACTGAGGCAGATAGGGGTAGATATAGGCATAGAGAAGGCAGCAGACCCCCAATCAACAAAAACAGCGACTGAGATACCTGCAGAGACGCTGACAAGAGGCTGCGACGCCGACTGAGACGCCGACTGAGGCAGATAGGGGTAGATATAGGCATAGAGAAGGCAGCAGACCCCCCAATCGACAGCGGCAGTGACTGAGACGCCTACAGAGATGCTGACAGAGGCTGCGACGCCGACTGAGACGCCGACTGAGCCAGAGAGGGTTAGACATAGGCATAGACAAGGCAGCAGACAAACCCAGTCGACAGCGGCAGCAACTGAGACGCCTACAGAGACGCTGAGAGAGGCTGCGACGCCGACTGAGGCAGATAGGGGTAGATATAGGTATAGAGAAGTCAGCAGACCCCCCAATCGACAACGGCAGCGACTGAGATGTAACAGAGACGCTGATAGAGGCTGCGACTCCGACTGAGATGCAGACTGTGGCAGATGGGGGTAGATATTGGCATAGAGAAGGCTGCAGACCCCCCCCAATCGACACCGGCAGCGACTGAGACGCCTACAGAGACGCTGAGAGAGGCTGCGAAGCCGACTGTGAAGCCGACTGAGGCATGTAGGGGTAGATATAGGCATAGAGAAAGCAGCAGACCCACCAATCGATAGCGGCAACAACTGAGACGCCTACAGAGACGCTGATCGAGGCTGCGACGGCGACTGAGTTGCCGACTGAGGCAGATAGGGGTAGATATGGGCATACAGAAGGCAGCAGACCCCCCAATCGACAGCGGCAGCGACTGAGACGCCTACAGAGACGCTGACAGAGGCTGCGACGCCGACTGAGACGCCGACTGAGGCAGAGAGGGTTCGACATAGACATAGAGAAGGCAGCAGCCCCCCAATCGACAGCGGCAACAAATGAGACTCCTACAGAGACGCTGACAAAGGCTGCGACGCCGACTGAGATGCCGATTGAGGCAGGTGGGGGTAGATATCGGCATAGAGAAGGCAGCAGAACCCCCAATCGACAGCGGAAGCTACTGAGTCGCCTACAGAGACGCTGACAGAGGGTGCGACGTTGACTGAGACGCTGACTGAGGCAGATAGGGGTAGATATTGGCATAGAGAAGGCAGCAGACCCCCAATCGACAGCGGCAGCGACTGAGAAGCCTACACAGACGCTGACAGAGGCTGCGATGCCGACTGACGCAGATAGGGGTAGATATAGGAATAGAGAAGGCAGCAGACCCCCCCAATCGACAGCGGCAGCGACTGAGACTTGTTCAAAAACGCTGAGAGAGGCAGCGACGCCGACTGAGGCAGATAGGTGTAGATATTGACATAGAGAAGGCAGCAGACTCCCCAAACGACAATGGCAGCGACTGAGACGCCTACAGAGACGCTGACAGAGGCTGCGACGCCGACTGAGACCCCGACTGAGGCAGAGAGAGGTAGATATTGGCATAGAGAAGGCAGCAGCCCCCCAGCCGACAGCGGCAGCAGACCCCCCAGCCGACAGCGGCAGCGACTGGGACGCCTACAGAGACGCTGAAAGAGGCTGCGACGCTGACAGAGGCTACGACGCTGACAGAGGTTGCGACGCCGACTGAGAAGCCGACTGAGGCAGAGAGGGTTAGACATAGGCATAGAGAAGGCAACAGACAACCCAATCGACAGCGGCAGCGACTGAGACGCCTACAGAGACGCTGACAGAGGCTGAGATGCCGACTGAGGCAGGTAGGGGTAGATATAGGCATAGAGAAGGCAGCAGACCCCCCAATCAACAACGGCAGCGACTAAAACGCCTAGAGAGACGCCGACAGAGGCTGCGACGCTGACAGAGGCTGCGACGCCGACTGAGGCAGAGAGGGTTAAACATAGGCATAGAGAAGGCAGCAGACAACCCATTCGACAGCGGCAGCGACTGAGATGCCTACAGAGACGCTGAAAAGAGGCTGCGACGCCGACTGAGATGCCGACTGAGGCAGATGGGGGTAGATATAGGTATAGAGAAGGCAGCAGACCCCCAATCGACAGCGTCAGCGAATGAGGCGCCTACAGAGACGCTGACAGAGGCTGCGATGCCGACTGAGATGCCAACTGAGGCAGATAGGGGTAGATATAGGCATAGAGAAGGCAGCAGACCCTCCAATCGACAGCGGCAACAACTGAGACGCCTACAGAGACGCTGATATAGGTTGCGACGCCGACTGATGCAGATAGGGGTAGATATAGGCTTACAGAACTCAGCAGACCCCCAATCGACAGCGCCAGCGACTGAGACAGCTACAGAGACTCTGACAGAGGCTGAGAAGCCGACTGAGACGCCGACTGAGGCAGATAGGGGTACATATAGGCGCAGAGAGGCAGCAGATCCCCCAATCGACAGCGGCAGCGACTGAGACGCCTACAGAGACGCTGAAAGAGGCTGCGACGCCGAATGAGGCAGATAGGGGTAGATATAGGCATAGAGAAGGCAGCAGACCCTCCAATCGACAGCGGCAATAACTGAGACGCCTACAGAGACGCTGATATAGGTTGCGACGCCGACTGAGGTAAATAGGGGTAGATATAGGCTTACAGAAGGCAGCAGACCCCCCCAATCGATAGCGGCAGCGACTGAGACGGCTACTGAGACCCTGACAGAGGCTGAGAAGCCGACTGAGACGCCAACTGAGGCAGATAGGGGTACATATAGGCGTAGAGAGGCAGCAGATCCCCCAATCGACAGCGGCAGCGACTGAGACGCCTACAGAGACGCTGAAAGAGGCTGCGACGCCGAATGAGGCAGATAGGAGTAGATATAGGCGTAGAGAAGGCAGCAGACCCTCCAATCGACAGCGGCAGCGACTGAGACGCCTGCAGAGACGCTGACAGAGACTGCGACGCCTACTGAGACGACGACTAAGGCAGAGAGGGTTAGACATAGGCATAGACAAGGCAGCAGACAACCCATTCGACAGCGGCAGCAACTGAGACGTCTACAGACGCTGAGAGAGGCTGCGACGCCGACTGAGGCAGATAGGGGTAGATATAGGTATAGAGAAGGCAGCAGACCCCCCAATCGACAACGGCAGCGACTGAGATGCCTACAGAGACGCTGACAAGAGGCTGCGACGCCGACTGAGACGCCGACTGAGGCAGAAAGAGGTAAATATAGGCATAGAGAAGGCAGCAGACCCCCCAGTCGACAACGGCAGTGACTGAGATGCCTACAGAGACGCTGACAGAGGCTACGACGCTTACTAAGACCCCGACTGAGGCAGAGAGGGGTAGATATTGGCATAGAGAAGGCAGCAGACCCCCCAATCGACAGCGGCAGCGACTGAGACGCCTACAGAGACGCTGATAGAGGCTGCGACGCCGACTGAGGCAGAAAGAGGTAAATATAGGCATAGAGAAGGCAGCAGACCTCCCAATCGACAGGCGCAGCGACTGAGACGCATACAGAGACGCTGACAGAGGCTACAACGCCGACTAAGACCCCGACTGAGGCAGAGAGGGGTAGATATTGGCATAGAGAAGGCAGCTGACCCCCCAATCGACAGCGGCAGCGACTGAGACGCCTACAGAGACGCTGATAGAGGCTGCGACGCCGACTGAGATGCCGACTGAGGCAGAAAGAGGTAAATATAGGCATAGAGAAGGCAGCAGACCTCCCAATCGACAGGCGCAGCGACTGAGACGCATACAGAGACGCTGACAGAGGCTACGACGCCGACTAAGACCCCGACTGAGGCAGAGAGGGGTAGATATTGGCATAGAGAAGGCAGCAGACCCCCCAATCGACAGCGGCAGCGACTGAGGCGCCTACAGAGACGCTGATAGAGGCTGTGACGCCGACTGAGATGCCGACTGAGGCAGATAGGGGTAGATATTGGCATAGAGAAGGCAGCAGACTCCCAATCGAAAGCGGCAGCGACTGAGACGCCTACAGAGACGCTGACAGAGCCTGCGACGCTGACAGAGGCTGCGACGCCGACTGAGACGACGACTAAGGCAGAGAGGATTAGACATAGGCATAGACAAGGCAGCAGACAACACAATCGACAGCGGCAGCAACTGAGATGCCTTCAGAGACGCTGAAAGAGGCTGCGACGCTGACAGAGGCTGCGACGCCGACTGGGACGCCGACTGAGGCAGAGAGGGTTAGACATAGGCATAGATAAGGCAGCAGACAACCCAATCGACAGCGGCAACAACTGAGACGCCTACAGATACGCTGACAGAGGCTGCGACGCCGACTGAGACGCCGACTGAGGCAGAGAGGGGTAGACATAGGCATAGAGAAGGCAGCAGACCCCCAATCGACAGCGGCAACAACTGAGGCGCCTACAGAGACGCTGACAGAGGCTGCGACGCCGACTGAGACGCCGATTGAGGGAGAGAGGGGTAGACATAGGCATAGAGAAGGCAGCAGACAACCCAACCGACAGCGGCAGCGACTGAGACGCCTACAGAGACGCTGAGAGAGGCTGCGACGCCGACTGAGGCAGATAGGGGTAGATTTAGGCATAGAGAAGGCAGCAGACTCCCAAGCGAAAGCGGCAGCGATTGAGACGCCTACAGAGACGCTGACAGAGCCTGCGACTCCCACTGAGACGCCACCTGAGGTAGATAGGGGTACATATAGCCATAGAGAAGGCAGCAGACCCCCCAATCGTCAACGGCAGCGACTGAGACGCCTGCAGATACGCTGACAGAGGCTGCGACGCTGACAGAGGCTGCGACGCCGACTGAGATGACGACGAAGGCAGAGAGGATTAGAAATAGGCATAGACAAGGCAGCAGACAACACAATCGACAGCGGCAGCAACTGAGACGCCTACAGAGACGCTGAGAGAGGCTGCGTCGCCGACTGAGGCAGGTAGGGGTAGATATAGGTATAGAGAAGGCAGCAGACCCTCGAGTCGACAACGGCAGCGACTGAGATGCCTACAGAGACGCTGACAAGAGGCTGCGACGCCGACTGAGACGCCGACTGAGGCAGATAGGGGTAGATATAGGCATAGAGAAAGCAGCAGACCCCCCAATCGACAACGGCAGCGACTGAGATGCCTACAGAGACACTGACAAAAGGCTGCGACGCCGACTGAGACGCTGACTGAGGCAGATAGGGGTAGATATAGGCATAGAGAAGGCAGCAGACCCCCAGTCGACAACGGCAGCGACAGAGATGCCTACAGAGACGCTGACAAGAGGCTGCGACGCCAACTGAGACGCCGACTGAGGCAGAGAGGGGTAGATATTGGCATAGAGAAGGCAACAGACCCCCCAATCGACAGCGGCAGCGATTGAGGCGCCTACAGAGACGCTGACAGAGGCTGCGACACTGACTGAGAGGCAGACTGAGGCAGATAGTGGTAGATATTGGCATATAGAAGGCAGCAGAGCCCCCAATCGACAGCGGCAACAACTGAGACACCTACAGAGACGCTGACAGAGGCTGCGAAGCCGACTGTGGCGCCGAATGAGGTAGATAGGGGAAGAGATAGGCATAGAGAAGGCAGCAGACAACCCAATCGACAGCGGCAACAACTGAGACTCCTACAGAGACGCTGATAGAGGCTGCGATGCCGACTGAGATGCCGACTGAAGCAGATAGGGGTAGATATAGGCATAGAGAAGGCAGCAGACCCCCCAATCGATAACGGCAGCGACTGAGATGCCTACAGAGACGCTGACAAGAGGCTGCGACGCCTACTGAGACGCAGACTGAGGCAGATAGGGGTAGATATAGGCATAGCGAAGGCAGCAGACCCTCAAATCGACAGCGGCAACAACTGAGACGCCTACAGATACGCTGACAGAGGCTGCGACGCCGACTGAGACGCCGACTGAGGCAGAGAGGGGTAGACATAGGCATAGAGAAAGCAGCAGACCCCCCAATCGACAGCGGCAACAACTGAGACGCCTACAGAGACGCTGACAGAGGCTGCGACGCCGACTGAGACGCCGATTGATGGAGAGAGGGGTAGACATAGGCATAGAGAAGGCAGCAGACAACCCAACCGACAGCGGCAGCGACTGAGACGCCTACAGAGATGCTGAGAGAGGCTGCGACGCCGACTGAGGCAGATAGGGGTAGATTTAGGCATAGAGAAGGCAGCAGACTCCCAATCGAAAGCGGCAGCGACTGAGACGCCCACTGAGAC
The DNA here is from genome assembly GCA_920105625.2 of Clusia tigrina. Classification (NCBI taxonomy): domain Eukaryota; kingdom Metazoa; phylum Arthropoda; class Insecta; order Diptera; family Clusiidae; genus Clusia; species Clusia tigrina. The sequence goes on along the minus strand of OV050031.1, from coordinate 77,711,657 downwards.
GCCGACTGAGGCAGATAGGGGTAGATATAGGCATAGAGAAGGCAGCAGACCCCCCAATCGACAACGGTAGCGACTGAGATGCCTACAGAGACGCTGACAAGAGGCTGCGATGCCGACTGAGACGCCGACTGAGGCAGATAGGGGTAGATATAGGCATAGAGAAGGCAGCAGACCCCCCAATCGACAACGGCAGCGACTGAGATGCCTACAGAGACGCTGACAGAGGCTGCGACGCTGACAGAAGCTGCGACGCCGACTGGGACGCCGACTGGGACGCCGGCTGAGGCAGAGAGGGTTAGACATAGGCATAGATAAGGCAGCACACAACCCAATCGACAGCGGCATCAACTGAGATACATACAGAGACGCTGACAGAGGCTGCGAAGCCGACTGTGGCGCCGACTGAGGCAGATAGGGGAAGAGATAGGCATAGAGAAGGCAGCAGACCCCCCAATCGACAGCGGCAGCGACTGAGACGCCTACAGAGACGCTGATATAGGTTGCGACGCCGACTGAGGCAGATAGGGGTAGATATAGGCTTACAGAATTCAGCAGACCCCCCAATCGACAGCGGCAGCGACTGAGACGGCTACAGAGACTCTGACAGAGGCTGAGAAGCCGACTGAGACGCCGACTGAGGCAGATAGGGGTAGGTATAGGCGTAGAGACGCAGCAGATCCCCCAATCGGCAGCGGCAGCGACTGAGACGCCTACAGAGACGCTGAAAGAGGCTGCGACGCCGAATAAGGCAGATAGGGGTAGATATAGGCATAGAGAAGGCAGCAGACCCTCCAATCGACAGCGGCAACAACTGAGACGCCTACAGAGACGCTGATATATGTTGCGACGCCGACTGAGGCAGATAGGGGTAGATGTAAGCTTACAGAAGGCAGCATACCCCCCCAATCGACAGCGGCAGCGACTGAGACGGCTACAGAGACCCTGACAGAGGCTGAGAAGCCGACTGAGACGCCAACTGAGGCAGATAGGGGTAGATATAGGCGTAGAGAGGCAGCAGATCCCCCAATCGACAGCGACTGAGACGCCTACAGAGACGCTGAAAGAGGCTGCGACGCCGAATGAGGCAGATAGGGGTAGTTATAGGCGTAGAGAAGGCAGCAGACCCCCAATCGACAACGGCAGCGACTGAGATGCCTACAGAGACGCTGACAAGAGGCTGCGACACCGACTGAGGCAGATACGGGTGGATATAGGCATAGAGAAGGCAGCAGACCCTCCAATCGACAGCGGCAGCGACTGAGACGCCTGCAGAGACGACGACTAAGGAAGAGAGGGTTAGACATAGGCATAGACAAGGCAGCAGACAACCCAATCGACAGCGGCAGCAACTGAGACGCCTACAGAGACGCTGAGAGAGGCTGCGACGCCGACTGAGGCAGATAGGGGTAGATATAGGTATAGAGAAGGCAGCAGACCCCCCAATAGACAACGGCAGCGAATGAGATGCCTACAGAGACGCTGACAAGAGACTGCGACGCCGACTGAGACGCCGACTGAGGCAGATAGGGGTAGATATAGGCATAGAGAAGGCAGCAGACCCTCCAATCGACAGCGACAACGACTGAGACGCCTACAGAGACGCTGACAGAGGCTGCGACGCTGAAAGAGGCTGCGACGCCGACTGGGGCGCCGACTGAGGCAGATAGGGGTAGATATAGGCATAGAGAAGGCAGCAGACCCCCCAGTCGACAACCGCAGCGACTGAGATGCCTACAGAGACGCTGACAAGAGGCTGCGACGCCGACTGAGACGCCGACTGAGGCAGATAGGGGTAGATATAGGCATAGAGAAGGCAGCAGACCCTCCAATCGACAGCGGAAGCGACTGAGACGCCTACAGAGACGCTGAAAGAGGCTGCGACGCTGACAGAGGCTGCGACGCCGACTGGGACGCCGACTGAGGCAGAGAGGGTTAGACATAGGCATAGATATGGCAGCAGACAACCCAATCGACAGCGGCATCAACTGAGATGCATACAGAGACGCTGATAGAGGCTGCGACGCCGACTGAGATGCCGACTTAGGGAGATTGGGGTAGATATTGGCATAGAGAAGGCAGCAGACCCACCAATCGATAGCGGCAACAACTGAGGCGCCTACAGAGACGCTGATAGAGGCTGCGACGCCGACTGAGTTGCCGACTGAGTTGCCGACTGAGGCAGATAGGGGTAGATATGGGCATACAGAAGTCAGCCGACCCCCAATCGACAGCGGCAGCGACTGAGACGCCTAAAGAGACGCTGACAGAGGGTGCGACGCCGACTGAGGCAGATAGGGGTAGATATAGGCAAAGAGAAGGCATCAGACCCCCCAATCGACAGCGGCAGCGACTGAGACGCCTACATAGACGCTGACAGAGACTGCGATGCCGACTGAGGCAGATAGGGGTAGATATAGGCAAAGAGAAGGCATCAGACCCCCCAATCGACAGCGGCAGCGACTGTGACGCCTACATAGACGCTGACAGAGGCTGCGACTCCGACTGGGACGCCAACTGAGGCAGAGAGGGTTAGACATAGGCATAGATAAGGCAGAAGACAACCCAATCGACAGCGGCATCAACTGAGATGCATACAGAGACGCTGATAGAGGCTGCGACGCCGACTGAGATGCCGACTGTGGGAGATAGGGGTAGATATGGGCATACAGAAGTCAGCAGACCCCCAATCGACAGCGGCAGCGGCTGACACGCCTAAAGAGACGCTGACAGAGGGTGCGACGCCGACTGAGGCAGATAGGGGTAGATATAGGCAAAGAGAAGGCATCAGACCCCCCAATCGACAGCGGCAGCGACTGAGACGCCTACATAGACGCTGACAGAGACTGCGATGCCGACTGAGGCAGATAGGGGTAGATATAGGCAAAGAGAAGGCATCAGACCCCCCAATCGACAGCGGCAGCGACTGAGACGCCTACATAGACGCTGACAGAGGCTGCGACGCCGACTGAGACGCCGACTGAGGCAGAAAGAGGTAAATATAGGCATAGAGAAGGCAGCAGACCTCCCAATCGACAGGGGTAGCGACTGAGACGCATACAGAGACGCTGACAGAGGCTACGACGCTTACTAAGACCCCGACTGAGGCAGAGAGGGGTAGATATTGGCATAGAGAAGGCAGCAGACCCCCCAATCGACAGCGGCAGCGATTGAGACGCCTACAGAGACGCTGATAGAGGCTGCGACGCCGACTTTGATGCCGACTGAGGCAGAAAGAGGTAAATATAGGCATAGAGAAGGCAGCAGACCTCCCAATCGACAGGCGCAGCGACTGAGACGCATACAGAGCCGCTGACAGAGGCTACGACGCCGACTAAGACCCCGACTGAGGCAGAGAGGGGTAGATATTGGAATAGAGAAGGCAGCAGACCCCCCAATCGACAGCGGCAGCGATTGAGGCGCCTACAGAGACGCTGACAGAGGCTGCGACACTGACTGAGAGGCAGACTGAGGCAGATAGTGGTAGATATTGGCATATAGAAGGCAGCAGAGCCCCCAATCGACAGCGGCAACAACTGAGACACCTACAGAGACGCTGACAGAGGCTGCGACGCCGACTGAGTTGCCGACTGAGTTGCCGACTGAGGCAGATAGGGGTAGATATGGGCATACAGAAGTCAGCCGACCCCCAATCGACAGCGGCAGCGACTGAGACGCCTAAAGAGACGCTGACAGAGGGTGCGACGCCGACTGAGGCAGATAGGGGTAGATATAGGCAAAGAGAAGGCATCAGACCCCCCAATCGACAGCGGCAGCGACTGAGACGCCTACATAGACGCTGACAGAGACTGCGATGCCGACTGAGGCAGATAGGGGTAGATATAGGCAAAGAGAAGGCATCAGACCCCCCAATCGACAGCGGCAGCGACTGTGACGCCTACATAGACGCTGACAGAGGCTGCGACTCCGACTGGGACGCCAACTGAGGCAGAGAGGGTTAGACATAGGCATAGATAAGGCAGAAGACAACCCAATCGACAGCGGCATCAACTGAGATGCATACAGAGACGCTGATAGAGGCTGCGACGCCGACTGAGATGCCGACTGTGGGAGATAGGGGTAGATATGGGCATACAGAAGTCAGCAGACCCCCAATCGACAGCGGCAGCGGCTGACACGCCTAAAGAGACGCTGACAGAGGGTGCGACGCCGACTGAGGCAGATAGGGGTAGATATAGGCAAAGAGAAGGCATCAGACCCCCCAATCGACAGCGGCAGCGACTGAGACGCCTACATAGACGCTGACAGAGACTGCGATGCCGACTGAGGCAGATAGGGGTAGATATAGGCAAAGAGAAGGCATCAGACCCCCCAATCGACAGCGGCAGCGACTGAGACGCCTACATAGACGCTGACAGAGGCTGCGACGCCGACTGAGACGCCGACTGAGGCAGAAAGAGGTAAATATAGGCATAGAGAAGGCAGCAGACCTCCCAATCGACAGGGGTAGCGACTGAGACGCATACAGAGACGCTGACAGAGGCTACGACGCTTACTAAGACCCCGACTGAGGCAGAGAGGGGTAGATATTGGCATAGAGAAGGCAGCAGACCCCCCAATCGACAGCGGCAGCGATTGAGACGCCTACAGAGACGCTGATAGAGGCTGCGACGCCGACTTTGATGCCGACTGAGGCAGAAAGAGGTAAATATAGGCATAGAGAAGGCAGCAGACCTCCCAATCGACAGGCGCAGCGACTGAGACGCATACAGAGCCGCTGACAGAGGCTACGACGCCGACTAAGACCCCGACTGAGGCAGAGAGGGGTAGATATTGGAATAGAGAAGGCAGCAGACCCCCCAATCGACAGCGGCAGCGATTGAGGCGCCTACAGAGAAGCTGACAGAGGCTGCGACACTGACTGAGAGGCAGACTGAGGCAGATAGTGGTAGATATTGGCATATAGAAGGCAGCAGAGCCCCCAATCGACAGCGGCAACAACTGAGACACCTACAGAGACGCTGACAGAGGCTGCGAAGCCGACTGTGGCGCCGAATGAGCTAGATAGGGGAAGAGATAGGCATAGAGAAGGCAGCAGACAACCCAATCGACAGCGGCAACAACTGAGACTCCTACAGAGACGCTGATAGAGTCTGCGATGCCGACTGAGATGCCGACTGAAGCAGATAGGGGTAGATATAGGCATAGAGAAGGCAGCAGACCCCCCAATCGATAACGGCAGCGACTGAGATGCCTACAGAGACGCTGACAAGAGGCTGCGACGCCTACTGAGACGCAGACTGAGGCAGATAGGGGTAGATATAGGCATAGCGAAGGCAGCAGACCCTCAAATCGACAGCGGCAACAACTGAGACGCCTACAGATACGCTGACAGAGGCTGCGACGCCGACTGAGACGCCGACTGAGGCAGAGAGGGGTAGACATAGGCATAGAGAAAGCAGCAGACCCCCCAATCGACAGCGGGAACAACTGAGACGCCTACAGAGACGCTGACAGAGGCTGCGACGCCGACTGAGACGCCGATTGATGGATAGAGGGGTAGATTTAGGCATAGAGAAGGCAGCAGACTCCCAATCGAAAGCGGCAGCGACTGAGACGCCTACAGAGACGCTGACAGACCCTGCGACGCCCACTGAGACGCCGACTGAGGCAGATAGGGGTAGATATAGGCATAGAGAAGGCAGCAGACCCCCCAATCGACAACGGTAGCGACTGAGATGCCTACAGAGACGCTGACAAGAGGCTGCGATGCCGACTGAGACGCCGACTGAGGCAGATAGGGGTAGATATAGGCATAGAGAAGGCAGCAGACCCCCCAATCGACAACGGCAGCGACTGAGATGCCTACAGAGACGCTGACAGAGCCTGCGACGCCCACTGAGACGCCGACTGAGGCAGATAGGGGTAGATATAGGCATAGAGAAGGCAGCAGACCCCCCAATCGACAACGGTAGCGACTGAGATTCCTACAGAGACGCTGACAAGAGGCTGCGATGCCGACTGGGACGCCGGCTGAGGCAGAGAGGGTTAGACATAGGCATAGATAAGGCAGCACACAACCCAATCGACAGCGGCATCAACTGAGATACATACAGAGACGCTGACAGAGGCTGCGAAGCCGACTGTGGCGCCGACCGTGGCGGCGACTGTGGCGCCGACTGTGGCGCCGACTGAGGCAGATAGGGGAAGAGATAGGCATAGAGAAGGCAGCAGACCCCCCAATCGACAGCGGCAGTGACTGAGACGGCTAAAGAGACTCTGACAGAGGCTGAGAAGCCGACTGAGACGCCGACTGAGGCAGATAGGGGTAGATATAGGCTTACAGAATTCAGCAGACCCCCCAATAGACAGCGGCAGTGACTGAGACGGCTAAAGAGACTCTGACAGAGGCTGAGAAGCCGACTGAGACGCCGACTGAGGCAGATAGGGGTAGATATAGGCGTAGAGAGGCAGCAGATCCCCCAATCGGCAGCGGCAGCAACTGAGACGCCTACAGAGACGCTGAAAGAGGCTGCGACGCCGAATAAGGCAGATAGGGGTAGATATAGGCATAGAGAAGGCAGCAGACCCTCCAATCGACAGCGGCAACAACTGAGACGCCTACAGAGACGCTGATATATGTTGCGACGCCGACTGAGGCAGATAGGGGTAGATGTAGGCTTACAGAAGGCAGCATACCCCCCCAATCGACAGCGGCAGCGACTGAGACGGCTACAGAGACCCTGACAGAGGCTGAGAAGCCGACTGAGACGCCAACTGAGGCAGATAGGGGTAGATATAGGCGTATAGAGGCAGCAGGTCCCCCAATCGACAGCGACTGAGACGCCTACAGAGACGCTGAAAGAGGCTGCGACGCCGAATGAGGCAGATAGGGGTAGATATAGGAGTAGAGAAGGCAGCAGACCCCCCAATCGACAACGGCAGCGACTGAGATGCCTACAGAGACGCTGACAAGAGGCTGCGACACCGACTGAGGCAGATACGGGTGGATATAGGCATAGAGAAGGCAGCAGACCCTCCAATCGACAGCGGCAGCGACTGAGACGCCTGCAGAGACGACGACTAAGGAAGAGAGGGTTAGACATAGGCATAGACAAGGCAGCAGACAACCCAATCGACAGCGGCAGCAACTGAGACGCCTACAGAGACGCTGAGAGAGGCTGCGACGCCGACTGAGTTGCCGACTGAGTTGCCGACTGAGGCAGATAGGGGTAGATATGGGCATACAGAAGTCAGCAGACCCTCCAATCGACAGCGACAACGACTGAGACGCCTACAGAGACGCTGACAGAGGCTGCGACGCTGACAGAGGCTGCGACGCCGACTGGGGCGCCGACTGAGGCAGATAGGGGTAGATATAGGCATAGAGAAGGCAGCAGACCCCCCAGTCGACAACCGCAGCGACTGAGATGCCTACAGAGACGCTGACAAGAGGCTGCGACGCCGACTGAGACGCCGACTGAGGCAGATAGGGGTAGATATAGGCATAGAGAAGGCAGCAGACCCTCCAATCGACAGCGACAACGACTGAGACGCCTAGAGAGACGCTGACAGAGGCTGCGACGCTGACAGAGGCTGCGACGCCGACTGGGGCGCCGACTGAGGCAGATAGGGGTAGATATAGGCATAGAGAAGGCAGCAGACCCCCCCAGTCGACAACCGCAGCGACTGAGATGCCTACAGAGACGCTGACAAGAGGCTGCGACGCCGACTGAGACGCCGACTGAGGCAGATAGGGGTAGATATAGGCATAGAGAAGGCAGCAGACCCTCCAATCGACAGCGGCAGCGACTGAGACGCCTACAGAGACGCTGAAAGAGGCTGCGACGCTGACAGAGGCTGCGACGCTGACAGAGGCTGCGACGCCGACTGGGACGCCGACTGAGGCAGAGAGGGTTAGACATAGGCATAGATATGGCAGCAGACAACCCAATCGACAGCGGCATCAACTGAGATGCATACAGAGACGCTGATAGAGGCTGCGACGCCGACTGAGATGCCGACTGTGGGAGATTGGGGTAGATATTGGCATAGAGAAGGCAGCAGACCCACCAATCGATAGCGGCAACAACTGAGGCGCCTACAGAGACGCTGATAGAAGCTGCGACGCCGACTGAGTTGCCGACTGAGTTGCCGACTGAGGCAGATAGGGGTAGATATGGGCATACAGAAGTCAGCAGACCCCCAATCGACAGCGGCAGCGACTGAGACGCCTAAAGAGACGCTGACAGAGGGTGCGACGCCGACTGAGGCAGATAGGGGTAGATATAGGCAAAGAGAAGGCATCAGACCCCCCAATCGACAGCGGCAGCGACTGAGACGCCTACATAGACGCTGACAGAGACTGCGATGCCGACTGAGGCAGATAGGGGTAGATATAGGCAAAGAGAAGGCATCAGACCCCCCAATCGACAGCGGCAGCGACTGTGACGCCTACATAGACGCTGACAGAGGCTGCGACGCCGACTGAGACCCCGACTGAGGCAGAAAGATGTAAATATAGGCATAGAGAAGGCAGCAGACCTCCCAATCGACAGGGGCAGCGACTGAGACGCATACAGAGACGCTGACAGAGGCTACGACGCCGACTAAGACCCCGACTGAGGCAGAGAGGGGTAGATATTGGCATAGAGAAGGCAGCAGACCCCCCAATCGACAGCGGCAGCGACTGAGACGCCCACAGAGACGCTGTAGAGGCTGCGACGCCGACTGAGATGCCGACTGAGGCAGAAAGAGGTTAATATAGGCATAGAGAAGGCAGCAGACCTCCCAATCGACAGGCGCAGCGACTGAGACGCATACCGAGACGTTGACAGAGGCTACGACGCCGACTAAGACCCCGACTGAGGCAGAGAGGGGTAGATATTGGCATAGAGAAGGCAGCAGACCCCCCAATCGACAGCGGCAGCGACTGAGACACCTACAGAGATGCTGACAGAGGCTGCGAAGCCGACTGTGGCGCCAACTGAGGCAGATAGGGGAAGAGATAGGCATAGAGAAGGCAGCAGACAACCCAATTGACAGCGGCAACAACTGAGACGCTTACAGAGACGCTGACAGAGGCTGCGAAGCCGACTGTGGAGCCGACTGAGGCAGATAGGGGAAGAGATAGGCATAGAGAAGGCAGCGGACAACCCAATCGACAGCGGCAACAACTGAGACGCCTACAGAGACGCTGATAGAGGCTGCGACGCCGACTGAGATGCCGACTGAGGCAGAAAGAGGTAAATATAGGCATAGAGAAGGCAGCAGACCTCCCAATCGACAGGGGCAGCGACTGAGACGCATACAGAGACGCTGACAGAGGCTACGACGTCGACTAAGACCCCGTCTGAGGCAGAGAGGGGTAGATATTGGCATAGAGAAGGCAGCAGACCCCCCAATCGACAGCCGAATCGCTGTCAGAGGCTGAGACGCCCACTGAGACGCCGACTGAGGCAGATAGGGGTAGATATAGGCACAGAGAAGGCAGAAAACTCCCCAATCGACTGCGGCAGCGAATGAGACGCCTACAGAGACGCTGGCAGAGGCTGCGACGTCAACTGAGACGCCGACTGAGGAATATAGGGGTAGATATAGGCGTAGAGAAGGCAGCAGACCCCCCAATCGACAGCGGCAGCGAATGAGACGCCTACAGAGACGCTGACATAGGGTGCGACGCCGACTGAGGCAGATAGGGGCAGATATAGGCACAGAGAAGGCAGCAGACTCCCCATTCGACTGCGGCAGCGACAGAGACGCCTACAGAGACGCTGAAAGAGGCTACGACGCAGTCTGAGGCATATACGGGTAGATATAGGCATTGAGAAGCCAGCAGATCACCACCAATCAACAGCGGCAGCGACTCAGACGTCTACAGAGTCGCAGACAGAGGCTGCGACGCCGACTGAGGCAGATAGGGGTAGATATTGGCATAGAGAATGCAGCAGACCCCCCAATTGACGGCGGCAGCGACTGACACGCCTACAGAGACGCTGACAGAGGCTGTGACGCCGACTGAGATGCCGACTGAGGCAGAGAGGGGTAGACATAGGCATAGAGAAGGCAGCAGACCCACCAATCGACAGCGGCAACAACTGAGACGCCTGCAGAGACGCTGACAGAGTCTGCGACGCCGACTGAGGCGGATAGGGGTAGACATAGGCATAGAGAAGGCAGCAGACCCCCCAATCGACAGCGGCAACAAATGAGATGCCTACAGAGACGCTGACAGAGGCTGCGACGCCGACTGAGATTCCGACTGAGGCTGGTAGGATTAGATATAGGCATAGAGAAAGCAGCAGACCCCCAATCGACAACGGCAGCGACTGAGATGCCTACAGAGACGCTGACAAGAGGCTGTGACGTTGACTGAGAATCCGACTGAGGCAGATAGGGGTAGATATAGGCATAGAGAAGGCAGCAGACCCCCCAATCGACAACGGCAGCGACTGAGATGCCTACTGAGACGCTAACAAGAGGCTGCGACCTCGACTGAGACGCCGACTGAGGCAGATAGGGGTAGACATAGGCATAGATATGGCAGCAGACAACCCAATCGACAGCGGCATCAACTGAGATGCATACAGGGACGCTGATAGAGGCTGCGACGCCGACTGAGATGCCGACTGTGGGAGATTGGGGTAGATATTGGCATAGAGAAGGCAGCAGACCCCCAATCGACAGCGGCAGCGACTGAGACGCCTAAAGAGACGCTGACAGAGGGTGCGACGCCGACTGAGGCAGATAGGGGTAGATATAGGCAAAGAGAAGGCATCAGACCCCCCAATCGACAGCGGCAGCGACTGAGACGCCTACAGAGACGCTGACAGAGGCTGCGACGCTGACTGAGAGGCCGACTGAGGCAGATAGGGGAAGATATAGGCATAGAGAAGGCAGCAGACCCTCCAATCGACAGCGACAACGACTGAGACGCCTACAGAGACGCTGACAGAGGCTGCGACGCTGACAGAGGCTGCGACGCTGACTGGGGCGCCGACTGAGGCAGATAGGGGTAGATATAGGCATAGAGAAGGCAGCAGACCCCCCAGTCGACAACCGCAGCGACTGAGATGCCTACAGAGACGCTGACAAGAGGCTGCGACGCCGACTGAGACGCCGACTGAGGCAGAAAGAGGTAAATATAGGCATAGAGAAGGCAGCAGACCTCCCAATCGACAGGGGCAGCGACTGAGACGCATACAGAGACGCTGACAGAGGCTACGACGCCGACTAAGACCCCGACTGAGGCAGAGAGGGATAGATATTGGCATAGAGAAGGCAGCAGACCCCCCAATCGACAGCGGCAGCGACTAAGACGCCTACAGAGACGCTGTAGAGGCTGCGACGCCGACTGAGATGCCGACTGAGGCAGAAAGAGGTTAATATAGGCATAGAGAAGGCAGCAGACCTCCCAATCGACAGGCGCAGCGACTGAGACGCATACAGAGACGCTGACAGAGGCTACGACGCCGACTAAGACCCCGACTGAGGCAGAGAGGGGTAGATATTGGCAAAGAGAAGGCAGCAGACCCCCCAATCGACAGCGGCAGCGACTGAGGCGCCTACAGAGACGCTGACATAGGCTGCGACGCTGACTGAGAGGCCGACTGAGGCAGATAGGGGTAGATATTGGCATATAGAAGGCAGCAGAGCCCCCAATCGACAGCGGCAACAACTGAGACACCTACAGAGTTGCTGACAGAGGCTGCGAAGCCGACTGTGGCGCCGACTGAGGCAGATAGGGGAAGAGATAGGCATAGAGAAGGCAGCAGACAACCCAATTGACAGCGGCAACAACTGAGACGCCTACAGAGACGCTGACAGAGGCTGCGAAGCCGAATGTGGCGCCGACTGAGGCAGATAGGGGAAGAGATAGGCATAGAGAAGGCAGCGGACAACCCAATCGACAGCGGCAACAACTGAGACGCCTACACAGACGCTGATAGAGGCTGCGACGCCGACTGAGATGCCGACTGAGGCAGAAAGAGGTAAATATAGGCATAGAGAAGGCAGCAGACCTCCCAATCGACAGGGGCAGCGACTGAGACGCATACAGAGACGCTGACAGAGGCTACGACGCCGACTAAGACCCCGACTGAGGCAGAGAGGGGTAGATATTGGCATAGAGAAGGCAGCAGACCCCCCAATCGACAGCGGCAGCGACTGAGACGCCTACAGAGACGCTGACAGAGGCTGCGACGCTGACGGAGAGACCGACTGAGGCAGATAGGGGTAGATATAGGATTAGAGAAGGCAGCAGACCCCCTAATCGACAGCGGCAGCGAATGAGACTTGTTCAAAAACGCTGAGAGAGGCAGCGACGCCGACTGAGGCAGATAGGTATAGATATTGACATAGAGAAGGCAGCAGACCCCCAATCGAGGCTGCGACGCCAACTGTGACGCCGACTGAGGCAGGTAGGGGTAGATATAGGCATAGAGAAGGCAGCAGACCTACCAATCGACAGCGGCAATAACTGAGACGCCTACAGAGACGCTGATAGAGGCTGCGACGCCGACTGAGATGCCGACTAAGGCAGATAGGGGTAGATATAGGCATACAGAATGCAGCAGACCCCCCAATCGACAACGGCAGCGACTGAGATGCCTACAGAGACGCTGACAGAGGCTGCGACGCCGACTGAGACGCCTACTGAGGCAGATAGTGGTAGATATAGGCATAGAGAAGGCAGCAGTTCCCCCAATCGACAGCGGCAGCGACAGAGACGCCTAGAGAGACGCTGAAAGACGCTGCGACGCCGACTGAGGCAGATAGGGGTAGATATAGGAATAGAGAAGGCAGCAGACCCCCCAATCGACAGCGGCAGCTACTGAGTCGCCTACAGAGACGCTGACAGAGGGTGCGACGCTGACTGAGACGCTGAGTGAGGCAGATAGGGGTAGATATTGGCATAGAGAAGGCAGCAGACCCCCCCAATCGACAGCGGCAGCGACTGAGACGCCTACATAGACGCTGACAGAGGCTGCGAAGCCGACTGTTACGCCGACTGAGGCAGGTAGGGTTAGATATAGGCATAGAGAAGGCAGCAGACCCACCAATCGACAGCGGCAACAACTGAGACGCCTACAGAGACGCTGATAGAGGCTGCGACGCCGAGTGAGTTGCCGAGTGAGGCAGATAGGGTTAGACATAGGCATAGAGAAGGCAGCAGACCCCCCAATCGGCAGCGGCAACAATTGAGACGCCTACAGAGGCTAATAGAGGCTGCGACGCCGACTGAGACGCCGACTGAGGGACAGAGGGGTAGACATAGGCATAGAGAAGGGAGCAGACAACCCAACCGACAGCGGCAGCGACTGAGACGCCTACAGAGACGCTGAGAGAGGCTGCGACGCCGACTGAGGCAGATAGGGGTACATTTAGGCATAGAGAAGGCAACAGACTCCCAATCGACTGAGACGCCTACAGAGACGCTGACAGATGCTGCGACGCCGACTGAGACGCCGACTCAGGCAGATAGGGGGAGATATAGGAATAGAGAAGGCAGCAGACCCCCCAATCGAGGCTGCGACGCCAACTGTGACGCCGACTGAGGCAGGTAGGGGTATATATAGGCATAGAGAAGGCAGCAGACCCACCAATCGACAGCGGCAACAACTGAGACGCCTACAGAGACGCTGATAGGGGCTGCAACGCCGACTGAGATGCCGACTGAGGTAGATAGGGGTAGATATTGGTCATAGAGAAGGCAGCAGACCCCCCAATCGACAACGGCAGCGACTGAGATGCCTACAGAGACGCCGATAGAGGCTGCGACGCCGACTGAGATGCCGACTGAGGCAGATAGGGGTAGATATTGGCATAGAGAAGGCAGCAGACCCCCCCCCAAATCGACAGCGGCAGCTACTGAGACGCCTACAGAGACGCTGACAGAGTCTGCGACGCCGACTGAGGCAGATAGGGGTAGATATTGGCATAGAGAATGCAGCAGACCCCCCAATCGACGGCGGCAGCGACTGACACGCCTACAGAGACGCTGACAGAGGCTGTGACGCCGACTGAGATGCCGACTGAGGCAGAGAGGGGTATACATAGGCATAGAGAAGGCAGCAGACCCACCAATCGACAGCGGCAACAACTGAGACGCCTGCAGAGACGCTGACAGAGTCTGCGACGCCGACTGAGGCAGATAGGGGTAGACATAGGCATAGAGAAAGCAGCAGACCCCCCAATCGACAGCGGAAACAAATGAGATGCCTACAGAGACGCTGACAGAGGCTGCGACACCGACTGAGATTCCGACTGAGGCTGGTAGGATTAGATATAGGCATAGAGAAAGCAGCAGACCCCCAATCGACAACGGCAGTGACTGAGATGCCTACAGAGACGCTGACAAGAGGCTGTGACGTTGACTGAGAATCCGACTGAGGCAGATAGGGGTAGATATAGGCATAGAGAAGGCAGCATACCCCCCAATCGATAACGGCAGCGACTGAGATGCCTACTGAGACGCTGACAAGAGGTTGCGACGCCGACTGAGACGCCGACTGAGGCAGATAGGAGTAGATATTGGCATAGAGAAGGCAGCAGCCCCCCCCAATCGACAGCGGCAGCTACTGACACGCCTACAGAGACGCTGACAGAGTCTGCGACGCCGACTGAGGCAGATAGGGGTAGATAATGGCATAGAGAATGCAGCAGACCCCCCAATCGACGGCGGCAGCGACTGGCACGCCTACAGAGACGCTGACAGAGGCTGCGAGCCTACAGAGGCTGCGATGCCGAATGAGGCAGATAGGCGTAGATACAGGCGTAGAGAAGGCAGCAGACCCCCCAATCGACAACGGCAGCGACTGAGATGCCTACAGAGACGCTGACAAGAGGCTGCGACGCCGACTGAGACGCCGACTGAGGCAGATAGGGGTAGATAAAGGCATAGAGAAGGCAGCAGACCCTCCAATCGACGGCGCCACCGACTGAGACGCCCGCAGAGACGCTGACAAGAGGCTGCGACGCCGACTTAGACGCCGACTGAGGCAGATATGGGTAGATATAGGTATAGAGAAGGCAGCAGACAACCCAATCGACAGCGGCAACAACTGAGACGCCTACAGAGACGCTGATAGAGGCTGCGACGCCGACTGAGATGCCGACTGAGGCAGAAAGAGGTAAATATAAGCATAGAGAAGGCAGCAGACCTCCCAATCGACAGCGGCAGCGACTGAGACGCCTACAGAGACGCTGACAGAAGCTGCGACGCTGACTGAGAGGCCGACTGAGGCAGATAGGGGTAGATATAGGAATAGAGAAGGCAGCAGACCCCCCCAATCGACAGCGGCAGCGACTGAGACTTGTTCAAAAACGCTGAGAGAGGCAGCGACGCCGACTGAGGCAGATAGGTGTAGATATTGACATAGAGAAGGCAGCAGACCCCCCAATCGAGGCTGCGACGCCAACTGTGATGCCGACTGAGGCAGGTGGGGGTAGATATAGGCATAGAGAAGGCAGCAGACACACCAATCGACAGCGGCAATAACTGAGACGCCACAGAGATGCTGATAGAGGCTGCGACGCCGACTGAGATGCCGACTGAGGCAGATAGGGGTAGATATAGGCATAGAGAAGGCAGCAGACCCCCCAATCGACAACGGCAGCGACTGAGATGCCTACAGAGACGCTGACAAGAGGCTGCGACGCCTACTGAGACGCCGACTGAGGCAGATAGGGGTAGATATAGGCATAGAGAAGGCAGCAGACCCTCCAATCGACAGCGGCAACAACTGAGACGCCTACAGATACGCTGACAGAGGCTGCGACGCCGACTGAGACGCCGACTGAGGCAGAGAGGGGTAGACATAGGCATAGAGAAGGCAGCAGACCCCCCAATCGACAGCGGCAACAATTGAGACGCCTCCAGAGACGCTAATAGAGGCTGCGACGCCGACTGAGACGCCGACTGAGGGACAGAGGGGTAGACATAGGCATAGAGAAAGGAGCAGACAACCCAATCGACAGCGGCATCAACTGAGATGCATACAGATACGCTGATAGAGGCTGCGACGCCGACTGAGATGCCGACTGAGGCAGAGAGGGGTAGACATAGGCATAGAGAAGGCAGCAGACCCACCAATCGACAGCGGCAACAACTGAGACGCCTACAGCGACGCTGATAGAGGTTGCGACGCCGACTGAGATGCCGACTGAGGCAGAGAGGGTTAGACATAGGCATAGATAAGGCAGCAGACATCCCAATCGACAGCGGCATCAACTGAGATGCATACAGAGACGCTGATAGAGGCTGCGAAGCCGACTGAGATGCCTACTGTAGCAGATAGGGGTAGATATTGGCATAGCGAAGGCTGCAGATAGTGGTAGATATAGGCATATATAAGGCAGCAGACCCCCCAATCGACAGCGGCAGCGACTGAGACGCCTAGAGAGACGCCGACAGAGGCTGCGCCGCGGAACAGAGGCTGCGACGCCGCCTGAGGCAGAGAGGGTTAGACATAGGCATAGAGAAGGCAGCAGACAACCCAATCGACAGCGGCAGCGACTGAGATGCCTACAGAGGCGCTGAAAAGAGGCTGCGACGCCGACTGAGATGCCGACTGAGGCCGATAAGGGTAGATATAGGCATAGAGAAGGCAGCAGACCCCCAATCGGCAGCGCCAGCGAATGAGACGCCTACAGAGACGCTGACAGAGGCTGCGACGCCGACTGAGATGCCAACTGAGGCAGATAAGGGTAGATATAGGCATAGAGAAGGCAGCAGACCCTCCAATCGACAGCGACAACAACTGACACGCCTACGGAGACGCTGATATAGGTTGCGACGCCGACTGAGGCAGATAGGGTTAGATATAGGCTTACAGAAGGCAGCAGACCCCCCAATCGACAGCGGCAGCGACTGAGACGGCTACAGAGACTCTGACAGAGGCTGAGAAGCCGACTGAGACGCCGACTGAGGCAGATAGGGGTAGATATAGGCGTAGAGAGGCAGCAGATCCCCCAATCGACAGCGGCAGCGACTTAAACGCCTACAGAGGCTGCGACGCCGAATGAGGCAGATAGGCGTAGATATAGGCGTAGAGAAGGCAGCAGACCCCCCAATCGACAACAGCAGCGACTGAGATGCCTACAGAGACGCTGACAAGAGGCTGCGACGCCGACTGAGACGCCGACTGAGGCAGCTGGGGTAGATAAAGGCATAGAGAAGGCAGCAGACCCTCCAATCGACGGCGGCAGCGACTGAGATGCCTACAGAGACGCTGAGAAAGGCTGCGACGCCGACTGAAGCTGATATGGGTAGATATAGGTATAGAGAAGGCAGCAGACCCCCCAATCGACAACGGCAGCGACTGAGGTGCCTACAGAGACGCTGACAAGAAGCTGCGACGCCGACTGAGACTCCGGCTGAGGCAGATAAGGGTAGATATTGGCAGAGAGAAGGGAGCAGACCCCCCAATCGACAGCGGCAACAACTGAGACACCTACAGAGACCTTGACAGAGGCTGCGAAGCCGACTGTGGCGCCGACTGAGGCCGATAAGGGTAGATATAGGCATAGAGAAGGCAGCAGACCCCTAATCGGCAGCGCCAGCGACTGAGACGCCCGCAGAGACGCTGACAAGAGGCTGCGACGCCGACAGAGACGCCGACTGAGGCAGATATGGGTAGATATAGGTATAGAGAAGGCAGCAGACCCCCCAATCGACAACGGCAGCGACTGAGATGCCTACAGAGACGCTGAGAAAGGCTGCGACGCCGACTGAAGCTGATATGGGTAGATATAGGTATAGAGAAGGCAGCAGACACACCAATCGACAGCGGCAATAACTGAGATGCCTACAGAGACGCTGACAAGAGGCTGCGACGCCTACTGAGACGCCGACTGAGGCAGATAGGGGTAGATATAGGCATAGAGAAGGCAGCAGACCCTCCAATCGACAGCGGCAACAACTGAGACGCCTACAGATACGCTGACAGAGGCTGCGACGCCGACTGAGGCAGAGAGGGGTAGACATAGGCATAGAGAAGGCAGCAGACCCCCCAATCGACAACGGCAACAATTGAGACGCCTACAGAGACGCTAATAGAGGCTGCGACGCCGACTGAGACGCCGACTGAGGGACAGAGGGGTAGACATAGGCATAGAGAAGGGAGCAGACAACCCAACCGACAGCGGCAGCGACTGAGACGCCTACAGAGACGCTGAGAGAGGCTGCGACGCCGACTGAGGCAGATAGGGGTAGATTTAGGCATAGAGAAGGCCACACACTCCCAATCGACAGCGGCAGCGACTGACAAGCCTACTGAGACGCTGACAGAGCCTGCGACGCCCACTGAGATGCCGACTGAGGCAGATAGGGGTAGATATAGGCATAGAGAAGGCAGCAGACCCCCCAATCGTCAACGGCAGCGACTGAGATGCTTACAGAGACGCTGACAAGAGGCTGCAACGCCGCCTGAGACGCCGACTAAGGCAGATAGGGGTAGATATAGGCATAGAGAAGGCAGCAGACCCCCCAAGCGACAGCGGCACCGACAGAGATGCCTACAGAGACGCTGACAAGAGGCTGCGACGCCGACTGAGATGCCGACTGAGGCAGAGAGGGGTAGACATAGGCATAGAGAAGGCAGCAGACCCCCCAATCGACTGCGGCAACAAATGAGACGCCTACAGAGACGCTGACAGAGGCTGCGACGCCGACTGAGATGCCGACTGAGGCAGGTAGGGGTAGATATAGGCATAGAGAAGTCAGCAGACCCCCCCAATCGACAGCGGCAGCGACTGAGACGCCTACAGAGATGCTCACAGAGGCTGCGATGCCGACTGAGACGCCAACTGAGACAGATAGGGATAGATATAGGCATAGAGAAGGCAGCAGACCCCACAATCGACAGCGGCAACAACTGAGACGCATACAGAGCCGCTGATAGAGGCTGCGACCCCGACTGAGATGCCGACTGAGGCAGATAGGGGTAGATATTGGCATAGAGAATGCAGCAGACCCTCCAATCGACAGCGGCAGCGATAGAGACGCCTACAGAGACGCTGACAGAGGCTGCGACGCTGACAGAGGCTGCGACGCCGACTGAGACGCCGACTGAGGCAGAGAGGGTTAGACATAGGTATAGATAAGGCAGCAGACATCTCAATCGACAGCGGCATCAACTGAGATGCATACAGAGACGCTGATAGAGGCTGCGACGCCGACTGAGATGCCGACTGTGGCAGATAGGGGTAGATATTGGCATAGAGAAGGCTGCAGATAGGGGTAGATAGAGGCATAGATATGGCAGCAGACCCCCCCAATCGACAGCGGCAGCGACTGAGCCGCCTAGAGAGACGCTGAGAGAGGCTACGACGCCGACTGTGGCAGATAGGGGTAGATATAGGTATAAAGAAGGCAGCAGACCCCCCCCAATCGACAACGGCAGCGACTGAGATGCCTACAGAGACGCTAACAAGAGGCTGCGACGCCGACTGAGACGCCGACTGAGGCAGATAGGGGTAGATATAGGCATAGAGAAGGCAGCAGACCCCCCAATCGACAACGGCACCGACTGAGATGCCTACAGAGACGCTGATAGAGGCTGCGACGCCGACTGAGATGCCGACTGTAGCAGATAGGGGTAGATATTGGCATAGAGAAGGCTGCGGACCCCCCCAATCGACAGCGGCAGCGACTGAGACGCCTACAGAGACGCTGACAGAGGCTGCGAAGCCGACTGTTACGCCGACTGAGGCAGGTAGGGTTAGATATAGGCATAGAGAAGGCAGCAGACCCACCAATCGACAGCGGCAACAACTGAGACGCCAACAGAAACGCTGATAGAGGCTGCGACGCTGACTGAGTAGCCGACTGTGGCAGATAGAGGTAAATATAGGCATAGAGAAGGCAGCAGACCCCCCAATCGACAGCGGCAGAGACTGAGACGCATACAGAAAAGCTGACAGAGGCTGCGACGCCGACTAAGACACCGACTGAGGCAGAGAGTGGTAGATATTGGCATAGAGAAGGCAGCAGACCCCCAATCGACAGCGGCAGCGACTGAGACGCCTACAGAGACGCTGACAGAGGCTGCGACGCCGACTGAGACTCCGACTCAGGCAAATAGGGGTAGATATAGGAATAGAGAAGGCAGCAGACCCCCCAATCGACAGCGGCAGCGACTGAGACTTGTTCAAAAACCCTGAGAGAGGCAGCGGCGCCGACTGAGGCAGATAGGTGTAGAAATTGACATAGAGAAGGCAGCAGACCTCCCAATCGAGGCTGCGACGCCAACTGTTACGCCGACTGAGGCAGGTGGGGGATTTATATGAGTATAGAGAAGGCAGCAGACCCACCAATCGACAGCGGCAACAACTGAGACGCCTACAGAGACGCTGATAGAGGCTGTGACGCCGACTGAGATGCCAACTGAGGCAGGTAGGGGTAGATATAGGCATAGAGAAGGCAGCAGACCCCCCAATCGACAACGGCAGCGACTGAGATGCCTACAGAGACGCTGACAAGAGGCTGCGACGCCGACTGAGGCAGATAGGGGTAGATATAGGCATAGAGAAGGCAGCAGACCCTCCAATCGACAGCGGCAACAACTGAGACGCACACAGAGACGCTGACAGAGGCTGCGACGCCGACTGAGACGCCGACTGAGGCAGATAGGGGTAGATATTGGCATAGAGAAGGCAGCAGACCCCCCCAATCGACAGCGGCAGCTACTGAGACGCCTACAGAGACGCTGACAGAGTCTGCGACACCGACTGAGGCAGATAGGGGTAGATATTGGCATAGAGAATACATCAGACCCCCCAATCGACGGCGGCAGCGACTGACACGCCTACAGAGACGCTGACAGATGCTGTGACACCGACTGAGATGCCGACTGAGGCAGAGAGGGGTAGACATAGGCATAGAGAAGGCAGCAGACCCCACAATCGACAGCGGCAACAAATGAGACGCCTACAGAGACGCTGACAGAGGCTGCGACGCCGCCTGAGGCAGAGAGGGTTAGACATAGGCATAGAGAAGGCAGCAGACAACCCAATCGACAGCGGCAGCGTCTGAGATGCCTACAGAGGCGCTGAAAAGAGGCTGCGACGCCGACTGAGACGCCGACTGAGGCAGATAGGGGTAGATATTGGCATAGAGAAGGCAGCAGACCCCCCCAATCGACAGCGGCAGCTACTGAGACGCCTACAGAGACGCTGACAGAGTCTGCGACACCGACTGAGGCAGATAGGGGTAGATATAGGCATAGAGAAGGCAGCAGACCCCCAATCGACAGCGCCAGCGAATGAGACGCCTACAGAGACGCTGACAGAGGCTGCGACGCCGACTGAGATGCCAACTGAGGCATATAGGGGTAGATATAGGCGTAGAGAAAGCAGCAGACCCTCCAATCGACAGCGACAACAACTGACACGCCTACGGAGACGCTGATATAGGTTGCGACGCCGACTGAGGCAGATAGGGTTAGATATAGGCTTACAGAAGGCAGCAGACCCCCCAATCGACAGCGGCAGCGACTGAGACGGCTACAGAGACTCTGACAGAGGCTGAGAAGCCGACTGAGACGCCGACTGAGGCAGATAGGGGTAGATATAGGCGTAGAGAGGCAGCAGATCCCCCAATTGACAGCGGCAGCGACTTAAACGCCTACAGAGGCTGCGACGCCGAATGAGGCAGATAGGCGTAGATATAGGCGTAGAGAAGGCAGCAGACCCCCCAATCGACAACGGCAGCGACTGAGATGCCTACAGAGACGCTGACAAGAGGCTGCGACGCCGACTGAGACGCCGACTGAGACGCCGACTGAGGCAGATAGGGGTAGATAAAGGCATAGAGAAGGCAGCAGACCCTCCCATTGACAGCGGCAGCGACTGAGACGCCTACAGAGACGCCTACAGACACGCTGAAAGAGGCTTCGACGCCGACTGCGGCAGATAGGGGTAGATATAGGTATAGATAAGGCAGCAGACCCCCCAATCGACTGCGGCAGCGATAGAGACGCCTACAGAGCCGCTGAAAGAGGCTTCGACGCAGTCTGAGGCAGATAGGGGTAGATATAGGCATTGAGAAAGTAGCAGATCACCCCCAATATACAGCGGCAGCGACTGAGACACCTACAGAGACGCAGACAGAGGCTGCGACGCAGACTAAGGCAGATAGGCGTACATATAGGAATAGGGAAGGCAGCAGACCTTCCCAATCGACAGCGGCAGCGACTGAGACGCCTACAGAGACGCTGACAGAGGGTGCGACGCCGACTGAGACACCAACTGAGGCAGATAGGTGTAGATATAGGCATAGAGAATGCAGCAGACCCCCCAATCCTCAGCGGCAAACGACTGAGACGCCTACAGAGACGCTGAAAGAGGCTTCGACGCCGACTGACACGCTGACTGAGACGCCGACTGAGGCAGATAGAGGTAGAAATAGGCATAGAGAAGGCAGCAGACCCCCAATCGACAGCGGCAGCGACTGAGACGCCTACAGCGACGCTGACAGAGGCTGCGATGCCGACTGAGAAGTCGACTGAGGCAGATAGGGGTAATATAGGCATAGAGAAGGCAGCAGACCCCCCAATGACAGCGGCAGCGACTGAGACGCCTACAGAAATGCTGACAGATGCTGGGACGACGACTGAGACGCCGACTGAGGCAGATAGGGGTAGATATAGGCATAGAGAAATCAGCAGACCTCCAAATCGACAGCGGCAGCGATTGAGACGCCTACAGAGACGCTGGCAGAGGCTGCGACGCCGACTGAGGCAGATAGGGGTAGATATAGGCATAGAGAAGGCAGCAGACCTCCCAATCGACAGCGGCAGCGACTGAGACGCCTACAGAGATGCTGACAGAGGCTGCGACGCCGACTGAGGCAGATAGAGGTAGATATATGCATAGAGAAAGCAACAGACCCCCCCCCCCCCCCTCCCCAATCGACAGCGGCAACGACTGAGACGCCTACAGAGACGCTGACGGAGGCTGTGACGCCGACTGAAACGCCGACTGAGGCAGATAGGGGTAGATATAGGCATAGAGAAATCAGCAGAGCCCCAATCGACAGAGGCAGCGACTGAGACGCCTACAGAGAAACTGGCAGAGGCTGCGACGCCGTGTGAGACGCCGTGTGAGACGCCGACTGAGGCAGCTATTGGTAGATATAGGCATAGAGAAGGCAGCAGACCACCCAATCCACAGCGGCAGCGACGGAGACGACTACAGAGACACTGACAGAGGCTGCGACGCCGACTGAGAAGTCGACTGAGGCAGATAGGGGTAATATAGGCATAGAGAAGGCAGCAGACCCCCCAATCGACAGCGGAAGCTACTGAGACGGCTACAGAGATGCTGACAGAGGCTGGGACGCCGACTGAGACCCCGACTGAGGCAGATAGGAGTAGATATAGGCATAGAGAAGTCAGCAGATACCACCCAATAGACAGCGGCAGCGACTGAGACGCCTACAGAGACGCTGACAGAGGCTGTGACGCCGACTGAGGCAGATAGAGGTAGATATAGGCATAGAGAAGGCAACATACTCCCCCCTCCCCAATCGACAGCGGCAACGACTGAGACGCGTACAGAGACACTGACGGAGGCAGTGACGCAGTCTGAAACGCCGACTGAGGCAGATAGGGGTAGATATAGGCATAGAGAAATCAGCAGAGCCCCAATCGACAGCGGCAGCGACTGAGACGCCTACAGAGACGCTGACAGAGGCTGCGACGTCTACTGAGACGCCGACTGAGGCAGATAGGGGTAGATAGAGGCATAGAGAAGGCAGCAGACCCCCCAATCGACTGCGGCAGCGACTGAGACGCCTACAGAGACGCTGACAGAGGCTGCGACGTCGACTGTGACGCCGTCTGAGGCAGATAGGGGAAGATATAGGCATAGAGAAGGCAGCAGACCCCCCGAATCGACTGCGCCTCCGACAGAGACGCCTACAGAGACGCTTACAGATACGCCTACAGAGACGCTGAAAGAGGCTTCGATGCCAACTGAGGCAGATAGGGATAGATATAGGCATTGAGAAGGCAGCAGACCCCCCCAATCCACAGCGGCAAATGTCTGAGACGCCTACAGAGACGCTGAAAGAGGCTTCGACACCGACTGAGACGCCGACTGAGGCAGATAGGGGTAGATATAGGCATAGAGAAGGCAGCAGACCCCCCAACCGGCAGCAGCAGCGCTTGAGACGCCTACAGAGACACTGGCAGAGGCTGTGACGCCGTGTGAGACGCCGACTGAGGCAGCTATTGGTAGATATAGGCATAGAGAAAGCAGCAGACCACCCAATCGACAGCGGCAGCGACTGAGACGACTACAGAGATGCTTACAGAGGGTGCGATGCCGACTGAGAAGTCGACTGAGGCAGATAGGGGTAGATATAGGCATAGAGAAGGCAGCAGACCCCCCAATCGACAGCGGCAGTGACTGAGACGCCTACAGAGATGCCTAGAGACGCGCTGAAAAAGACTTCGACGCCGATTAAGACGCAGACTGAGGCAGAGAGGGGTAGATATAGGTATAGAGAAGGCAGCAGACCCCCCAATCGACTGCGGCAGCGACTGAGACGCCTACAGAGACCCTGACAGAAGGTGCTACGCCAACTGAGACGCCGACTGAGACGCCGACTGAGGCAGATAGGTGTAGATACAGGCATAGAGAAGGCAGCAGACCCCCCCAATCCGCAGCGACAAATGTCTGAGACGCCTACAGAGACGCTGAAAGAGGCTTCGACACCGACTGAGACACCGACTGAAGCAGATGGGGGTAGATATAGGCATAGAGAAGGCAGCAGACCCCCAATCGACAGCGGCAGCGACTGAGACGCCTACAGAGACGCTGGCAGAGGCTGCGGCGCCGTGTGAGACGCCGACTGGCGCAGCTATTGGTAGATATAGACATAGAGAAGGCAGCAGACCACCCAATAGAGAGCGGCAGCGACTGAGACGACAACAGAGACGCTGACAGAGGCTGCGACGCCGACTGAGAAGTCGACTGAGGCAGATAGGGGTAATATAGGCATAGAGAAGGCAGCAGACCCCCCAATCGACAGCGGAAGCGACTGAGATGCCTACAGAGATGCTGACAGAGGCTGGGACGCCGACTGAGACCCCGACTGAGGCAGATAGGAGTAGATATAGGCATAGAGAAGTCAGCAGATACCCCCCAATCGACAGCGGCAGCGACTGAGACGCCTACAGAGACGCTGACAGAGGCTGTGACGCCGACTGAGGCAGATAGAGGTAGATATAGGCATAGAGAAGGCAACAGACCCCCCCTCCCCAATCGACAGAGGCAACGACTGAGACGCCTACAGAGACGCTGACGGAGGCTGTGACGCAGACTGAAACGCCGACTGAGGCAGATAGGGGTAGATATAGGCATAGAGAAATCAGTAGAGCCCCAATCGACAGCGGTAGCGACTGAGACGCCTACAGAGACGCTTACAGAGACCCTGAAAGAGGCTTCGACGCCGACTCAGACGCCGACTGAGGCAGATAGGGGTAGATATGGGCATAGAGAAGGCATCAAATCCCCCCAATCGACAGCGGTAGCGACTGAGACGCCCACAGAGTCGCTGACAGAGGCTGCGACGCCTACTGAGACGCCGACTGAGGCAGATAGGGGTAGATATTGGCATAGAGAAGGCAGCAGACCCCCCAATCGACTGCGGCAGCGACTGAGACGCCTACAGAGACGCTGACAGAGGCTGCGACGTCGACTAAGACGCCGTCTGAGGCAGATAGGGGAAGATATAGGCATAGAGAAGGCAGCAGACCCCCCGAATCGACTGCGCCACTGACAGAGATGCCTACAGAGACGCTTACAGATACGCCTACAGAGACGCTGAAAGAGGCTTCGGTGCCAACTGAGGCAGATACGGATAGATATAGGCATTGAGAAGGCAGCAGACCCCCCCAATCCACAGCTGTAAATGTCTGAGACGCCTACAGAGACGCTGAAAGAGGCTTCGACACCGACTGAGATGCCGACTGAGGCAGATAGGGGTAGATATAGGCATAGAGAAGGCAGCAGACCCCCCAATCGGCAGCAGCAGCGACTGAGACGCCTACATAGACGCTGAAAGAGGCTTCGACACCGACTGACACACCGACTGAAGCAGATTGGGGTAGATATAGGCATAGAGAAGGCAGCAGACCCCCCAATCGGCAGCAGCAGCGACTGAGACGCCTACAGAGACACTGGCAGAGGCTGCGACGCCGTGTGTGACGCCGACTGAGGCAGCTATTGGTAGATATAGGCATAGAGAAAGCAGCAGACCACCCAATCGACAGCGGTAAATGTCTGAGACGCCTACAGAGACGCTGAAAGAGGCTTCGACACCGACTGAGATGCCGACTGAGGCAGATAGGGATAGATATAGGCATTGAGAAGGCAGCAGACCCCCCCAATCCACAGCTGTAAATGTCTGAGACGCCTACAGAGACGCTGAAAGAGGCTTCGACACCGACTGAGATGCCGACTGAGGCAGATAGGGGTAGATATAGGCATAGAGAAGGCAGCAGACCCCCCAATCGGCAGCAGCAGCGACTGAGACGCCTACAGAGACACTGGCAGAGGCTGTGACGCCGTGTGATACGCCGACTGAGGCAGCTATTGGTAGATATAGGCATAGAGAAAGCAGCAGACCACCCAATCGACAGCGGCAGCGACTGAGACGACTACAGAGATTCTTACAGAGGCTGCGATGCCGACTGAGAAGTCGACTGAGGCAGATAGGGGTAGATATAGGAATAGAGAAGGCAGCAGACCCCCCAATCGACAGCGGCAGTGACTGAGACGCCTACAGAGATGCCTACAGACGCGCTGAAAAAGACTTCGACGCCGATTAAGACGCAGACTGAGGCAGATAGGGGTAGATATAGGTATAGAGAAGGCAGCAGACTCCCCAATCGACTGCGGCAGCGACTGAGACGCCTATAGAGACGCTGACAGAGGCTGCTACGCCGGCTGAGGCAGATAGGGGTAGATATAGGCATAGAGAAGGCAGCAAACACACCCCCCCCCCCCCCCCCCCCCCCCCCCAATCGACAGCGGCAACGACTGAGACGCCTACAGAGACGCTGACAGAAGGTGCTACGCCGACTGAGACGCCGACTGAGACGCCGACTGAGACGCCGACTGAGGCAGATAGGTGTAGATACAGGCATAGAGAAGGCAGCAGACCCCCCCAATCCGCAGCGGCAAATGTCTGAGACGCCTACATAGACGCTGAAAGAGGCTTCGACACCGACTGACACACCGACTGAAGCAGATTGTGGTAGATATAGGCATAGAGAAGGCAGCAGACCCCCCAATCGACAGCGGCAGCGACTGAGACGCCTACAGAGACACTGGCAGAGGCTGCGACGCCGTGTGTGACGCCGACTGGCGCGGTTTTTTTTAGATATAGACATAGAGAAGGCAACAGACCACCCAATCGACAGCGGCAGCGACTGAGACGACAACAGAGACGCTGACAGAAGCTGCGACGCCGACTGAGACGTCCACTGAGTCAGATAGGGGTAATATAGGCATAGAGAAGGCAGCAGACCCCCCAATCGACAGCGGAAGCGACTGAGACGCCTACAGAGATGCTGACAGAGGCTGGGACGCCGACTGAGACGCCGACTGAGGCAGATAGGGGTAGATATAGGCATAGAGATGGCATCAGATGCCCCCCAATCGACAGCGGCAGCGACTGAGACGCCTACAGAGACGCTGACAGAGGCTGTGACGCCGACTGAGACGCCGACTGAGGTAGATAGGGGTAGATATAGGCATAGAGAAGGCAGCAGGTCCCCCCAATCGACAGCGGCAGCGCTGAGACGCCTACAGAGATGCTGACAGTGGCTGCGACGCCGACTGAGGCAGATAGAGGTAGATATAGGCATAGAGAAGGCAGCAAACACCCCCCCCCCCCCCCCCCAATCGACAGCGGCAACGACTGAGACGCCTACAGAGACGCTGACGGAGGCTGCGACGCCGACTGAGACGCCGACTGAGACGCCGCCTGAGGCAGATAGGGGTAGATATAGGCATAGAGAAGGCAGGAGACCCCCCAATCGACATTGGCAACGACTGAGACGCCTTCAGAGACGCTGACAGAGGCTGTGACGCCGACTGAGACGCCGACTGAGGTAGATAGGGGCAGATATAGGCATAGATAAGGCAGCAGACCACCCCAATCGACAGCGGCAGCGACTGAGACACCTACAGAGACGCTGACAGACGCTGCGACGCCGAATGAGGCAGATAGAGGTAGATATAGGCATAGAGAAGGCGGCAGACCCCTCCACCCACAGTCGACAGGGGCAACGACTGAGACGCCTACAGAGACGCTGACGGAGATTTCGACGCCGACTGAGGAAGATAGGGGTAGATATAGGCATAGATAAGGCAGCAGACCACCCCAATCGACAGCGGCAGCGACTGAGACGCCTACAGAGACGCTGAAACACGCTTCGACGCCGACTGAGGCAGATAGGGGTAGATATATATATATATAGAGAAGCCAGCAGACCCTCCCAATCGACAGCGGCAAACGACTGAGGCGCCTACAGAGACGCTGAAAGAGGCTTCGATGCAGTCTGAGGCAGATAGGGGTAGATATAGGCATTGAGAAGGCAGCAGATCACCCCCAATCGACAGCGGCAGCGACTGAGACGCCTACAGAGACGCAGACAGAGGCTGTGACGCCGACTAAGGCAGATAGGCGTAAATATAGGCATAGAGAAGGCAGCAGACCCCCCAATCCGCAGCGGCAAATGTCTGAGACGCCTACAGAGACGCTGAAAGAGGCTTCGACACCGACTGAGACACCGACTGAAGCAGATAGGGGTAGATATAGGCATAGAGAAGGCAGCAGACCCCCAATCGACAGCGGCAGCGACTGAGACGCCTACAGAGACACTGGCAGAGGCTGCGACGCCGTGTGAGACGCCGACTGGCGCAGCTTTTGGTAGATATAGACATAGAGAAGGCAGCAGACCACCCAATCGACAGCGGCAGCGACTGAGACGACAACAGAGACGCTGACAGAAGCTGCGACGCCGACTGAGAAGTCCACTGAGGCAGATAGGGGTAATATAGGCATAGAGAAGGCAGCAGACCCCCCAATCGACAGCGGCAGCGACTGAGACACCTACAGAGACGCTGACAGACGCTGCGACGCCGAATGAGGCAGATAGAGGTAGATATAGGCATAGAGAAGGCGGCAGACCCCTCCCCCCACAGTCGACAGGGGCAACGACTGAGACGCCTACAGAGACGCTGACGGAGATTACGACGCCGACTGAGGAAGATAGGGGTAGATATAGGCATAGATAAGGCAGCAGACCACCCCAATCGACAGCGGCAGCGACTAAGACGCCTACAGAGACGCTGAAAGACGCTTCGATGCCGACTGAGGCAGATAGGGGTAGATATATATATAGAGAAGGCAGCAGACCCTCCCAATCGACAGCGGCAAACGACTGAGACGCCTACAGAGACGCTGAAAGAGGCTTCGACGCAGTCTGAGGCAGATAGGGGTAGATATAGGCATTGAGAAGGCAGCAGATCATCCCCAAACGACTGCGGCAGCGACTGAGACGCCTACAGAGACGCTGACAGAGGGTGCTACGCCGGCTGAGGCAGATAGGGGTAGATATAGGCATAGAGAAGGCAGCACACCCCCCAATCGACAGCGGCAGCGACTGAGACGCCTACAGAGACGCTGACAGAAGGTGCTACGCCGACTGAGACGCCGACTGAGACGCCGACTGAGACGCCGACTGAGGCAGATAGGTGTAGATACAGGTATAGAGAAGGCAGCAGACCCCCCCAATCCGCAGCGGCAAATGTCTGAGACGCCTACAGAGACGCTGAAAGAAGCTTCGACACCGACTGAGACACCGACTGAAGCAGATAGGGGTAGATATAGGCATAGAGAAGGCAGCAGACCCCCCCAATCGACAGCGGCAGCGACTGAGACGCCTACAGAGACACTGGCAGAGGCTGCGACGCCGTGTGTGGCGCCGACTGGCGCGGTTTTTTTTAGATATAGACATAGAGAAGGCAACAGACCACCCAATCGACAGCGGCAGCGACTGAGACGACAACAGAGATGCTGACAGAAGCTGCGACGCCGACTGAGAAGTCCACTGAGGAAGATAGGGGTAATATAGGCATAGAGAAGGCAGCAGACCCCCCAATCGACTGCGGAAGCGACTGAGACGCCTACAGAGATGCTGACAGAGGCTGGGACGCCGACTGAGACGCCGACTGAGGCAGATAGGGGTAGATATAGGCATAGAGATGGCATCAGATGCCCCCCAATCGACAGCGGCAGCGACTGAGACGCCTACAGAGACGCTGACAGAGGCTGTGCCGCCGACTGAGACGCCTACTGAGACGCCTACTGAGTTAGATAGGGGTAGATATAGGCATAGAGAAGGCAGCAGGTCCCCCCAATCGACAGCGGCAGCGCTGAGACGCCTACAGAGACGCTGACAGTGGCTGCGACGCCGACTGGGGCAGATAGAGGTAGATATAGGCATAGAGAAGGCAGCAAACACCCCCCCCCCCCCAATCGACAGCGGCAACGACTGAGACGCCTACAGAGACGCTGACGGAGGCTGCGAAGCCGACTGAGACGCCGACTGAGACGCCGGCTGAGGCAGATAGGGGTAGATATAGGCATAGAGAAGGCAGGAGACCCCCCAATCGACATTGGCAACGACTGAGACGCCTTCAGAGACGCTGACAGAGGCTGTGACGCCGACTGAGACGCCGACTGAGGTAGATAGGGGCAGATATAGACATAGAGAAGGCAGCAGATCCCCCAATCGACAGCGGCAGCGACTGAGACACCTACAGAGACGCTGACAGACGCTGCGACGCCGAATGAGGCAGATAGAGGTAGATATAGGCATAGAGAAGGCGGCAGACCCCTCCACCCACAGTCGACAGGGGCAACGACTGAGACGCCTACAGAGACGCTGACGGAGATTACGACGCCGACTGAGGAAGATAGGGGTAGATATAGGCATAGATAAGGCAGCAGACCACCCCAATCGACAGCGGCAGCGACTGAGACGCCTACAGAGACGCTGAAAGACGCTTCGACGCCGACTGAGGCAGATAGGGGTAGATATATATATATATAGAGAAGGCAGCAGACCCTCCCAATCGACAGCGGCAAACGACTGAGACGCCTACAGAGACGCTGAAAGAGGCTTCGACGCAGTCTGAGGCAGATAGGGGTAGATATAGGCATTGAGAAGGCAGCAGATCACCCCCAATCGACAGCGGCAGCGACTGAGACGCCTACAGAGACGCAGACAGAGGCTGCGACGCCGACTAAGGCAGATAGGCGTAAATATACGCATAGAGAAGGCAGCAGACCCCCCAATCCGCAGCGGCAAATGTCTGAGACGCCTACAGAGACGCTGAAAGAGGCTTCGACACCGACTGAGACACCGACTGAAGCAGATAGGGGTAGATATAGGCATAGAGAAGGCAGCAGACCCCCCAATCGACAGCGGCAGCGACTGAGACGCCTACAGAGACACTGGCAGAGGCTGCGACGCCGTATGAGACGCCGACTGGCGCAGCTTTTGGTAGATATAGACATAGAGAAGGCAGCAGACCACCCAATCGACAGCGGCAGCGACTGAGACGACAACAGAGACGCTGACAGAAGCTGCGACGCCGACTGAGAAGTCCACTGAGGCAGATAGGTGTAATATAGGCATAGAGAAGGCAGCAGACCCCCCAATCGACAGCGGCAGCGACTGAGACACCTACAGAGACGCTGACAGACGCTGCGACGCCGAATGAGGCAGATAGAGGTAGATATAGGCATAGAGAAGGCGGCAGACCCCTTCCCCCACAGGGGCAACGACTGAGACGCCTACAGAGACGCTGACGGAGATTACGACGCCGACTGAGGAAGATAGGGGTAGATATAGGCATAGATAAGGCAGCAGACCACCCAATCGACAGCGGCAGCTACTGAGACGACAACAGAGACGCTGACAGAAGCTGCGACGCCGACTGAGAAGTCCACTGAGGCAGATAGGTGTAATATAGGCATAGAGAAGGCAGCAGACCCCCCAATCGACAGCGGCAGCGACTGAGACACCTACAGAGACGCTGACAGACGCTGCGACGCCGAATGAGGCAGATAGAGGTAGATATAGGCATAGAGAAGGCGGCAGACCCCTCCCCCCACAGGGGCAAATGTCTGAGACGCCTACAGAGACGCTGAAAGAGGCTTCGACACCGACTGAGACACCGACTGAAGCAGATAGGGGTAGATATAGGCATAGAGAAGGCAGCAGACCCCCAATCGACAGCGGCAGCGACTGAGACGCCTACAGAGACACTGGCAGAGGCTGCGACGCCGTGTGAGACGCCGACTGGCGCAGCTTTTGGTAGATATAGACATAGAGAAGGCAGCAGACCACCCAATCGACAGCGGCAGCGACTGAGACGACAACAGAGACGCTGACAGAAGCTGCGACGCCGACTGAGAAGTCCACTGAGGCAGATAGGGGTAATATAGGCATAGAGAAGGCAGCAGACCCCCCAATCGACAGCGGCAGCGACTGAGACACCTACAGAGACGCTGACAGACGCTGCGACGCCGAATGAGGCAGATAGAGGTAGATATAGGCATAGAGAAGGCGGCAGACCCCTCCCCCCACAGTCGACAGGGGCAACGACTGAGACGCCTACAGAGACGCTGACGGAGATTACGACGCCGACTGAGGAAGATAGGGGTAGATATAGGCATAGATAAGGCAGCAGACCACCCCAATCGACAGCGGCAGCGACTAAGACGCCTACAGAGATGCTGAAAGACGCTTCGATGCCGACTGAGGCAGATAGGGGTAGATATATATATAGAGAAGGCAGCAGACCCTCCCAATCGACAGCGGCAAACGACTGAGACGCCTACAGAGACGCTGAAAGAGGCTTCGACGCAGTCTGAGGCAGATAGGGGTAGATATAGGCATTGAGAAGGCAGCAGATCATCCCCAAACGACTGCGGCAGCGACTGAGACGCCTACAGAGACGCTGACAGAGGGTGCTACGCCGGCTGAGGCAGATAGGGGTAGATATAGGCATAGAGAAGGCAGCACACCCCCCAATCGACAGCGGCAGCGACTGAGACGCCTACAGAGACGCTGACAGAAGGTGCTACGCCGACTGAGACGCCGACTGAGACGCCGACTGAGACGCCGACTGAGGCAGATAGGTGTAGATACAGGTATAGAGAAGGCAGCAGACCCCCCCAATCCGCAGCGGCAAATGTCTGAGACGCCTACAGAGACGCTGAAAGAAGCTTCGACACCGACTGAGACACCGACTGAAGCAGATAGGGGTAGATATAGGCATAGAGAAGGCAGCAGACCCCCCAATCGACAGCGGCAGCGACTGAGACGCCTACAGAGACACTGGCAGAGGCTGCGACGCCGTGTGTGGCGCCGACTGGCGCGGTTTTTTTTAGATATAGACATAGAGAAGGCAACAGACCACCCAATCGACAGCGGCAGCGACTGAGACGACAACAGAGATGCTGACAGAAGCTGCGACGCCGACTGAGAAGTCCACTGAGGAAGATAGGGGTAATATAGGCATAGAGAAGGCAGCAGACCCCCCAATCGACTGCGGAAGCGACTGAGACGCCTACAGAGATGCTGACAGAGGCTGGGACGCCGACTGAGACGCCGACTGAGGCAGATAGGGGTAGATATAGGCATAGAGAAGGCATCAGATGCCCCCCAATCGACAGCGGCAGCGACTGAGACGCCTACAGAGACGCTGACAGAGGCTGTGCCGCCGACTGAGACGCCTACTGAGACGCCTACTGAGTTAGATAGGGGTAGATATAGGCATAGAGAAGGCAGCAGGTCCCCCCAATCGACAGCGGCAGCGCTGAGACGCCTACAGAGACGCTGACAGTGGCTGCGACGCCGACTGGGGCAGATAGAGGTAGATATAGGCATAGAGAAGGCAGCAGTCCCCCCCCTCCCAATGGACACCGGCAACGACTGAGACGCCTACAGAGACGCTGACGGAGGCTGCGAAGCCGACTGAGACGCCGACTGAGACGCCGGCTGAGGCAGATAGGGGTAGATATAGGCATAGAGAAGGCAGGAGACCCCCCAATCGACATTGGCAACGACTGAGACGCCTTCAGAGACGCTGACAGAGGCTGTGACGCCGACTGAGACGCCGACTGAGGTAGATAGGGGCAGATATAGACATAGAGAAGGCAGCAGATCCCCCAATCGACAGCGGCAGCGACTGAGACACCTACAGAGACGCTGACAGACGCTGCGACGCCGAATGAGGCAGATAGAGGTAGATATAGGCATAGAGAAGGCGGCAGACCCCTCCACCCACAGTCGACAGGGGCAACGACTGAGACGCCTACAGAGACGCTGACGGAGATTACGACGCCGACTGAGGAAGATAGGGGTAGATATAGGCATAGATAAGGCAGCAGACCACCCCAATCGACAGCGGCAGCGACTGAGACGCCTACAGAGACGCTGAAAGACGCTTCGACGCCGACTGAGGCAGATAGGGGTAGATATATATATATATAGAGAAGGCAGCAGACCCTCCCAATCGACAGCGGCAAACGACTGAGACGCCTACAGAGACGCTGAAAGAGGCTTCGACGCAGTCTGAGGCAGATAGGGGTAGATATAGGCATTGAGAAGGCAGCAGATCACCCCCAATCGACAGCGGCAGCGACTGAGACGCCTACAGAGACGCAGACAGAGGCTGCGACGCCGACTAAGGCAGATAGGCGTAAATATACGCATAGAGAAGGCAGCAGACCCCCCAATCCGCAGCGGCAAATGTCTGAGACGCCTACAGAGACGCTGAAAGAGGCTTCGACACCGACTGAGACACCGACTGAAGCAGATAGGGGTAGATATAGGCATAGAGAAGGCAGCAGACCCCCCAATCGACAGCGGCAGCGACTGAGACGCCTACAGAGACACTGGCAGAGGCTGCGACGCCGTATGAGACGCCGACTGGCGCAGCTTTTGGTAGATATAGACATAGAGAAGGCAGCAGACCACCCAATCGACAGCGGCAGCGACTGAGACGACAACAGAGACGCTGACAGAAGCTGCGACGCCGACTGAGAAGTCCACTGAGGCAGATAGGTGTAATATAGGCATAGAGAAGGCAGCAGACCCCCCAATCGACAGCGGCAGCGACTGAGACACCTACAGAGACGCTGACAGACGCTGCGACGCCGAATGAGGCAGATAGAGGTAGATATAGGCATAGAGAAGGCGGCAGACCCCTCCCCCCACAGGGGCAACGACTGAGACGCCTACAGAGACGCTGACGGAGATTACGACGCCGACTGAGGAAGATAGGGGTAGATATAGGCATAGATAAGGCAGCAGACCACCCCAATCGACAGCGGCAGCGACTAAGACGCCTACAGAGACGCTGAAAGACGCTTCGACGCCGACTGAGGCAGATAGGGGTAGATATATATATAGAGAAGGCACCAGACCCTCCCAATCGACAGCGGCAAACGACTGAGACGCCTACAGAGACGCTGAAAGAGGCTTCGACGCAGTCTGAGGCAGATAGGGGTAGATATAGGCATTGAGAAGGCAGCAGATCACCCCCAATCGACAGCGGCAGCGACTGAGTCGCCTACAGAGACGCAGACAGAGGCTGCGACGCCGACTAAGGCAGATAGGCGTAAATATAGGCATAGAGAAGGCAGCAGACCCCCCCAATCCGCAGCGGCAAATGTCTGAGACGCCTACAGAGACGCTGAAAGAGGCTTCGACACCGACTGAGACACCGACTGAAGCAGATAG